>CM077503.1:9802650-10211050 GCA_039654745.1 Houttuynia cordata | reverse complement strand
AGCCTCTTTGGCTAGGAAGGTGGAGGCTATGGAAGTAGGGAAAATTAACGTTGTTAAGTCTGTTGCTACAGAAGAGGCCTGTGGAATTTGTGATGTTATGGGACACCCTACTATTGAGTGCCCTACCATTCCTGCTTTTAAGGAGGTGTTACATGACCAAGCAAATTCCATGACCCCTGTCAAGAGGCAATCTCCTTATGGAGACACCTACAATCCAGGATGGAGGAATCACCCCAACTTAAGTTGGAGGAATGAAAATGCTGCACAAACACCACCTCTTCAAGCATCTTCCAATTATACTCCATATGTTCCACCTCACAGGAAGACACTTGAGGAGACCCTGCAAACTTTTATGCAAGGGCAAGCTACTATTAATCAACAAACCTCACAAGCCATTAATGATATAAAAAGCTCTCTCACTAAATTGACATCTTCTCTAGCTGTTCAAGAGAAAGGTAGGTTTCCTGCTCAACCCCAACCCAATCCACAGGGGCAAGTTCACACAATGGACACAAAATCTTCTAATTCACAATTAGAACATGCTAAGTCTATTACCACTCTTCGTAGTGGAAAAGAAATTAACAAAGCAATACCACTTAAGGCCCAAAAATCTTCTGAGAATGAGGAATCAAAACATGATAATGAGGAAATTGATATGTCTGGGTCAGGTGAAGATGTAAGATGTCCTATTCCAGCTCCTTTTCCACAGAGGTTGAAACTAGCTCAAAAGTTGAACCAAAATGCTGAGATTTTTGAACTTTTTAAGCAGGTGAAAATAAACATTCCCTTGTTAGATGCAATCAAACAGGTACCTTCTTATGCTAAGTTCTTGAAAGATTTGTGTACTATTAAGCGTAAGTTGAATGTGCAAAAAAAAGCATTTTTGACTGAACAGGTAAGTTCTATAATTCAACACAAAAGCCCGCCCAAATATAAAGATCCCGGATGTCCAACTATTTCATGTGTGATCGGGAACTTTAGGGTAGACCAAGCCTTGCTTGATCTTGGGGCTAGTGTTAATCTTTTGCCTTATTCAGTATACACTCAGTTAGGTCTTGGGGAACTTAAACCCACCACCATTACTCTTCAACTTGTTGATCGTTCTATTAAAATTCCAAGGGGAGTGGTGGAAGATGTGCTTGTTCAAGTAGATAAATTTTACTTTCCTGTTGATTTTATTGTTTTGGACACACATCCTGTTATAAATGCAAGTGCAAATATTCCTGTCATACTAGGTCGTCCATTTCTTGCTACTTCAAATGCTTTGATTAATTGTAGAAATGGTGTGATGAAACTTTCATTTGGCAATATGACTTTGGAATTGAATATATTTAATGTTTGCAAACAACCAGGGGATGATACTGATGTTCAAGAAATGAATTGGGTTGATACCGTTGTTAGAGATCAATTTCATGCATCTCTTTCTGATCCATTAGAATCTTGCTTAGTTAATTCTTTATATGATGAATCTAAAGTGAATTGTGAAGAGGCTGAGATTTGTTCTTTGCTGAATTCTCTACAGGTATTGCAAGTGAATGGATGGAAACCCAAGTTTGAGGAGCTACCATTGCGTGACAAATTGCCTACACCATCAAGCATTCAAGCACCCAAATTGGAGCTGAAAAAGTTACCAACTGACCTCAAATATGCATTTTTGGGTGATGGTGAAACTCTTCCGGTAGTTATATCGTCTCATCTTAATCTTATCGAAGAGGGTAAGTTGCTTGATATTTTGAGAAAACATAAAGGTGCAATAGGATGGACAATTGCTGATTTAAAAGGAATAAGTCCTTTAATATGCACTCATCGGATTTATTTGGAGGACAATGCCAAACCGTCTAGGGAGATGCAACGTAGGTTAAATCCAAACATGAAAGAGGCGGTTAGAGCTGAAGTTCTTAAGCTCTTGGATGCGGAGATCATCTACCCCATTTCTGATAGTAAGTGGGTGAGTCCTACCCAAGTAGTGCCTAAGAAATCTGGTGTAACAGTTGTCAAGAATGATAAGAATGAATTAATACCCACTAGAGTTACATCTGGCTGGAGAATGTGCATTGACTACAGGAAGCTGAACTCAGTCACTAGGAAAGACCATTTCCCATTGCCATTTCTAGATCAGGTTCTGGAGAGAGTAGTTGGCCACACATATTACTGTTTCTTAGATGGCTACTCCGGTTACAATCAAATTGAAATTGCATTAGAAGACCAGGAGAAAACTACATTCACATGTCCTTTTGGCACATTTGCATATAGAAGGATGCCTTTTGGTTTATGCAACGCACCTGCAACATTTCAAAGATGCATGCTGAGTATTTTTAGTGATATGGTTGAACGCTATCTTGAAGTGTTTATGGATGACTTTTCTGTATTTGGTGATTCATTTGATGACTGTTTGTCTAATTTGTAGAAAGTTTTGAGCAGGTGTGAAGAGAAGAACCTTGTGCTTAATTGGGAAAAATGTCATTTCATGGTCTCTAAAGGAATTGTTCTCGGTCATATTGTTTCCTCTAAGGGAATTGAAGTTGATAAATCAAAAATTGATTTAATTACTCATTTGCCTACGCCCAAGACAGTTAAAGATATTAGATCATTTTTGGGTCATGCAGGGTTCTACAGGAGATTCATCAAGGATTTTAGTTCTATTTCTAGACCATTATGCAATCTCCTATCTAAAGATACTGTTTTTGAATGGAATGCTGATTGTGAAAAAGCTTTTGCTAAACTGAAGGGAATGCTTACTTCAGCCCCTACTATGCAACCCCCAGACTGGACTTTACCATTTGAGATAATGTGTGATGCTAGTGACTTTGCTGTGGGGGCTGTTTTGGGGCAAAGGAAAGACAAGAAGCCTTATGTTATTTACTATGCAAGTAAGACATTAGACAATGCTCAGATGAATTATTCAACAACAGAAAAAGAATTACTTGCTATAGTATTTGCTTTGGATAAATTTAGGGCTTACTTGACAGGATATCTTATTGTTATCTTTACTGATCATGCTGCCTTGAAATATCTTCTATCAAAGAAAGATGCAAAACCTAGGTTGATTCGCTGGATACTCCTACTGCAAGAATTTGATATTACAATTAAAGATAAGAAAGGAGTAGAAAATGTGGTGGCCGATCATTTATCTAGGTTGACTGTGGATGATTCCAATGAGGCTGCTCCAATTAAAGACACCTTCCCAGATGAGCAACTTTTTGTTCTTTCTGATTTTCCATGGTTTGCTGATATTGTTAATTTTCTTGTCACAGGTCAAACTCCTTCTCAGTGGACAACACAAGACAAGAAGAAATTCATGGTGGAGGTAAGAAATTTCTTTTGGGATGATCCATATCTTTTTAAATATTGTCCGGATCAAATTATTAGGAGATGTGTACCAAATGATGAAATTCATAGTGTCATTTCCTTCTGCCATTCAGAAGCTTGTGGTGGTCATTTTTCTGCTAGAAAAACTGCTGCTAAAATTTTACAATGTGGATTTTATTGGCCTACCCTATTTAAAGATACTCATGATTATTGTCGTACTTGTGGACGTTGTCAACAGCTTGGTGGAATAACCCGTAGGAATATGATGTCTTTAAACCCCATTTTAGTGATTGAAATATTTGATTGTTGGGGTATTGATTTCATGGGCCCATTTCCACCTTCTTTTGGCTATCTGTACATCTTAGTGGCTGTTGACTATGTTTCCAAGTGGGTAGAGGCCATCCCTTGTAGAAATAATGACCATAAAACTGTTATACGTTTTTTGAAGGAAAATGTTCTGTCACGGTTTGGTATACCTCGTGCAATCATAAGTGATGGGGGTTCTCATTTCTGCAATAAACCTTTTGAGCCATTAATGAAAAAATATGGAATTACTCATAAGGTGGCTACCCCTTATCACCCACAAACAAGTGGGCAAGCTGAACTTGCCAACAGAGAGATTAAACACATTTTAGAGAAAACGGTTAACCCAAATCGCAAAGATTGGTCTCTGCGGTTAACAGATGCACTTTGGGCATACCGTACAGCTTTTAAATCTCCTATTGGTATGTCCCCTTATAGAATTGTTTATGGAAAAGCTTGCCACTTGCCTGTGGAGTTGGAGCATAAGGCATATTGGGCTATAAAGATGTTTAATTTCAGTTTGGATGACGCCAGTTCTGTGCGTAAGCTCCAATTAAATGAATTAGAAGAAATCAGGAATGATGTATATATGAATTCAAAAATTTACAAAGAACGAATGAAGGTTTTGCATGATCAACACATTCATCGGAAAACTTTTGAACCTTCACAAAAAGTTCTTTTGTACAACTCTAGATTGCATTTATTTCCTGGTAAGCTCCGTTCTAGATGGACTGGTCCATTTATTGTTAAAACTGTTTATCCTCATGGAGCTGTTGAAATTGAAAATCCAATGAATGGCAATGTGTTTAAAGTAAATGGTCAAAGACTTAAGCCATTCTTGGAATTGATTCCCTCAGAAGTGGAGAGTATTCCTCTGTCTGATCCCACTTATCATGATTGAATACTCTTACACTCAGTCTGGCTGAAGACAAGAAACTTAGCGCTCCTGGGAGGCAGCCCAGCGTTTTAATTTGTTTTTTTAGGATACTTATTAGTTAGATGATGTTTTCTGGTTGGATATTGTGATTGCTCTCATCTTTTTTTCTTTGTTGATGTTTTTCACTCGCATGGGATTTTAGCAATTTGCAGTTCTCCAGGTAACATCTATCCTTGCTTTTATTTATTTCTTTATTTTATCCTTCATTTCATTCTTAACATTGAGGACAATGTTTAGTTTAGGTTTGGGGGTATATAGGAATAACATTGTTTATTTGATTAAAAAAATAAAAAATAAAAAAATAAAAAAAAAAGAAAAGAGAAAAACAAATAAAAATTTGATTAGTTTTAAGGTTGTTTGTTAGTATTTTTTTTATAGGTTTTGATAGTTTATCCCGCGATGTTGCATATTCCAATTTTTAAGAGATTAATTTTCATTGGAAGTGTGAGTAAGTATACTGGAGGATAGAAACACTTAACTGAGCATATCTTTCTGTTACAGTCCTCTTAGATCATGTGCTTGAGCTAATAAGACTCACTCACACACACTAGTATATAAAGTAATACCCTCTAGAAATTTGTTGAATACTAATCTTCAGTGAGATGTCTTTAGTCAAAGTCATTGGATGATATGTGGTTGTCTGTTGAGCTTAAAAGATCATGATAGACCATTTACTTGGCTATGGCAAGGGCTTGGAACCGGAAATAGGTTGAGAGTATAATACAACCTGGACATAATAAAGATGTGCGGAAAATATGAATGATGAAAATGAATGTTGATAAAAAAAAATGAAAACAAAAAGAAAGAAAGGGGCTGCTTGACTTTATAGGATTAACTTAGGCTGATGCTCGGGCCCGAAGCGGTCTCTTAAAACCTAATGCCCTAAGCCAACTGTGCTGGGAGTCATTGGCCTGAGTCATTGCTAAACCTAAGCATCTTGAAGTTAGGCCTTACACAGTCCTGCTGAAAATAGAGAAAAGAAAAAAAAAGTCTATGGTGTATTATCCTCTCAAATCTAGAATGTTGGACCCGAAGGAGGCGCGCAGATTTGTGCTATCATGAACCTAAAGATTACGATGACTATGTAGATTCTGATTTTCTTTGGTTAATGGGTAACACTGGATATGTGTAAAACAGAAATTTAGGGTGTATTGCTACAATGTTCTACACTTTTACTATTATATTATCATTTCATATCATATTGAGCAGAAATTTCCAAGATGAAGGTGTAGAATAAAACCACTTACTTGAGGGCTTCTATATTCCAGTTGATTATAAATGCAAGTACATGTGGTTGATTTTCTTAAACATTGTGGTTTGCATTTGAAGGGATAATAGGTTTGATTGTTTTGAAGTGTTTATTTTGTTTTTGCACTTAGATTAATAAGGTTAATTTCATAAGTACATGTTTGTGGGTAACATGGCTGTAAACCCTCACGAGACAAAACTCGTCCTACTAGGGACACCTAGAGGTTTAACGGCTTGTTGCATACGCTCAATGCAATCGTGTTCCCTACGAAAGTGGCTTTTATTTTTCTAGTTTTAATTTGCTTTAGTTTTATTTTGTGTGATTTTGTTTTGTTTGTTTTGCTCGAGGACTAGCAAAATATAGGTTTGGGGGTATTTGATAAGCGTAAAATATACATATTTATATGCCTTATTTACCTATATGCTAGTGTAGTTTTTGTGATAAAACATGAATAAATCGGGTTATTTCTGATTAGGGTAGTAATCAGGGGATTAATAATTAAGTTACTCTAATTAACTATTTTAGATGCATTAAAGAATTTAATGAATTATATTTTTATTATGCGTCTAATTTTAGTTTGGTTTTGTTATTGTAGGTTTGAAAATCCGAATTGCAGATCAGTAGCAGACGTGCGCATTAAACGTGTTTTGAAATGCCAAAGTGACCCATGAGCTGATATGACGCGTATTGAAGAATCTGAACCATTGATGAGTTATTTAAAAGAAGACGGGCGTGAAATTTAAAGTACGGACGTTCGGATGAGATTCGGCGGTGGAGATCGTTACGACGGGTTTTATTAAAGTAAAAGAAAAAAAATAAGAAAAGGAATTTGAACCCGTCTGGTCCGGTTTGGTTCAGAAAAGAAAAAAAAAGAAAATAAAAGAACCCGAGATGTTGGCTCGGGTGTCGAACAGGACACAGCGCTCGAGCTTCTGCTCGAGCGCCGGCCGGGGTGAAAGAAGCAAGCAGCCGGCACGGCGAAGCGGCGGGCTGACGACAAGAGACGACAGAGATGGGCGAGCTCCGGCGGCGAATGAGCACGACGATGAAGAAGAAACTGAAGCAGCGGGGTGATCGCGGTGGTGAAGCTCGAGGTAGCGGCGGAAGAGTTGGGCAGTTCTGGTTTTTCCGGCAGTAATGGAAATCGAGGCGACGATCGGAGCTGGGCAGGCGGCGGCGGAGGTAGGAACTTGGCGGCAGTCACGGCGGCGCGAGGAGGAGCAAAACAGCAAAAGGAAAGCTCTTGATTTGGAAATTTGCGTATAACAGAGCTGCAATTGCGAATTTATCTCAGTTTGGTAAGCTTCCATATTCGGTTCGATTGGAAATGGAAAAGAGTCGAATTAGGACTCTTGGGAAGGGCTTATAAAAACTGAAGAAGAGGAGGATCGAGGGGGAAGAAGGCTGGCGATTTTGGGACGAATTTTAGAGGAGCTGACGGACTGTTCTGGACTGTTTTGTGGACTCTGTTTTTGACAAAAAAAACAGAGCCTTGTTCTTGCTGTTTGGGCGTGTTCTTCGTGTTTTTCCGTCGGATTTCAGTCGGGAATTGAAGAGGAATCGAAGGGAGAGAGAAGGAGAAGAAGAAATAAAGAAGAAAGTTGGGTTTTTGCATCTACTACAGTAACACACGATCTGCTACAGTACTGTCGGGCATCTGAAGGAGACGATGAACAGTGATTTGCTACAGTACCCGTGAATAGTAAATCGTGAATAGTGTTCTGCAATAGTGTTTTCCAATGCAATTTCTTCCAAGTCTAAATCTGATTTTTCTCTTAAATATGAATAGCTAAATCTTTTGTCAAAGCTAAAGGTGACGTTATTTGATTGATATTTCTATGTCTATGAAAAAGTGTTTAATGCTTATTTGATTGAATGCGATGTTTTGATAAAGTCATAATCTATATAATTATTTGATTTGTCGTTAACGTAAGGTACGACGAATGCTTATAATTCCCTGTGATTAGTAGACTATGCTTGTTAATGATAAATATTCGATTGATAGTTTTATGTTAATGGATATGATGAACGTGAATGAAATATCTTCCGATTAGGTCAAATCATTATTTGATTCTAATTGCGTAATTGAATAGACGTAGAATATTAATTAAATAATTGATCCTTGAAGCTTTGATATCTCTCATCGATTATCTTTGCCTGTCTTTAGTTAGTTTTAATTGAATCTTTAATCATCATTTTAGTAGTTAATTGAATTATAACTTCTCTGCATAATTTCCTGATAAGAATCTTAATTTGATAAGCTAAGTAGTGTTTAGATTAGTTAGAATAGAATAATCCTACATCATTCCCTATGGTTCGACCTCGGACTTACCGAGTATATATTACAATTTGTCAACCTTCTCTTGGGTTAGATCACTTGAGCACATAAATGCCGTGACCATTATCGCTAGTGAGCTGGAGATGCTTGGAGATCCAATTTCATTGGGGGTCCAAGTGTCTACGATTCTCACTAGTCTTCCTCCATCATGGGAAGCAGTTGTGGTGGTATTGAACCTGAGTGATAAGAAACTCACTCTCGATGATCTTCCTGCCAATCTGGGCTTGGAGCAAGGAAGGAGAGAACATATAAGGGCCTCTAATGCATCTGCCAACCTTGCTCATCATGTTAGCTCCAAGAAAGGTGGGTCCTATGCTGGCACCTCAAAGAAGAACTTCAAGAGGAAAGGAAAGAAGCCTCAGTTCCAGGGTGGAGACAAGGCCGAGAACAAGAAGAAGGGAGCCTGCTTTACTAGTGGCCAGATGGGTCACTATAGCAGGAACTGTCCTAATGGCTCCTAGGGCAACGAGAAAAAGAAACAGCAGGGTGGATGAAAGGACATAGTGTGTATGATTTTTGAGGCACTGATTGTGAACATTAACACTAGAGGTTGGTGGCTTGACTCGGCTGCAACCCGTCATGTGGCCATGGTAAATGAGTCTTTTGCTGAGATGAAAGAGATTAGTCCCGGAGAGCACAAGATCTACATGCGGAACACGAGCGTGGCGCACCACGTCCCTCATCATGCGGCAAGGGCTAATTGATGAGGAAATCCCTTGCACTCACAAACACAAAATATAATATGGAGTACAAGTTTATGAGCAATATAAATGAACAAAGATTAATATCATGAGCAATCAAATTAAATCCAAGAACGTGTACTACTAACCTACGGCCTTTGTACCCAAGATTATACCGTTCTTCGTAGAGAAATAGAATATATAAGAGATCACCCTTTTTGCAACCGTTCATGTGTGAATCTGTGACTTGCTATTCTCCACGAGATAGCAATGTCATTTCCTTCGTTTTTCCAATCCTTTGCCTTTGCTTTGATGATTCCCAATCGCCAAAAGCCAAAGATAAGAAATCCACTAAGGAGAGAAGAAGGAGAGTCCTAAAGGGAGAGAGAGAGCACCCAAAAGGTAGGGGGATGTTACTGTTCACATCCCCCTTTCATCTCTCATCACGGTTCCCCAAATTGGGGAGTTACAACTCCCATCATGCATTTCTAATTTGGCTATTTCTAAATTGCTTATTTCCAATTTGGGTATTTCCAATTCGGATGATATTTCCCGAATTATTCTTTTTTCATGATCCTTTTTCGATAACAGTTACAAACAGTAAAGGTGTCTCTTCCATCTAGGTGGGCCCCATCTTGGGCCCACGGGAGCCTATCATCTCTACATGTGCACACACTCCACATGAGAGGGACGACTCCTCTAAACATGACAAGTAAAATGGGACAAGAACCCATATTTACTTACATCTCCTACTATGGGTTCTGTTCTCATATTTGCGATCCAACAGTGACTCGTGCACTAATCCTGTCGTAATCTAAAACTATGAACATGTTTCATAAATAGCTCCCCCGTTAAGGCCTTCGTTAACGGATCAACCAACATCACAACTGTATGAAGATGACTAATCGTCAACTTTCCCCGTTGTAGCATGTCAAATACATAAAAGTAATGCACCTTAATGTGCTTTACTCTAGAACTGATCTCCCAATTACGGAGTGTCGACACAGTTGCCAAATTATCACAATAAATTTAGACAGGAGCATCAGTCCACTGCTCTAGCTATAACCTAGCTAGAAACTCTTTAATCCATACTGCCTCGGAAGCTGCCAAACTGCATGCAACAAACTCAGCTTCCATCGTGGATTTAGTAACGCATTTCTGCTTCTTACTAGCCCATACTACGGCACCGCCACCAAGTATAAACACATAACAGGCAGTGGATTTCCTGTCATCCTTACACCCGACATGGTCCGAATCGCTATAGCCTTCCAATGATAGGTTCTCGGCCTGATATGTGAGTTTCATATCCTTGGTACCCAACAAGTATCTAAACACCTGCTTCATAGCCTGCCAGTGTTGCATACCTAGGTTAGCCTAATATCGACTCACAAGGCTTACTACAAAAGCCAAATTAGGTCGAGTGCAGTTCATGGCATACATCAAGCTGCCAATAGCCTGCGTATATTGCACAGATTGCATCTTCAGACGTTCCTCGTCTAATGCAGGTGCCATTCTCTCAGACAAAATGGTCTTTTTATAGATGGGCGAATCTATGGTATTCCCACCAATCACGCCAAAGCGTTTCAATACACTCTCTATGTATGATTCCTGAGATATACTTAGCTTCCTTGCTTTTCTATCTCTCTCAATCTTCATCCTGAGGATGTAAGATGCTTCACCCATATCTTTCATTTCAAATTGGGTCTTGAGTCATTCTTTAAGACTGAGAATCATAATAGTGTCATTCCCCATTAATAATATGTCATCTACGTATAGTGACAATATCATAAATCTACTCCCACCTTTAAAGGAGTATACATAATGGTCATAGTCATTGGCCACGAAACCATATTCACTTGTCACCTTGTGAAAAGTGAAATACTATTGTCTTGGCGATTGTTTCAGTCCATAATGATTGCACACTTTAGTTTCCTCACTGGAAACAACAAACCCCTCAGGTTGTTCCATGTAAATATCCTCCTCTAAATCACCATTTAGGAAGGTAGTCTTTACATCCATCCGGTGCAACTCTAAATCTAAGTACGACATAATTGCCAACAAACATCAGAACAAGAAGAACCTAGACACAGGAGAATACGTCTCCTTAAAGTCTATGCCCTCTACTTGTGTGAAACCTTTCGCCACAAGTCTAGCTTTGTACTTCTCTATTGATCCATCAGCTTTGAGCTTCTTCTTGAAGATCCACATACACCCAATGGGTTTTCATTCGACTGGTAAGTCAACAATCTCCCAGACTTTGTTCTTCAAGATCGAATCCATTTCTTCTTGAACAGCCTTCCGCCATTCCTTGGAATCTGGACTATTCATGGCCTGCTCAAACATGACTGGATCACTAAGTACAGGTTTATCTACTGATATCTAATATTTACCAAGCATGGCATATTAATCCTTCAACAACACTGAAGGTCTACGCTCTCTTGATGCTCGAGTTTCAACATCCTCATTGGACGTGTTACTTATCACTTGTTCATTACTAGTGACAGTAACCTTCTCTTTTTCAATTTCAAAGTGTTCCACTCTATGACTAGGAGTTTTAAGGTCTATATCTTCCTCAAGAAAATAAGCATCTCTAGACTCTATAACCCCTACTGTCCCATCATCAGGTGTACAACAAATCGATACCCTTTCGAATGTTCACAATAACATATAAAATTACATTTTTTGGTCTTAGGATCCAACTTAGTTCTTAGTTGATCAGGCACCCTCACATGAGTCTTTGACCCCCACACTCTCAAGTTCAAAAAGTTTGGACGTCTTCCCGTCCATAACTCATATGGGGTCAATTTGATCGACTTAGAAGGTATTCGATTTAGTACATAAACAGTGGTGTCTAGTGCTTCACCCCAAAACAGTGTTCCTAGTTCAGAGTGGTTTAACATGGACCTTCCATGTCCAACAAAGTCCTATTACGTCTTTCACCGACTCCATTATGCTAAGGAATATACGGTAAAGTATACTGATGCACTATTCCTTGGTTTGTACAATAGTCCTTGAACAAATCAGATGTGTACTCACCACCTCTGTCTGTTCTCAGAACTTTAATCTTCCGTCGATCTTTTCCGCCCCTTCCTCCGGCAGTTTGTTCTGGTTTTCTTTGATGATATTCTCATCTACAGCAAATCATGGGCGTCCCACCTGGAACATTTGAGGTTGGTGTTAGCTACTCTACGAGAGCATTCCCTATTTCTTAAACGCTCGAAATGTACTTTTGGCAGCCAACAGGTGGAGTACTTGGGCCATATTATTGATCGTAATGGGGTAGCCACTGACCCGGCCAAGGTTTCAGCCATGACCTCCTGGCCAGCGCCCACATGTGTGAAGGGCCTTCGTGGCTTTCTGGGCTTAAGAGGTTACTACCGCCGGTTTTTCAGACAATACGGCATCCTGGCCAGCCCACTTACGGCATTGCTGAAAAAAGGGGCCTTCTCCTGGACGATAGAGGCCCAGGATTCATTTAATCCTTTAAAACAGGCCATGGTCACAGCGCCTGTCCTTCTCTTGCCGGATTTCGCCCTTCCGTTTGTGGTGGAAACGGATGCTTCGGATATGGGCCTAGGGGCGGTCCTGTTGCAACAAGATCGACCTGTGGCCTTCTTTAGCAAAGCACTCTCTGGACGCGCGCTGCAACTATCAGCCTATGAAAAAGAAATGATGGCCATTGTTCACGCAGTGATGAAATGACGACCCTATTTGTTGGGGCGCAGGTTCACCATTTGCACAGACCATCAACCTCTGCAATATTTCCTAGAACAGAGAGTATCCACTCCAGCGCAGCAACGCTGGGTGAGTAAATTACTCGGGTACGATTATGACATTATCTACAAAAAGGGGTCCGAAAACACAGTGGCCGATGCTCTTTCACGTCGGGACAGCATGGGCGCCTGTTTGGCATTATCTGTTCCGCGTTGCCCCTTCCTCGCAGACCTCCATCAGGCGTATAAGGACGACCCCTTCACTCAGCGCCTCCTCACACGCCTTCAGGACCGGCCCGCTGATGAGCCGTCCTACGCATGGCATGATGACATTTTATTATGGTGAGGCAGATTATGGGTACTAGTACGGGAAATTTGTGCCAGCGAATCATTTCTCATTTCCATGATACAGTGATGGCGGGTCATGAAGGAGTGTTTCGGACGTACAAGAGGGTGAGTCAAAGTTTCCTATGGCATGGTATCCGACGCGCCATCCAGACCTAGTGGCCGCTTGTAACACTTGTCAGTGCGCCAAGGCAGCAACCACTTCTCCGCAGGGATTGCTTCAGCCCCTTCCGATTCCAGATCGGGTTTGGGAGGACATTTCGATGGATTTTATTGAAGCGTTGCCAGTGGTGCAAGGAAAATCAGTCATTCTAGTTGTTGTGGACCGTTTGTCCAAGTATGCCCACTTCTGCCCCTTGAGCCACCCTTTCACTGCCAGGACGGTGGCGGAAGTTTACATCAGCAACATCGCTAAGTTACATGGAATGCCTCGAACTATTGTGTCCTACCGCGATAAGGTATTTCTATCTAACTTCTGGCGTGAGTTTTTTGCTCTTCAGGGAACAGCGCTTCACATGAGCACGGCCTACCATACCCAGACCGATGGCCAAACTGAGGTGGTAAACAGATGTTTGGAGCAGTATTTGCAGTGTTTTGTGGGGAATCAGCCTCGCAAATGGTTACAGCTGCTTCCTTGGGCCGAACGGTCGTATAATACGGCCTATCATACCCGGACGGGTTTTTCCCCTTTTGAAATGGTATATGGCCGACCCCCACCATCGGTTCTCTCTTATGTCCCTCAGCGTTCTTCCGTTGCAGAGGTGGATTATATGCTTCAATCGAGGGATGAGGTACTTCGACAGTTAAAGGCTAATTTGGCATCAGCGCAGAATCGAATGAAGCAGATATATGATAAAAAGCGCACGGACAGGGAGTTCCAGGAGGGTGATCTAGTCTATGTGTCAGTACTTCCTCAGTGCCAGACTTCCTTGTTTCGGACGGACCAGGCCAAGCTGGCGTCCCGTTACCATGGTCCCTATGTAGTGGTGGAACGTGTTGGCGTCGTGGCTTACTGTCTGGCCTTACCTCCGGAATCGCTGGTTCATCCTGTCTTCCACGTTTCTAGCCTCCGTCAGTTTGTTGGTGACCCCACTACCGTGACTATTGGTGGACCTCTTCCACTTCAGCCCCTGGCCGAATCCGACGCACCTGTTCCGGCGTCAATCATGGACAAACGCCGGGTACGGAGGGCTGGGCGTATTACTACAGAGATTTTGGTCGCATGGCAGGGTAAACCGTTGGATGATGCTACATGGGAGTTGGAAGACGATATTATGGCTCATTTTCCGGAATTGTCGCCTTGAGGACAAGGCAAACAGCGGAGCGTGGTGGATTGTTGTGACGTCAGGCCAGGCCCATAGCATACAACAGCAACCCACGTCACTGGCCCATCACGATAGACATTAGGATATTTGATTGAGCCGTATCTTATTGTAATCAGACCCGTTTAGGCTAATTGTTAGGTAACGGGCTGAATGGGAATAATTAGTGCCAATTAGTGGCCCATCAGATTGGCCAGGTGGCGCCAGGCCTAGAGAGCCGCGCCATCTGCTCTCTTTAAAAGGAGGTCGTCCTCCTCATTTGAAAGCAGGCAATCAAACAAGTTATAGTTATCTTTCTATTTTCCTTCTTCTTTACCGATTCGGTACCTTGTGATCCTTACGGGTCACAACAAGGTTGTTACAGTGGGGGCAGGTCTTGAATGTGTGACAAAATGGCTGCTTTGCATGGCAGAGCCATTTTAGTGTATATGGTCTACTTATGGGTCAATACGATCAAAAGCCTCAATCAAAAGAGGCAAGGTATTGGCCAAAATCTTAAATTCCTCATCCAAGATGAGGATAAAATATAGAGTGCATTTGGGATTAGGTTGGTTTTAGACCTATATTTAGAAATCTAGTCGCTACATAATTGGTAACTTTGTTTTTGATGATATTCCAATAATAATGTGAAGTCAATTGCATGGTAATGTAGAATCATGACATTGTATACCCACATGCTAATTTCTTTTGTATCTCCTACATATTGCTAATTTACTTCTCTCTCCTCTTGATCACAAATTCTGCTTTAAAAATATGCATTAAGTACTTGGGTCAAGCCTTCACCAACCTTCATGGCATCTAACTGGTCTCGTTATTGTGTCGAAAGGCGAATTTGGGTAAAGAAGTGGCCTCTTCTAACACCACTTTCCCTTTCATTAAATGTGTTATCATGATGCAAGTTTTCCTAACCACCCTCAAGAGGAGATTCTACGGAAAAGTAGCTTCTAAATAAGCGCTTTACATTCTCAAATGTGCCGTAAGATGTTCTAAAGTTGAGGTGTCAATGAAATTTTAAAAAACAAGACATCCAAAAATGACCCATCCCATCCCAATAGTGATAGCCCAAAAAAAACCCATTTGGTAATTAGATTTGGGCCATTATTAGGCTTTTGTTAGGTTATACTCAAAACAAGTGGCTTCAAAACAAAAGCTTTACATTCTCAAATGTGCCCTTAGATGCTTAGATTTTGCCATATTACCTAGCCAATGAGCCCGGAATGCCATATTACCTAATTTTTCTAAGCTTATGCCGTATGACCTGGTTTTATGACCTAATCTTCCCATTTTGCCCTCCCTCACAATCCTTCATGTTTTACTCACGATGGGCTTCTTCTCGAGCTTGGTAGTCGGGATCACCTCCTCCTCAACTGGGAATAGGACAAAGTTGATACCCTGGACGGAGATCCAGTCATTGGTGTAAATATTTGAATCAAAAGAGGTAGGCCACATTGTTGTCGTGTCCGAACTTGACCGAGCCGTCGGCCTCCCAGGCAATTGCACGGTGGGGGAGGTGGAACCAATTAACTAATAATGTAATTGATATGTTTCATTATTAATGTTAGAAGTTGTTTTTATTGTCTTTATTGGTAATTTGATAGTGCTATCGGAATATCATTATCCTTCTTTTATGACCCAACTAGATGGACGAGGTAAGTCGGGAATTGGATGGAAAATACTAAGTTATCTTCGAAGACATGACATATTGAAAAAATACACGATAAATTGTTCATCCCCACTAGATATTATCTCAATATCCTTAGGCTATCATCATTAAAAGGAAGAGGAGGAACAATAAAGAAGAACACAAAAATAATAGGCAAAAACAGATAAGAAATGAAGGAAATATTACTTGTTGAAATATAAATACACGATAGATACATGATAGCATGACATACTTCAACGATTTATCTCCCTCGTTTCTTCTCCATTTTTCTCATTCTTTTTGCATCTTTCTTTTTTTTTCTTCTTTCTTCTAATGATAATATCCTAAGGATCTGTAGACACTATCTAGTGAGATGAACAATTTATCGTGTATTTTTCTATATTCCACTAGATATTATCTTAAGATCCTTAAGTTATGGAGAAATACGAGGAAAAATAAAGAACTTAAAAAGAATGTACAAAAATAGATCAGAAATGAATGAGATATGACTCATTGAAGTATAAATAAACGATAGCATGACATACTTCAACGAGTTATATCTCTTTCATTTCTTATCCGTTTTAACCTATTCTTTTTGTGTTCTTCTTTTATTTTCATCCTCTTTCTTCTAATGATAATAGTTGATTCGTTGAAGTATATCATTCTATTGTGTATTTAGATACACAATAGCACTGCCCATAAATACGATAGCATGACAAACTTCAACGAGTCATATCTCCCTCATTTCTAATCAGTTTTTGCCCATTCTTTTTGTGTTCTTCTTTATTTTTCTTCCTCTTTCACTGTCATGATGATACCCTATGTTGAGACACTATATGCTCCCTCCCTCTTTGTAAATTCAGCATCCCCACTAGAATTTGTATAAAAATATTTTGGGATATCCTCATAGGGTGAAAACAGATAAGAAATAAGGGAGATATGACAAGTTTGAATGTTGACCTCAAATCGTGTATTTTAATTGGACGATAGCACTGCTGTCGTGTCCTCGATGACAGAATACCACTGCTATCGTGTGTTTTAGTAGTGCTATTGTGTAATCGAGGAAACGATACGAGAAAAGTCGTGTCTTCGAAAAATAATACACTTGTCTTACATGAACCACTCTCTTAACCTTGCGAAGGGTTGAAACAAGTGGAGATAGAATTGGATTTTGATTAAATCTACCCAAATTTTTGTAACCATTACTTGTAATATGTAAGCTGCTTCTTGTAGAATGCCGTCACCACCTGCTTCTCCTTCAAATCTAGCATGTATACTTTGGAATGAGTGGGATATCTTAGCTATGATAATTTTTTTAATGGCTACAGCCCAATTGTACGTTGACACTTTTGAAAGGTCTTCGATATAATCATGAAGCTTTGGTTGCACCAATCTACTGTTTTGTACACATAACAAAACATGTGGAGGATGATCAATCGTACTATATCCTCATCTGGAACAGATTTCTCTCCGCTCAATATTTGATCTAGGATCTCTTCAATGTATTATTTTTCAGGTTTCCTCACAGAGAAAACCTTTTTGTATAATTAACCTTCCACAGAGAGGACTTTGCCATCAAGAGCAAATACATCACTTTCTCACTAGATGCCCTCAAGTCAGTGATGAGGGCAACTACTGCTAAGTGAGGGGTAAGTTTCTCCCCTTAATGTTAAACAACTTCTCGGAATCATCCTAATACTCCTGCAAAACATCAAGCAGGTTTCTAGCCACCACTACCTCAACGCATTATGTTACACATGAAAAATATGCATTTATATACTCCTAATTACCTATTTGATAGTTAATTTTTTAGTTAAAATAGGGAATAAAATGGGTTACTAGTAATTAGTTTAGTAATTAGAAATTAAATAATTAATGCACTCTAAATTGCTCAAATTAAATGTCTTCAATAATTTTATGAATTATTTGGTGCATCTAATGTGGGGCATATTTTATGTATGTAGGTTCAAGCGCTTGAACTGCAGAACGGCCAAAGTAAAGCCATTAGGTAGGTTTTGAAGTGCCAAAGTGACCCAAAAGCTGAGATCAAGTGTGTCAAAAATCTAAACCATTGATGTTCACTTAAGAGAAGATGGGTGTTGAATTAAGTACAGGGCATTCAGATTCGATTCGGCGGATGAGATTACTACAACGGGTTTTAGTCCAATTGAAAAAAGAAAGAAAGAAAAGAGATAACCGAGCTGGTTCAGTGGAGCCCACTAAACCGGCCAGTTCAGAGATAACCGAGCCAGTTCAATATAGACTCAAAATGGAAGTTGCTATTTGTTGCATATTTTGTTAGGATTTTTGTGGAAAAGGATACCAAATCCTAACCAAGCTTGGAGTGCACGTCCATAAGAAAATCTTGGAGCATTCTTATTGGAGGAAAGAGATCAAGATAAGGAAGGATTTGCTTAAGATGAGAAAACCCTAAACTCTATATAAACCCATGAGATGTTGGTTTGTGCTATTCATATCAAAACCCTAGATCTAGAAATCTTGTACTTTTCTCCTTCCCACGTTCACCTTTCTTTCAAGCCTCTTCTTGGGGTGAGTTTTCATCTAAAGCTTAGAGCGGAGGCATTGTTGCGAAGCCAAGGAGGCGAACGACTCGTAAAGGGCGTGATTTGTGTGTGTAACACCCGAAAAATTTATACGTTAACTAAAGGTTTCTATTTTAGGTAACTGTTCTAAAATAGGAAAGTTCGTTGCCTGATTTGATTTCTGGTTGTGCGATGTGCTTTGATGTGTTATTTGATGTTTATGATATGGTATGATTTGTTAATCGCATGACTATTAGTAGTAGAAAACCAGGACACAAGGGTTGGTCCTGGCGCTGAGACCAGCCTGGCGCCAGGGTCTGAGAACACCTGAAGCCAGGAGTGGGGCCAGGTGCCAGGGCATGTGTTCAAGTGGATGAGACCTATTTGAATTTCATAATTAATCAGTTAATTTTGGTCTTATACGTGGTCCGTGGTCTACACGAGATAGTGTAACGAGTAGTACAACCGCGGGACACCAGAGTCATGTGTGCGCAGGACTCTAGCTTTAGACGCACAGACCTGGGCGCAGGGCCATGTGGCACAGGCCCAGGGAGTCATGTGAACGTGGGTAACTAGCCACAAGGAGATCTTTAGAGGATTAGAGTGAATATTGGAGCAAAATCTACGATTTGACCTAATAGCGGTAAATATGGTAAGTATCGCGGAGGATCGGGAAGTATCAGTTCGGTTGAGATAATTAGGGAAGATAAATCTTAATTAAAAAGAGATAAATATTTCACTTTTTAATCAACCAATAGGAAGGGGACGTCCAGTTGGTTGGCTTAGATATGGTAGTTTCCTAGTTTGGAACCAGATATGTAAAGTATGATTAAGATTGTAAGCTCGGCCAATACTATTTCTGTGTCGATAGTCTGTAGTAAATAAATCATAACTAATTTAGGAAAAATCAGAAAAATATAAAATTAGTGCGGTTAGAAACTAGACTCATATGGCTAACTCCAATAAAAATTTCCGAGTTTAATTCTAAATGGACTGACCGTGGGAAGAGTCGGAAGTGGACTATTACGCGTATGACAGTGTGCTGTAATTGTGATTAAGATAGTGAACGAATCTTATTAGAGATTTGAAATCCTAATTAAATGAGGAAAACCCAATGGATTAACATGGGTGAACGTCCCTTACTAATGAGGGAGATCTTTTAATTGGTTAGTTGGGATTTGGGATTAGGAAGGATCAAATTAGGAGATATCCTAGTTGGAGGAGGTTTTGGCTATAAAAGCCAAGGAGGAGGACGCCCATATGCTTCACGCCAAGCTTTGGACGCCTTGTGCTAAACCCTAGCTCTTCTCCCTTTCCTTGCCACCAATTCCAGCAACCTTCTACCTCTTCCCTCAACCTCTTCTCTCGTGGGATCGAAGGTGTGGAGGCGTCGTTGCAAAGAAGAAAGAACAAGCTACGCGTGGAGGTGTATTTCGCATACATCTAAGTGGTAGGATGGTTTTTCCTAACCAATTCGGTTTGCACTTCTTTGGTTCTTTCATATTGTGATTAATTTATAATCCTATTCATATTATCTCAGAGATAAGAGTGCCTAATGTTTGTTTGATGAGAGATTTCTCGTTGTTTGATAAATAAGAGTGCTCATAATGTCATACCTTGTTTAATGCTTCATGTTGATGCATATATGCCTACTTTTGATGGGAATATCTATAGGTCATGTCTCTTGAACGTGGATGGTCATGAAAGTTATCTTCTTTATTCTGTTATGTCCTGATTTAATAGTCCAATATGGTTAAGGGATGTATTAATAATGTTAAAAGCTTAATTAGATCAAGGTTGATGCCTTGAATCTAGTTTGAGGTATTAGTATCAATTAGAATCATTATAATCATTATAATCATTAAGTTTCAGAACATACCAGAGTTTAGAATTACTCTAGGAGGAGATTAGTTAAGGGTATTAATGTTATATTATCATGGTTAATGGGTATTAGTACGTGATTACCTAGTATAAGTAAGTAATGTGCTCTCGGCCAGAACTGTTTCTGCACCAACAGTGCTCAGTGTAAAAATCATAATTAAATATATAAATATCATAAAAATATGCCGTCAGTGGGGTTATAAACTAGACTCATAGGGCTATCTTCTGTTAAACTTTCAAAGTCAGAGTCCTTCTGTGTTGATGGTGGGGTCAGTCGTAAATTGGCTGTACAGTATAAGACAGTTTACTGGAATTAGGGTTTTAAAGCACTAGTAAGTATTATTACTCATAATATGATATAATCTGATTAAAATAATATTAATACACTAAGATAAAACTACTTATGAGTCACTATAATAGGTGAAGAAGTTTAAAAGATTAAGACTTTGGGACGAGTCAGCGTGCACAAGAGTCAATTTGGTCTTGTTTCTATGGTTCATCGTGGTGTCGGTTTGAGTATCAAATTGGAGATCAAACTTTCTTAGAAAGGTATCTTGAGATTAAAAGTAATACCATTCCATACTTAGAGATATCCCTATCAAAGGTAAGACATGATGCATGACGTGTAATCTAAGAGTGAAATTCATTATTCCTCAGATTGTGAGTCTTCATTATTCTCTTCATTATGCGAGATATGTGAATCTTTTGTTACTCCCTGAGAGAGAGCTATATATGTTGTTGAGAAACCTTGATTATTTGTTTCATACTCCATGAGGGAGTCATTGCGGTAAGAGTTACCCTATTCTCATAAAGGTGAGACTTGTGCTTTTGTTGAATCATTATCCAGTTTGACATTGACCTATTTCTCCACTTATTAAAAGGTGGAATCATAGTATGCTCACGAGACATTGCTAGGTCATGAGTGACCTCCGATATTTATGGAACATGGTTTCCCTATTGCCCGAAAGGAGGCAAATACGTACGTCTTAGACTGGTTGACATTACGGAAGGTCCATTGTGCCCGTAAGCACAGATGGGGCCAGCATGCCTAGACGCGTGGCCGGGTTCCAAAAAGAGAACCTCTAGGATGTTCTGGTATATTTTACCTTTCGATATCGGTAAATTCAGCGAGCAGAAATTGTAACTCCTTGCACTATAGATGCCTGGAGCCTTGAGTGTCTTGACCATTCTCTCCTTACATCGATATTTGTTTGGAGTCATATTGAGATTATTCTTTCCGATACTTTTCCATTGGAACTGTTATCATCTGACCTTGCTATTCTTGCAACATAAACCTATGAGTGGTCTTTCAGAGAGTGTTTATTCCTGTTTATCTGAGTGATCTATTCTTCATAACCTATTTAATCTTCCTGGTGGGTTTTTACATCCTACTGGGTATTTCAACGAAATACTCATGCATCCTCTGATGCAGGCCTCAAAGATCAGTAAGTCAGGATTTTGCAGTTCAGAAAGGCGTAGCAGATACGTGGGAGATGTCTTGAAGAATTGCTTTATTTACTCTATTGCATTTTGTTAGAACTTCTTTAGTGTTGGCCAGTGTGTGCCTGGATTTGATGCTTGCTTTATTTGATAGTTTTATTTAATCTGCTGTAATAATCTCAGTAGGATCCATTTGCTACATTGACAATGTTATTTAAAAATTTGATGAAGAAGTTTTTAGTTCTCAATTTCTAAGTTTTGTAATGAGTTCCTGGTGATGTCGATTACACGTTCTTTTGTAACGATGTAATTGACCTGAGTGATCGAGTATTCAGTCGCGTCCCAAGGTCCCTATCTCGGCTTTTATTTGTCTTACTTAAAGGCTTCCGCACTCCGATCGAGGTCAGGAATTTTGGGGTGTGACAGCGTGGTATCGGAGCTCTGAAACTTTTTAATTGGAACTTTTGACTTATGGATCATCAATTTCAAAAATAATATTGTAATGTAAGAAATGTTGTAGATCGTGGGTGAGATTAGAAGACTTTAGGGGATAGAGTGGAACCTGTAGATGAACCTTATCCTATGAATAATACTAATGAAGCTTCTTGTATAGGTTTAAATGGCTAGAACAAGAAGCGGTAGGATCTATGAGAAAGACAAACAAGAAGTTGTTAGGCAGTGGCTTGAAGAATGGAAGAAAATGGACATAGGTAGTGGAACAGAAGATGACCCGTTAAGGATTGATATAGAAGAAGTTCAGGACCCAGTTGCTGAAGTAGAGCCTGTACCTGCCTATGACCCTTTTAGGGATGCCGACTATCCAGTCGAATGGGTGGATGGACATGGACCACAGACACCCGTAATCCGAATAGAGTGTGGGGATGGATCGCCACCAGAGTATGTGGCCATAGAAGACTTGATAGTGAGATTTCACCCGGTATATGTACGGGCAGAGACAGATGAAGTGCTTAACGATATTTTGTATCACAGGTTTAAGTCTATGGGGTATAGATGGCCCTACATGACAGGATGGGAGATTTGTTGGCATCATGAGTTAAGGCTTGCTCCGACCCCAATAGCACTAATGATACTAGATGAATATCTTTGAAGATCAGAATTTGAAGGAGAGTTAGGATAGATTTTAGTTTTATCTCTTTTGTAATAAAACCCTATAAGGCATTAGCTCAGGGAATCGTTGTAGAATTTCTTCAGAATTAATAAAAAGTTCTTTGATTAAATGATTTGTCTTTTTGCTTGTTTGTTGTGCTTTGTTTTGTGGGTGTGTTTATCGCCTAGGAGTCAAAGAAAGGAGGGATGAATTAAAATTGAACCTAAGAGTGAGATTCTAGTTCATCTTCTTTCATTGGCATTAGAAGTTAGACAGTAGCGTGAATTGGAAATCAGAGTGTACAGCGGAAGTGTGGATAGCTTGTAAGGCCGATTGTTGGAAGTGGCTTCTATCTTGGAATAAGTTTGCAAATATTAGGATGATCCCTTACAAGCAGCAGAAGTATCAGCCTCAGTAGAATAGGACGAATTTTCAGAATCGACAGCCAGTTCAAGGTATTGGCAGCAGCAACGGTAATGGCGCTAGAAATCGTTGCAAAATTTGCGGTCAGAATACGCATGCTGGAAAACTGTGTCCACAGGATACGAGAAGATGTTTCACTTGCAATGAGGTTGGTCACATCTCACCATATTGCCCTAATCGTGAGAAGAAGGCAGGAGCTGAGACGAATAAGAAGACGCAAGCAAGGATCTTTGCGATGACATCGGAAGACGCACGGGCTTCGAATGAGGTTATTGAAGGTAATCTTCTAGTCTTCAATAGTCTTGCTCGAGTTTTAATCGACCCAGGAGCGTCGAGATCGTTTATTTCTTCTGTTTTTGCCTCAAGTCTAGAGAAGTCATTGTCTTGACTGAGTTATGATTTGTCGATCTCTACACCTGTTGGGAACTCGGTTGTTGCAACTGAGTATCTTGAGCAATCTCCTGTGATAGTAGGGGATAAGGTGTTGTGTGCTGATTTGATTGTGATTGATATGTATGATTTTGATGTTATTTTGGGAATGGACTGGTTAGCCATGTATGGGGCAAATGTAGATTGTAATAAGAAGAAGGTTTACCTTAGAATTACGAGCAAGAAAGGAGAACTGCATTATATCAACATTAAAAGCTAGAAAACTTATAGCTAAAGGAGGTAGTGCCTTTTTAGCAAGTGTGTTACCCTTAGAAGCTCCTACCCCAAAAATTGAAGAAATTGAGGTAGTGCGGGATTTCCCAGATTTGTTGGACCATTTGATATCTTAAAGCAAGTTGGACCAGTTGCGTATCAGATAGCCATACCCCCACAATTGTCAGAGATACATAACACTTTTCATGTTTCAATGTTGAGGAAGTATTTGCCAGACCCATCACATGTTTTGGACTATGCAACTATGGAGTTAGAAGCGGATTTAACTTTTTCGGTAAAACCTATAAAGATTTTGGATAAGAAAGATCAGGTGTTGCGCAGAAAGACTATTCCTTTAGTGAAAGTATTGTGGCAAAGTCAGCTCTTCGAGGAAATAACGTGGAAAACCGAGAGTGATATGAGAAAATCTTACCCTGAACTGTTTGTTGATTGAGTACCGGCATTTCGAGGACGAAATGTTCTTTTTAGGAGGGGAGGATGTAACACCCAGAAAATTTATACGTTAACTAAAGGTTTCTATTTTAGGTAACTGTTCTAAAATAGGAAAGTTCGTTGTCTGATTTGATTTCTGGTTGTGCGATGTGCTTTGATGTGTTATTTGATGTTTATGATGTGGTATGATTTGTTAATCGCATGACTATTAGTAGTAGAAAACCAGGACACAAGGGTTGGTCCTGGCGCTGAGACCAGCCTGGCGCCAGGGTCTGAGAACACCTGAAGCCAGGAGTGGGGCCAGGTGCCAGGGCATGTGTTCAAGTGGATGAGACCTATTTGAATTTCATAATTAATCAGTTAATTTTGGTCTTATACGTGGTCCGTGGTCTACACGAGATAGTGTAACGAGTAGTACAACCGCGGGACACCAGAGTCATGTGTGCGCAGGACTCTAGCTTTAGACGCACAGACCTGGGCGCAGGGCCATGTGGCACAGGCCCAGGGAGTCATGTGAACGTGGGTAACTAGCCACAAGGAGATCTTTCGAGGATTAGAGTGAATATTGGAGCAAAATCTACGAATTGACCTAATACCGGTAAATATGGTAAGTATTGCGGAGGATCGGGAAGTATCAGTTCGGTTGAGATAATTATGGAAGATAAATCTTAATTAAAAAGAGATAAATATTTCACTTTTTAATCAACCAATAGGAAGGGGACGTCCAGTTGGTTGGCTTAGATATGGTAGTTTCCTAGTTTGGAACCAGATATGTAAAGTATGATTAAGATTGTAAGCTCGGCCAATACTATTTCTGTATCGACAGTCTGTAGTAAATAAATCATAACTAATTCAGGAAAAACCGGAAAAATATAAAATTAGTGCGGTTAGAAACTAGACTCATACGTAACTCAAGCAAGCATTTCAGAGTTTAAGTCTAAATGGACTGACCGTGGGAAGAGTCGGAAGTGGACTATTACGCGTATGACAGTGTGCCATAATTGTGATTAAGATAGTGAACGAATCTTATTAGAGATTTAAAATCCTAATTAAATGAGGAAAACCCAATGGATTAACATGGCTGAACGTCCCTTACTAATGAGGGAGACCTTTTAATTGGTTAGTTGGGATTTGGGATTAGGAAGGATCTAATTAGGAGATATCCTAGTTGGAGGAGGTTTTGGCTATAAAAGCCAAGGAGGAGGTCGCCCATATGCTTCACGCCAAGCTTTGGATGCCTTGTGCTAAACCCTAGCTCTTCTCCCTTTCCTTGCCACCAATTCCAGCAACCTTCTACCTCTTCCCTCAACCTCTTCTCTCGTGCGATCGAAGGTGTGGAGGCGTCGTTGCGAAGAAGAAAGAACGAGCTACGCGTGGAGGTGTATTTTGCATACATCTAAGTGGTAGGATGGTTTTTCCTAACCAATTCGGTTTGCACTTCTTTGGTTCTTTCATATTGTGATTAATTTATGATCCTATTCATATTATCTCAGAGATAAGAGTGCCTAATGTTTGTTTCATGAGAGATTTCTCGTTGTTTGATAAATAAGAGTGCTCATAATGTCATACCTTGTTTAATGCTTCATGTTGATGCATATATGCCTACTTTTGATGGGAATATCTATAGGTCATGTCTCTTGAACGTGGATGGTCATGAAAGTTATCTTCTTTATTCTGTTATGTCCTGATTTAATAGTCCAATATGGTTAAGGGATGTATTAATAATGTTAAAAGCTTAATTAGATCAAGGTTGATGCCTTGAATCTAGTTTGAGGTATTAGTATCAATTAGAATCATTATAATCATTAAGTTTCAGAACATACCAGAGTTTAGAATTACTCTAGGAGGGGAGTAGTTAAGGGTATTAATGTTATATTATCATGATTAATGGGTATTAGTACGTGATTACCTAGTATAAGTAAGTAATGTGCTCTTGGCTAGAACTGTTTCTGCACCGACAGTGCACAGTATAAAAATTATAATTAAATATATAAAAATCATAAAAATATGCCGTTAGTGGGGTTATAAACTAGACTCATAGGGCTATCCTCTGTTAAACTTTCAAAGTCAGAGTTCTTCTGTGTTGATGGTGGGGTCAGTCGTAAATGGGCTGTACAGTATAAGACAGTTTACTGGAATTAGGGTTTTAAAGCACTATACCAATAATACTTATCATATTATAAGTATTATTACTCATAATATGATATAATCTGATTAAAATAATATTAATACAGTAAGATAAAACTACTTATAAGTCACTATAATAGGTGAAGAAGTTTAAAAGATTAAGGCTTTGGGACGAGTCAGCATGCACAAGAGTCAATTTGGTCTTGTTTCTATGGTTCATCGTGGTGTCGGTTTGAGTATCCAATTGGAGATCAAACTTTCTTAGAAAGGTATCTTGAGATTAAAAGTAATACCATTCCATACTTAGAGATATCCCTATCAAAGGTAAGACATGATGCATGACGTGTAATCTAAGAGTGAAATTCATTATTCCTCAGATTGTGAGTCTTCATTATTCTCTTCATTATGCGAGATATGTGAATCTTTTGTTACTCCCTGAGAGAGAGCTATATATGTTGTTGAGAAACCTTGATTATTTATTTCATACTCCATGAGGGAGTCATTGCGGTAAGAGTTACCCTATTCTCATAAAGGTGAGACTTGTGCTTTTGTTGAATCATTGTCCAGTTTGACATTGACCTATTTCTCCACTTATTAAAAGGTGGAATCATAGTACGTTCACGAGCCATTGCTAGGTCATGAGTGACCTCCGATATTTATGGAACATGGTTTCCCTATTGCCCGAAAGGAGGCAAATACGTACGTCTTAGACTGGTTGACATTACGGAAGGTCTTCAGTCTCCGCTCATTGTGCCCGTAAGCACAGATGGGGCCAGCATGCCTAGACGCGTGGCCGGGTTCCAAAAAGAGAACCTCTAGGATGTTCTGGTATATTTTACCTTTCGAGATCGGTAAATTCAGCGAGCAAAAATTGTAACTCCTTGCACCATAGATGCCTGGAGCCTTGAGTGTCTTGACCATTCTCTCCTTACACCGATATTTGTTTGGAGTCATATTGAGATTATTCTTTCCGATACTTTTCCATTGGAACTGTTATCATCTGACCTTGCTATTCTTGCAACATAAACCTATGAGTGGTCTTTCAGAGAGTGTTTATTCCTGTTTATCTGAGTGATCTATTCTTCATAACCTATTTAATCTTCCTGGTGGGTTTTTACATCCTACTGGGTATTTCAACGAAATACTCATGCATCCTCTGATGCAGGCCTCAAAGATCAGTAAGTCAGGATTTTGCAGTTCAGAAAGGCGTAGCAGATGCGTGGGAGATGTCTTGAAGAATTGCTTTATTTACTCTATTGCATATTGTTAGAACTTATTTAGTGTTGGCCAGTGTGTGCCTGGATTTGATGCTTGCTTTATTTGATAGGTTTATTTAATCTACTGTAATAATCTCAGTAGGATCCATTTGCTACATTGACAATGTTATTTAAAAATTTGATGAAGAAGTTTTTAGTTCTCAATTTCTAAGTATCGTTATGAGTTCCTGGTGATGTCGATTACACGTTCTTTTGTAATGATGTAATTGACTTGAGTGATCGAGTATTCGGTCGCGTCCCAAGGTCCCTATCTTGGCTTTTATTTGTCTTACTTAAAGGCTTCCGCACTCCGATTGAGGTCAATAATTTTGGGGCATGAGTGTGAAAACAAAGAGTTGGATGGTTTTTCCCTTCTCTTTCTTTTCTCTATATGATATATAAGTGCTCTCAATCAGTCTTATGATGCATATATTGCTTTGATCAATTTGAGTTTGATGATTCATGATTATATATGCTATTTATATTGTGATATGATGCTCTTTTATACTTTCATGCTAGTCTCTAGATGAGAATATGTCCAAGTTGTTGCTTTATTAATCATATTGATGTCAAAAGTTATGATCTTGCTCTGGTATTTTTTAATCACGTTGGTTCTAGTGGTCATAATTGTTGTCTTGTATTAAAAGTCCAAATTATAAGGGGTTAGTTATCCAAGACTATTATGTGTAATAAGAAACATGATAAAAGTGTATAATTGTGTAATTCCAGAATGCTCTAGGGTTTGCAATTACCCTAAGAGGGGAGTAATTGAGTATGTTAGTACTTTAGTATCACTAATAAGGTGTAGTGATATGAAATACTTAAGTTTAATTAAGAATCTTAATCTCGGACAGAACTATTTTTATGCCGACAGTCAGTACTAATTAAATCGTAACTAATTCAAAAATATAAAATCAGTGGGGTTAGAAACTAGACTCATAAGGCTATTACCATTAAAAATTGCAGAGTCTAAGTCCTACTGTACAGATTATAGGTGCAGTAGGAAGGGGACTGATATACATGGGCAGTGTGCTATAATCATAGTGGAAACATTAATACTTATTTAATATCACATGATACCTTAGGAAAAGAGTTAACATGACTTTACTATTCATTATGCACCTGAATATGGATTATCAAAGTCAGGTTAATCAGTTAGAAAGATTAATAATATGGGGTAATCCTAAGTGAGAAGTGAACCATAATCTCTGTGTTCAGATAAAGTGTGTGTGTCGCTTTGAAGTTCCACTTGGAAATCAAATCATCTAAAACCTATTCTCATTCTTGTCTTTGGATACATATATTATAAATCCTAATTGTTTGGGAGGTTCCTATGCATGAAAGTACGTATTTTAAGATATTGACATGCTGGTCTATACTCCTATTGTGGGTTTTTAGTTGATTGAGATAATGTGAATCTTCTTGTTACTCCTAAAGTGAGTTTGATTCTGATGAGAGACTTTGATATTTTATTACTCCAAACACTCAGTCTATTAAGGTAAAAGATACCTTAAAACTTTAGAGTGTTGTGATCTCTATTCCATGAAATATTGCTCCTATTGTTATATGATTATTTCCTCCACTAGAGACCTTGAGAGGATCTCCCTTATGTGGACTCATAGTATGCTCACAAGCCATTGCAAGGTCTTGCGAGATCTCCAACCATTTATGCCCGAAGGGAGGCAATATACGTACGTTAGATTGTTGACATTAGGGAAGGTCTTCAGTCTCTGCCCATCGTGTCCGTAAGCACTAATGGGGCCAGCATCCTAGACGCATGGCAAGTTCCGAAGGGAGGACCTCTAGGGTGGTTCTGGTATATTATTTAATCACTAAAGAGTGGTAAGTTCAGCGAGCAGAAATTGTAACTCCTTGCACAATAAATGCCTAGGAGCCATTGATAAAATTACTATTTTCTCCTTACATGTGTGATGTTCGGAGTCTTGTTATTTGTTAATTTTTCCCTATACTTGCGAGTCAAGAACTGTTGTTGACTGACCTTTCTTTTCAGGTAAACAGACCTTAGGTTCAGTCTAGATGTCATCGAATATCGGTTGTTATTTGTTATATTTCTCTTCATACTGCTTGATTTAAATTCCATTAGGGTTTTCACATCCTACTGAGTGTTTCTATGAAATACTCATGCATCCTCTGATGCAGGCGCCAAAAAGAACTGAGACAAGACGATTACAGATGCAAGATGGCGGTTGATGATGCCGTGAAGAGATTAGAGATTATTTGTTTTGATTAGTTTTATTTGCTCAAAACTTTATGATTATTGGCCGATGTGTGCCGCATGAATTGGATTTTTATTCTATTTGACTTTGTTAAATTTGATTGTTGTAATAAAGATTAAGTAGGTTCATTTCATATTTTTATTAATGTTGAATGTTGTATTACACTGAATTGTGGATGATCGGTTACACATCCTTTCGTGATGATGTAATTGGGTGTGTTTTCGACTGATAGGTCGCGTGCCTGGGGTTTCAGCCTCGAGATGTTACTATCTTTGAAGGGTTCTGCACTCCGATCGAGGTATGAGATTTTGGGGCGTGATAGCATCTGGGTACTTTCTTATTCTCCTGAAAAAGATTCATATTATTTAGTTTTAAGCCAGTAAACTGTTCTAGCCTTCTTTGTTGCTTTTTTCCCACTCTGCTCAATCTTCTTTGTTAAGATTAATTAAAACAATAACACATTCGAAGATGCAAGAAAAATCCATGTGTTGTAATCGTTCTTTACAATGTGGGTATTTCCATATAACTTTCATACCCTTACTAAGAACTCTTGGGTTACAGTATGTCGGATACATAGCCGAGGTTTATATCTCCTCTTAGTTGGGGGGATGGAGTCGTCCTTCTTGTTCTTCATAGTGTTCTCCTTCTATTCCTCGTCCATTGGAGTTTTCTTCCTTGCTTCCTCCGTTTGTCGATCCATCTATTATGAAAAAATTAAGATAGATGATTTTTGTCATGCTAGCGTGTCATTGGATACATAATAAATAATAGTATCGTGTCATCATGAACACGACCATCAATCGGGTCATGTTCTTAGTTACACGATATCATATTGCAGCGTGTCATCAGATACATGACATAAAACCTAACCGAAAATGTAAAATTTAACATATTAACAAATGGATATTTGAACCTTACTAGCGGGATGAGTGGTCTTTAGTGGTTGTATTGGTAGTTCACACAACTCTGCAATTGTCGGCCACCAACTCTAACCTTTGCCGCTAAAAAAATGCTCCTCTCTTTTTCGCCGCTCCCCAAGACTGTCACCTTCTTCCCTCTCAAAAAGACGTTTGGCGCTTGAGTGGAGTGGATTTTATAATTGAAATCAAGGCCATTACAATTAACCGGAAGGTGATGTCGTTTCATATCTAGGGGCGCATCTTCATTTATTTATCTTAGACAAGATACCTGGCAAGGAGAGCAATTTCAGAATTTGATCGTCGAGGCTTCCATGACACGATTCATTGCCCAAACACACGATACGACTGCTATCATTCCTCAATGACAAGATAAAACTGCTATCGTGTGTTTCGGCAATGCTATCTTATAATCGAGGCCACAATATCATGACAAAATTCAACGAGTCATATCTCCCTAATTTTTTATCCATTTTTACCCATTTTTTGTTATTATTTATTTTTTATCCTCTTTACATTTGAGGGATACAAGTGTATCATGTCTTTATTTGAGGGATCGTGTCTTCGAGGACATGACTTTTCTCCTATTATGTCCTTGATAACACGTTAGCATTAATGAAACACACTCAAGCAGTGGTATTGTGTCATCAAGGACACAATTGCAGTGCTATTGTGTATTTAAATACATGATTTGAGGGCAACCTTCAATCTCATCATATCTCATTTCTTATCCTTTTACACCCTATGAGGGTATCCTAAAATATCTTTACATGGGAGATATGACTTTTCTCCTATCGTGTCCTCAATGACAGGATAGCACTGTCCAACACATGATTGCAGTGTTATCATGTATTCGACACGATAGCACTGCTACGTGTGTTTAAATACATGCTTAATTTGCATACTTTTGTTACTTGTAATTCAAAATACACAATATTAATTGAAAATTACACGCTTAGATTTCTTCTATTCTGTTCATATACATATTTTTCATATACACAATATATTTGAGAGATCATGTGATCGTGTCTTCAAGAACACGACTTTTCTCGTATCGTGTCCTCGATGACATGACTCACTCTCTGTTACTTATAATACTCATTGTCGTTATATTTCATTTACATGAAGAATGAAGATGGATGTGGCAATCTAGAACGATGTTTCCCTAAAGTCGAATTTGGTTCATTTGTGGCCGAATGCTTTCTTCAATGCTTAAGTTGTTTCTCAACTGTAGGGTTATTGCAATTGGTTTGGTTGTGACGAAGCTGGAGACAATTACCACATCTCTTTGGGTGTTGTGACTCAATTGTGTTCACCCTTTGCCTGCCTTTCTGCATTTCCACAATGATCTAACCATTGATGCTTGTTTAACATTGGTAGAATGGACTCTTCGTAGGTTGTGCAGTAAGTCTTCGTATAGTACCACTTCTCACAATATAGCATTGGGTACAAACTAATTGGATCGATTGACGTTATAGCATGTTTACAAGAAAGTCCCATTCTCTGAAACTCTGCATGTTCATTATTCTTCAGAAGGTTCATGTAGTCCTGAAAAACACATGTCCAATAATTAACATTATGTGTAGTCGTGTATTTTTAGACACGACCCGAAACAAGTTGTATTTCATTTACACGATAATTAAGTAACGATCACATTGAATGTACCACATGGTGGAGAGAATTCACTTAGAAATTCGTACAATGATATGGTCGCACTCGAACTATATAACTCTGATCCCTCTTATCGTTTATGTATTTTTGGGCATATTTGGTTAAGGGAGTTGTTAGTTGTTGGCCTTCGTATCTCAAAGTAACCTATAGTGGTGGCACATGTTTGCTCAATTAATCTAGTGATTGGCCAACTCCATGCCTCCAAGAACATATTGTTTGCACTCTTCGATCTGCTTGAGGCAAGAGTACCATATCTTCTACCAGAGAATTCAACATTAGCCCAGTTTCTATAGTTGATGTTATGAATGTATTTGAATGCCTCCTTATTATGTTGCTTAATTTGTTCTATGACCTCATCAAAATTTGATCTTCTAAATTTATGAGCGGCTCTGAATAAGAGGTTCTTCAAGTGTCCTTCAAGTGTCCTTCTTTCCGTTTGTTTAGGATTATTCTGTCAAAACCCCATGATGAGCCTCTAGGAAGACATCAGGGACTGCTTTGAAAAGTCCCTTCTGTCTCTCAGAAACAATTGTGTCTAGTCTTGAGGGTGGCTCCATGAAAAGAAAATATGAATTCACTTGAGGAACCACGTCCAAAAAGTAGGATAAGAACTGTGTGAAAAAAACATGACTACATTTATGATAACAAGTCATTGTAGTCGTGTCATCAAGGACACAACTCCTGCCAATAGATACACGACAATCTGCCTGTGTTGTGTTATTGTGAACATGATATGTAGTGCTATCGTGCCATCGAGGACATGACTTCTGCATATCATGTTCACAATGACATGACTACAATTAATGATTGTTCTTCAACTTACCAAGAATTTTTCATCTCTACCTCAACAACAGAATATGCAACGCACACCATTTGTTGATTACCATTAATGGTTGTGTAACACCCAAAAAATTGGTACGTTAACTAAAAGTTTCTATTTTAGGAAACTGTTCTAAATATGAAAGTTTTGTTGCCTGATGTGATTTCTAGTTGTGCGATGTGCTTTGATGTATGACTTGACTTTTATGATGTGGGATAATTCATTAATCACATGACTAATAGTAGTAGAAAACCAGGACGCAAGGGTTGGTCCTAGCGCTGGGCACAACCTAGCACTGAGGCTAGCCTGGCGCCAGGGTCTGAGAACACCTGACCCCAGGAGTGGGGCCAGGTGCTAGGGCATGTGTTCAGTGGATCATCTTTAATTAGTAAATTGAATTTGGTTTTGATGTGTGGTTCGTGACATACGCGTGTTAGTGTAACGAGTAGTGCAACCGCGGGACACCGGAGGCATGTGCGAGTAGGACTCAAGCCAAGACGCAGGACCTGGACGCTAAGCCATGTGGCACTGGCCCAGGGGTGTCATGTGAACGTGGGAGACATGGTTCAAGGTGATCTTTAGATGGTTGGAGTGATCTAAAGTTGATTGGAGTAAATCTTGGTGCAAATCTACAGTTTGCCCTAATCGCGGTGGATCAGGTAAGTACTGCGGTAATCAGAAGGTTATCTTTTCAGTTGAGATAATTATGGAGATAAGTCTGAATTAAAAAGGAAGTGATTAGTCACCTTTTAACCAGCCAATAGGAGGAGGGGATGCCACATATGAGAGAGAGAGAGGGGGTTCCTATTGGATGGCTCATATTTGGTAGTTTCCTAGTTGAGTAGGGAACTAGACTTTATATGGAAGTATCCTAACTAAGAAGATTTCAAATCTATCTAATTGTGGAGTTAACTTGCTGGGCGCCCTAATCAACATAGGAGAAGGAAATCTTATTGGTTGATGGAAGATTGGGATTAGGAAAGTACTAGATTTGGAGTAATCCTAGTAGGGAGAGGCATTGGCTATATAAACCAAGGAGGAGGTCGCCCATGCTCCACACGCCAAAAGCCTTGGACGCCCAAGCCCTAAACCCTAGCCTTTTCCTTCTTCTTCCCCATCAATTCCAGCAGCCTTCCAAATCTTCTTTCACCCATATCTCACGTTAGAACAAAGTAGTAAAGGCATCGTCGCGGAGAAGAGCGAAGGAGCTACTCGTGGAGGTGTATTTCGCATACATCTAAGTGGTAGGATGGTTTTTCCTAACCAATCTGATTTGAATCATTTTGCTTCATTCTTAGCTTGATTATTTAATGATCCTATTGATGTTATCTCAGTGATAATAGTTGTGTTAATGTTTGATTCATGAGAGATTCCTTGTGGTTTATCAAGTAAGAGTAATCTGGTTGAGATATCTTGTTTCATGCTTGTGTTAATGCATATATGCTTACGTTTGATGGAAATATCTATATGGTCATGTCTCATGAACGTAGGAGGTCATTAAGTTCTCTTCTTTAGGTTGTTTTGGGGAGATTCGCTGAGGCGATGAGGCGACTTCCGGCCAGCTGACCTCTGCCACTGTCCGACCCCGGTCCACCTCCATCTCCGCCTCCCGCCCCCAGCCCACCCTTCCTTGCTGTCTCATCTCCACCCCACCCCCCACCCCTCGCGCCATCTTCTCCTTCCTCTTCCCCTTCAGTCAGGCCTCCGATCTCGTCCCTCCACCAGCCTCGCAACCTCGCCCCACCACCAGCCTTGCCCCCCTTCCCCCCTCCCTTCTTCTTTTTCCTTTCCCTCCCCACCTTCCTCCCCCCCCTTTTTTGTCTGATTTCACACAGCGGCCAAAGTTGCCGCCTTTTCACCCCGCCGCGCATCGGTCATCCGTCCCAACCACCACCGTCACAACCACGCCCCCTTTCCAGCCCCACCCCGACGAACCTACCACCCCTGCAACCTCATCCTCCATGCCATCGCCCCTGACCCCAACAACTGTTTGTTAAAATGTATAGGTGAGACTCTGTGAGAACTAAAGTTCCTTTCTCCCCCCTGACTTGGTCATCTAGGCTATCGCCTCTCCCATCCACCTCCCGGGTTTCTCCTCTCCCGAGCAATTGCCTTCCAACCCCCCTCCATCTTGCCCGATCCCCCCCCTTTTGGCCTTGGAGCAATGGCCACATCCTACCAGACCGCGCCGGTATCTCCCCCTTGGGTAAGCCTCTTCAAAGATGTCTCTGAGGCATCCAACTCTCTCACCTTCCACCCGGAGCTAAAGGGGTTGACTTCAATCAGAATCCCTCAAGAGTTTGTGGATAGAGACGTAAGATCAGGCATCCGCTTGTTATCTTGTTAAAGGAGTATGTTTCTAAAATTTGGAAGCTGGCTGGGTCGTTTGACATGCAATCTCTGGCAGGTGGGTTCTTTATGTTCAAATTGACTTCTCCGGAGGATTGCGAGCGAATACTAAATTCCATGTGGACCGTCAGTGGTAGGCCCCTGATCTTACGTAAATGGCACCCAGGCATGCGTCCGATTTGCGATCTGGTGAAAACGGTCCCAATTTGGGTTCACTTTCCAGACCTTCCGCCCCAGTACTTTGCAAAGGAAAGCTTGAGCATGGTGTCTAGTCTTGTGGGTCACCGACTATTCTCTGATAGAGCTACAGCTGACCGATCCTGACTAGAATATGCCAGAGCCTATATTGAAATCGATTCGGATTTCAAGCTCCCTTCTATTGTCCATGTCGCCATTGGGGACGGGTCCTTCTTCCCACAACCCATGGAGTATGAATGGAAGCCTCGCATATGCTCCAAATGTAAGTGTTTTGACCACTCCACCAGCACTTGTAAATCAAAAGAAGTTTGGATTGATACACTTCATCGTCTGGTACTGGCTACTAAAGTTGTGGTATTTGCAAGGATTTGACACCTACAGATGATGCTATGGCAGACACTGACACTTCTATGCCGGTCATAGAGAGCCCTTCTACCCACTTGGTCACAAGTGATGGTATCAATGCGAAACTGAATTCAGGATCGGAGCCCTCCAAGCCTTCCTTTGGGGCCACCCTCACGACCGATAATCAACCCAGAGACATGAGGTAAGTACTAAGGACTTCACCATCTTTGATTGGACAGGTACCATATATGGTCTTGGAAAAGCATGTTATGGCACATGATGGCTCGCCCCTCTACCTCTCCTCCACCCCTCTAGCTACAGTGAATGTCCTTGTGAACGGTGGCCCAAAACAGCTCTTATCCCCATCACATATGGAAGCCTCTGGAGGCAACCTGTCATGCCCCGAATTTCAAAACCTAGAATAATGCGCGGAAGCACTAACTCAATTAAGGTCATGAGGCTAAAACCCGGGCCGCGACCGAATACTCAACACATACGATCCCATTCCAGAATGCTTAACCAATATCCATTATACAAAATCTTAAATAATAAAACAAACTACACTATTAGAATATTCCAGTCAACAATTCATTAAACATCAAAATAAATTCAGCATACAGGCTGATAAGTTCTCCGCGAACAGAAAATAAAAACGATAAATAAATCCACATCTTATCAACTTCTGTCATCGAGCTCCAAACACGAACCTTGCTAGTTCTTCTCCACTTTAATTCCTGCATCTAGAGATGCATGAGTATTTCGAAAGAAATACCCAGTAGGGGCCAAAAAAACTCCACAACAGGTAATAAAATAGAATACTGAAGAAATGAGCATTAAAGACACATTTAAGAATATTAGGTAGAGTAAATACAGGGTTCACTTACCTTCTCAAAATCAATATCAAAGACCATCAGCGGTCAAGAATGAATAAACATAACTCAGTTCCCAAACGTACAGAGCGTCAGGAAGATCAATAAGAATACTGACTCCAAACATCCAGAGTGTCAGAGACAACAATTTTTGCTCTCTGTTCAGTCCACTTACCCTATGGACATCAATACCAGATCATCCTAGAGGCTCTACGAGGAACCCGGCCATGCGTCTAGGGATGCTGGCCCCATCGGTGCTTACGAGCACAATGGGCTGAGGCTGCAGACCTTCTGTAATGTCATACAGTCTAAAGCCCACGCGTTGCCATCATCGGCTGAACTACAGAGGTTCATATATCATCTGAGATGACAAAGGATCTGGCAATGGCTCGTGAGCATACTATGAATCCAACTAAGAGTGTTTATCAAAACTCCTAGTGGAGAACCAGTTTACATGGAACTGAATTCATCTAGAATCAACCAGGGTTCTCTCAAACAGAGACCCAAACCATAATCATCAATGAAAGACTTTCAGAGGAGTAAGACAATAATTTTGTCAAGGTCATTAGAAAGGACTCACATCGGAGTATTCAAAACTCTTAGAATGATCAACATCGGATGACTCCAATCATGACTCATCAAAAATCGAGATACTGAATCACCTCATCGTACTTAGCCCCTAGATATAACAATTCACACTCACAAGAATTTAAGGTCACCAATATCAGGAATAGGTCAAATGTGATGTACAAAATCTTTTGGATTTGTACGAGAGAATTCCTTGAACGATAGATCAATCAAAGACTTAGACTCGAAGAGACAATTAATTTTGGACAGAACCCAAGACTCACTGATCATACTCATATAATCTGATATTACTATACCCTGTACCCTCAGAGTCTTACAATATAATAATTAGGTCGTAATACTATGTATACGTATACTTATAGTGTATAGTATCCAACCGATTTAGGGTTTTATCATGAACACAATGTTCTACCCCATGCAAAATAGCTGACTTCTAACCACTACCACTGTTTATCCAGTACGTTTTAAATTCTGAAATTTTTATCTAAGTTAGCTTTATCTGTCTAGTTTATAACCTATCCAAGATCATAACTTTCTGAGTTGTATAGATTTAATTATGATTTTCCGATCACTTCTGGTTGGTGCAGGAACAGTCTTGGCCGAGAGCAGTTATCTTAATCCACTTTAATTATCTTATGATAAACTCATAATTAATTACTTAATACCACTCACTGACATCAGGTATTAACTCTCTAAGTATTTTACAAAACCTCATCCACCCTAATTTCATAAAATTTTCTTCCCCTTTGTGCATATCTTTTCAGCTTATTAGAGTATATAACCATCTCTTCACCAAACTTGAAAGAACTCAAGTAAGACAATTAATCTCGGATGCTGGTCAACACCAGTATGTACTGACATGAACTCCAGAATGTAGGCTGAGGCATCAGAAGCAATAATATTTAATTTCATGAGAATTAGATCAAGGATTGCATAAGGATCTCAACCGATTACCAAAATTGGATCGAGAACACTAAAACAGCATGAAACGACTTGATCGACCCATAAAGCTGCCAACTTTTGTTGGACAAAGCATGACATTGAATACAATAGCAAGATATGACATAGATCGATTAGTATAACCTCATGGGAATGCATTCTAGGGCTTCATACGTGAAGAGCAAACACGTGATACATAAAAGAAGCATTTTTATCATGCATTAAGCATACGTGCATATTCAAGACAATTCTTTGCATGAAACCATATTAATATCTAGTCATCGACATCATACTATTATATCATCATGAAACAAGGATCATGCTCATGAAAATTCAGAGAATCAAGTTGTAGTCAAAATAGTGCATCCTACCTCTTTGACGATTTACAACTTCTACGCGAGTTTCAATCACCGGTTGCGCCACCCTCGTTCTCGTCGAATCGCCACCACCACGGCCACTAGAGAGGGGGACGGCTGCTGGCTTGATGGGAGAAAAGAGAGTACAAGACCCTTGCACAACTCCCAAGACGTCCAAAAGAGTCGGCATCTCCTTCTTGGGTAAGTTTAAATAGTAACAACCCGCTCACCTAGGTTAGATCTCCACCGTTGATCATCTTCCAATCCAACGATCACCATAAGGTCCAGCCATGAGAATCTCCACTTGCCAAGACGTGCTCCCCAATTATCTCATCATTAATTAGAGTTTTCCCCCAATCAATGTGGTCTACAACCCTAATTTTCTACTTAAGGCAGTTTCCTCAATTAGGCCAATCTATCACCTTAGATCAAATCTCATCTAATGGTTGATTTTCATCCTCTAAAAGGCATGATTTATGCTCCAACGTGGTTGCCCTTATCCCTCTAAATCAGTTTCCTTGATTTATGGTTAGTTACAACTTCTTAATTGGTAGAGAATTTTAATACTGGAACCGGTTACCAAACTAAGAGTGTAACCTCCCAAGTTCCACTCCAAACATGATCTCCCTCAAGGCCACGTGGCAAATCATCAATCTATTAGCCACTAATCACGTTCACAATCCAGCCCTTAAGATTCCTTAAATTCCAATTAGAAAGAATCACAAATCAATTAATACACAAACCGAATTTTTGGACTAGATATTATTCCTTTTAAAACCGGATTTGGAAAGAATTCGAAATTCCCTGTTCTCCTTAATTCTCTCTCTCCTAACCAAATATTCACATGCCAACCACGTGCACAGTGCCCAGGGCGCTGTGTCCACGTGGCTCTGGCCCTCAGGTGTTCCTGCGCCTGGTGCGTGGCACACAGATGGACGGTTCCGATGTCCCGTGAATGAAGTGTGCTGAAAAATACTGCACAACTCTTGTACTACATCACTAACTCAATTTTATAACTCAAAATACTCAAATGAGTCTCTACACATTGATCTCATACCTTGGCGCCTGGTCCCCACTCCTGGCGTCAGGTGCACTCAGCCCCTGGCGCCAGGCCAGCCTCAGCGCCAGGTTGAGCCCAGCGCCAGGGCTAGTCCTCGCGCCCTGGTGTACAGCCTAATCTGGTTTATCAATTCCACTCTTCTAAAAGCATCACAAAACCAATTCGACACACCAGATTAAATGATTTCAAAACAGGCAGCAAAACTTTCCTATTTTAGAATAGTTTCCTAAAATAGCAGTTTTGGTAAACTTACAGAATTTTCGGGTGTTACACAACCTACCGCAGGCCCAACGCTCAAAGGACTGGAATGCCCCAGGAAAAAGGGGGTAAAACCCCCTCCTAAGCTAGAGCAGGAGCCGACTATGCATTCTCCGAACCCTTTCCATCCTATACAGGAGAGTGATGAGTCGACTTCCGAAGCCTCGTCCTCTTTGTCGACTACAGCTAGGAGAACCCAACCAGTTCGAGCTGCGACTCAGAACAAAAGTGTCAAGCCACAAAAGCAGAAAAAGAAAGTGGGGGGGCAGCCCCTCAAGCCCAGTAAATGTCCATCTGCAGCTGGAATATTCGTGGGTTGGGCCACGGAAGTAAGAGGTCGGTGGTGCTAGACCTTGTTAAAAGTGAAGATGTGTTCCTGTTGGCGCTTTGTGAAACCAAAATAAAGAGAAGACAGGTAGATCGAATTAGCAGGAAAGTCATTGCGGGTTGGGAATCCTTTAATAATCTGAATTCTGACGAATAGGGAAGGATTCTGGTTCTCTGGAATCCTAATGTTGCTACAGTTCATAAGGTGCAGGAGACATCCCAGACACTTCATTGCTTTGTGTTGTGAACGTTAGGCCCAGGACGTCAGCACGCATACGTCACTCGCATGCCATATCTATTAGGATTAGATTGCTTTCCTTTTTAATAAAAGCCATATATTTTGTAATCAGACCCATTTGGGCAACAGGATACGTTATGGATTGTAATGGCGTAGTTAGTGGGTAATTAGGGCCCATCTGGTCAACCCATCCCTTTTCCTTTATAAGGAGGTCTTCCTCCTCTTTTAGGGTGGATGCAATATGAATTGATCTTCTTTCTACTCTTTCTTGTCTTCCTCCTTTTCTCCGGCCATGATACCTGGCCCTGTTCATGTCCCATGCGAGGACACAACATTGGTATCAGAGCAGTTCAATCTCTGGGCTGATGCTGATTCCGTTCAGATGGCTCTACTTTTCGGGATGATGATGCTTCATCAAGAACTCACAGAGCTGATTCAACCACAAATCACACCGTGCTGTCACCAGCCAGGTCGTACAGACGTGCACCGTGTAGTTACTGGCCAGGTCATCGACGATTCCACCGCCACCGACGCCATTGCCGGACCCAACCGCCTGGTACTCCCCTTCGACAACCTCCGATTCTGGTTCCTTCAACCCATACCTGGGTCTACCTTCACCCACATCGGGCCACGTCGCTTGCTACCACTCACAACATCTGTCGGCGGTTGAAAACTCTTACGGCCATGTTTCTGCACCGGTGGCCGAAAGTCAGAATCCTCCCCAGTGCTAGGACGTGCAAGCTACAACATTGACCGTGTAGTGGACAGACTCCACCAGTGCCGCATCGCCGACCAAGGCCATACCCCCACCAGCCGTCTGCCGCACAAAGCTCCCAGCTTTGCCACCTCCCAGGCCAATTCCAGACCCCGACAAGCCTCTGCTTTTCCTCTCACCCCGACAGCCAGCTCCACCCTTTGGAGCCACCCCTCACCACGGTTGAGCGCTGCGACTGCGTTGGCCACAGCAAGGTCCTCAGCGATCTCCGCTGGTGCGACCAACCTCGCCGGTACGACGGCAGGGGGAGTTCATGCCATCCATTCAGGTGACCCGACTCTCTTTTATGAGACGACGGGTTGGGGATACGCATCACGTGCGACGACGCCGCACGTTGCCGCATCCACGACCTCTGCGATCAAGCTGCCAACGAGGAGGACCAGTCCTGTCCGACCGAGGTCGACACGGATGCCACCGTAACCATCAGATTATTGCCGCTTATCTTCCCCTTCCGATGGTCGCCAGTTGTTCGATGAAATGCCTGATTGGCACACGGATGGTTTTTCTATGGCCCCTTTGACTACCATCTCCGTTCATACTCAAGAGGTTTGCAAGCTCTTTATTGATCATTATTATTACCTTCTTTACACAAAGCCGGAGGAAGTTTTCAGATTCTACCATGATTCAAGCAGGCTCAGCCGACCTGAGCCCATTGGTGCTATGAGTTCCGTAATGACTTTGCAAGGGATAGCTGAGAAAATTTGATCTTTCCACCATGAATGCATGAGCACAAAAACAGAGATTGAAGATGTTCAGGAGTTATATGAGGGTGGAATCTGCATTCAGGTGACCGGATGTCTTATTCGCTATGACTATTCGACGAGAAACTTTGCTCAGTCCTTCGTGCTCGCCCCACAAGTGGGTGGCTACTTTGTCTCCCACGATGTGTTCTGCTATGTGAATGTGCCTGAATTAGGGGAAGCAACGTCAGTGCTGGCTAATCCTTCCATTACAGTTGACCCTAATACGGAGGTCGAATTGCCGACGCGTGAAGAGGTTAACAAGATTGTCCGTATGTTGAATGTGGGTGAAAGAGTCCATGAAGATCTTGTTGCCAGTACAGACTTTGTTGATAATAAGAGCTCGCCTGTTCATACCTTTGAGATTGCTGAAACGAACCATGATGGCAGCAGTTGCTTGCCTCTGTGCCCTAAAGATGAGTCAAAACCAGGAGGTGTAGTGAATAATGGCTCAGTTGAGAATGTTGAAGGTTTGTCTACCCACACTTCGGATGTAGTTGATTTACAATCTGAAGAAGGCAGCAAGAACAATGATGAGTTTGCGTTAGCAGTTGCTTCTGCTGATTCCCCTTTAGACAACAGTAGAAGCTTACCCATCAATTCATCAGAAAAGATTGAACTTGAATGCGAACAAGGCTATAAGATTCCTGTTGCTGATATAGTTGACAGTGCGGCAGAAGTGGATGTTAGAACAGAGACAGTAGATAGTGGTGATGATGGCTCAACTGCTGATGTCAATGGTGTGAAGCTTAAGTCTGATGCTAGTACAATATCTTTTCTTGCTAATGAAGAGCGGTCAAGTAATAAGGATGATGATGAGAAAACTGCCTTTGAGGAAGTGGACGACAAACATATTGTTTCTTCTTCTGTTGGCGAACCAAAAAAAAACACCCGTTTTCATCTTGCAAATGCCAAGATATATTGATGATGAGCTCAGAGAAAGGATCAGATTGGCTGAGGAAGAAATTAATCAGATGACTCAGGACAGGGATGCTGTACGAGTGGAGGTGCAACAGCACAAGGCAATTTGCTGCAAAAGTAAGAGAATGCTGCACGCGATGCTTTCGGTGCAAAAAGATGTGATTTGGAATCCATCCAAGCAATGATGAACAAGTTACAGAATGCTCTTAACCTGTTGACTTCTTGTTTAAGTCTTATAAAATTGGAGCAGCAGGTACTAGAGGCCTTTGCGTCTTGGCTTCGACTTAGTCACGGGATACTTGCTTCTACTCGGTCATCGCATCCTTTGGTCATTGCAGCACTTTCTGAGTTGAAATCTGGACAGATTTCAGAAGCAGCTGTAGATGTTCTTTCTGAGTTGCTTCACTATACCGTAACTGTACGATCAGGTGGTTTTGCTGCACCGATGCCCTTAGTTCAAGTACTTGTCCCATACATCATGGGTCTTAAGGTGCAACTCCAAGCTCTTGCAAAGGATGAGGAAGATCTGAACGCCGTTGCACGACTAATTGCAGAGATGGTAGATGCAGCTGTTACACATGTTTCAGGATCCGGAAATTCGATGGAGACAGAATATAAAATCGAAGAGGCAATTGCGAGTTCTTGTTGTGAAGCAGGGTCTTTTGTTGTAGCATTAAATCCAGTTGTGTTTCTTCATGGAGGACCTGGAGGCGGCACATCACCAACAATTAGAAAAAAAATTTATCCTGATTTTTACAATATTGTTTTGCTGGATCAGCGAGGTGCTGGTAAAAGTACTCCCCATGCATGTTTGGAGGAGAATACTACATGGGATCTTATCAATGACATCGAGAAATTAAGGGAACATTTAACAATTCTTGAATGGCAGGTTTTTGGTGGTTCCTGGAAAAGCACACTTGCGCTTGCATATAGTCAATGTCATCCGGATGAAATCACTGGGCTCATCTTTAGAGGCATTTTCCTGCTAAGAAAAAAACCGCTTGACTGGTTTTACGAAGGTGGGGCATCAGCGGTTTTTCCTGATGCTTGGGAGCCTTTTAGAGATTTCATTCCTGGAAATGAGAGAGCTAGTTTCATTACCGCTTACAGCAAGAGGCTGAACAGTGAAGATCTTGCAACTCAATCCATGGCTGCTAATTTGATACCCAAATGGAAAATGATGATGACACATTTTTTTCCTAAGGAGGAGACCAGTAACAGAGTGGATGCTGCCAGCTTTTCATTGGCTTTTGTCCGCATTCTACCAGACAACATGGGTACTGACGATTCCGGCTAGTGGAATTTGCACTTCGTGGTCATACTTCGCGCCAGCATCGAGCATGTTGTTTTCACGCCGTTTATGGCGTGCCTTATTCCTTGGCCGCCTTGAGGACAAGGCGGTAGAGAAAGCGTGGTGGAGTATTGTGAACGTCAGGCTCAGGACGTTAGCACGCATACGTCACTCGCACGCCATATCTATTAGGATTAGATTGCTTTCCTTTTTAATAAAAGTCATATATTTTGTAATCAGACCCGTTTGGGCAATGGAATACGTTATGGATTGTAATGGCATAGTTAGTGGTTAGGGCTCATCTGGCCAGCCCATCCCTTTTCCTTTATAAGGAGGTCTTCCTCCTCCGTTAGGGTGGATGCAATATGAATTGATCTTCTTTCTACTCTTTCTTCCTTGTCTTCCTCCTTTTCTCTGGCCATGATACCTGGCCCTGTTCATGTCCCATGCCGGGACACAACACTTTGTCACATGCTCCTCTGGGGAATCTTTTTACCTCACGGCTGTCTATGGTTCCAATGATGCTCAGGAGCGGAAAAAGTTGTGGGCTACTCTTTGCAGCTCTAACAATTCAATAAATAGTCCTTGGATAGTGTTGGGTGATTTCGACTCTATTCGGCATGAGTCAGAAAGATTGGGTAGAGGAACCGCGCCCCCAGCTGAACTTAGAGCTTTCAATGATTGCATCTTACAGGCTGAGTTACAGGAGATTCCCTCCTCTCTATCCTCTACATGGAGTAACAACCAATTGGGTAACAACCTTACTCTCTGTCATCTTGATAGAGCCTTTGCTAACCCTGATTGGTTCATTAGACACCCCACCTCCCGACTCCAATGTCCTCCTCTAGGCATATCGGATCATAATCCTGTCGTTTTCAGATTGCGTCAACCCTTTCCAAGAGGCCCGATACCATTTAAGTTTTTTGACATGTGGAAGCAAGACGCAAGTATTCGAGAGGTTATCTCCAAAGCTTGGGAGATGCCCATTCAAGGTCAGCCCTTATTCTTACTTTATAAAAAATTGGAGGCCTGCAAAGAAGCTCTTAAAAGGTGGAATAGAGATCATTTTGGGGATGTTAACGCAAGATATAGAGCAGCAGTCCTTGAACTCCAGGCCTTACAAATGGCATTGCAAAATCAGCCCTTTGATGACGATTTGAGGAGGAGCGTCAACTTGGCACGACAAAAGGTATGTAAAGAGGATGGTATCAGAGAACAATTCTACCATAAAAAATCTAGAGTTAAGTGGCTCTAAGAGGGAGACAGATGTTCCAAGTTCTTCCATGCCTCCGTTGCTTCTCACAGTGTTCGGAACACCATTCATGAGATATTTGATGATTCGGGCACGCGGCTAGAATCCCCTTTGGAAATTGGAGTCAAAGCAGAGCTGTTCTATAAAAAGCTTTTCACTCCTACCTCAGCAACCTCTCAGGTACCAATCCCCTTCTCTCGGACACTAACCCCGGACCAAGCTGCTTTCTTGTCCAGTGATATAGGTGATGATGAGATCAAATGGGTAGTATTCCAGGCGCCTAACGGAAAAGCTCCAGGACCGGATGGTTTTCAAAAAGAATTCTTCACGCACTTTTGGCATATCATTGGCCCGGGCTTCCTTTTGGCAGTGCGAGACTTCTTTAAGAGAGGGTACATACTTAGGGTCTTAAACCACACATTTCTAACTCTCATCCCAAAAAAGCCAAATTCAAAGAGCTTTGAGGATTTCAGACCGATTGCCCTATGCAATTTCATCTACAAAACCATCTCAAAACTCATGGCAAACAGGTTGGCTTTAGTGCTTCCTCATCTAATTAGCCTCAATCAGTCGACCTTTGTTAAGGGGAGACTAATTGGTGAGAACATCTTGCTTGCTCATGAACTTGTCTGTAATATGCATCGTCATGGGCGTCAGAATAGGCTATGCATCAAAGTCGACTTGAGGAAAGCTTATGATAAGGTGAGATGGGATTATATCTTCCATGTCCCGACGACTCTTGGTTTTGATAACAAATGGATTCAATAGACCCGACAGTGTATATGCACCCCCACTTTTAGCGTCCTGATCAATGGGTCGAACTATGGGCATTTTTGAAGTGCAAGTGGCCTTTTGCAAGGATGTCTATTATCACCTCTCTTATTCTTATTATGCATGGAAAGTATGTCAACCATGTTAAATCAGGTCTCAATGAACGGCAATCTCAAGGCACCTAATATTGAGGGAGGTATTCTTATCTCGCATCTTCTTTTTGCTGATGACGTTCTCTACAGAGGAGGTACAATCGGTAGTGTGCATTCGGGACATTCTTTCAGATTTTGCAGATATGTCGGGCCTCCAGGCAAATATTAGCAAGAGCTCCATATTTTTCTCTGCAGGGTGCCAGCACAAGGCAACTATTCTAGAAATGCTTGGCTTCCAAGAAGGGTGCTTCCCAATTACTTATTTAGGTATGCCTCTTTCCTCAAAGCGTATATCCTATTCAGCCTGCAAACCTCTTCTTGACAGGATCTCCGGACGTGTCAATGGGTGGAAAATTGCACCCCTATCATATGCTGGGAGGCTACAATTGATCAAATCAGTTATTGGTGGATTGAATGTCTATTGGACATCTTGCTTTAAACTGCCCAAAAAAGTCTGCCACAAGGTCTAGAGTATCATGGCCATGTTCCTATGGAAAGGGTCTACCCAGTCCAATGGATTTCACAATAGTTCCTGGCGAAAGCTTTGTCGTCCTCTAAAAGAAGGAGGTCTTGGGGTTAGACGTATCCAAGACATCAATAATACAAATCTTGCCAAGCTCTTTTGGAGATGTATCACCTGCAAAGAATCTCTCTGGTGTCTTTGGGTTCATGGGGTGTATCTTAGCACAAACTCTATCTGGACGACTTGAGCTCACAATTGTTCCTATGCCTGACAATCTATCCTTCAATTGCAAACCTTTATGCATGAGAAATGTGTTGTTAATATTGGTAATGGATGCACAATACGGATGTGGTTGGACCATTGGAGCGGCCCCCTATCGCTTGCTCGAAATTTAGCAACAGAACCGTTCTAGAGTTGGGAGGTAACTCAAATGAATAAATTGCGGATTATCTTAAGTCTGGCAAGCTCCAAACTGAACATATACTCTCAAGAAGAGGTGATCTCGCCAAGAAGAAAATCCTAAAGAAACTGCCAAAGCTTATTGAGTCGGAGGATTCTTATGGGTGGCTTAATCAATCTAGGAAGTTCACTTTTAAGAGCGCCTGGATGCAATTAGAGCGAAATCCGAAAATGTGCGATGGCATGACCTTGTATGGTTCAAACACCGAGTGAACCGATATTCCTTTTGTGCCTGGATGGCACTCAATGAAGGGCTACTCACCTTAGACAACATGAAAAGAAGAGGGATTTCCTTAGTAAACAGGTGTGTTCTATGCCGGAAAAATGAAGAATCAACTAGGCACCTAATGTTTGAATGCATATATGCTAAGGTGGTCTGGCGTATATTCCTACGTAAGTGAAATATTCATCATATAATTGGGGGTGCTCTATGGAATTAGACTGGCTGACTAAGTTGATCAGAAATAACAAACATACAGGGCATATAATCCAAGCTGGTTTCACATGCTTTATACTCTGATATGGGAAGAGAGGAATAGGTGAATCTTTGAAGACAAAAAGCTTGAGACTTATCTATTGGGCCAAAACCTCATCCACAGGGTAAAGGAGCTTAACGCCTTCCATCTCAAGGATATTTGCCTCATGCATTGCCCTTTGCTTGCACACTTTTTGAGATGAGTGGAACCCTTGAACAAAGAGACTGATGGGATCTTGAGATTTGGTGGGTCCGACAACTTTTGGCCCCATTTTTGGGCTTTAGCAGTTTTGGGCGATCGATCGGCTCAACATTTGAGTTACCTCCCAACTTTTGGGTAGGTTGTTTTTTGTTATTTGTTCTTTGTTTTGTATTTTTTTTTAACGGGGTTGTTCATGCCTCTAGACTTGTGTTGAGTTGAGGAGAGGTTGTTCTCCCTTGTTTTCTTTAATATAATTTTTCAATTATCCAAAAAAAAAGTTCTCTTCTTTATTCTATAATGTTTTGTTTTAATCGTCCAATATGGTCAAAGGATGTATTAATGATGTTAAAAGCTTCATTAGAGCAAAGGTTATGTCTTGAGTATGGCTTAAGGTTTTAACAGCAACTAAAGTCAGGAAATCATTAAATTCCAGAACGTACTAGAGTCTAAAATTACTCTAGGAGGGGAGTAATTAAGGGTATTAATGTCATATTATCATGATTAATGAGTATTAATACGAGATTACTTATTATAAGCAAGTAATGCGTTCTCGGCCAGGGCTGTTCCTGCACCGACAATTCTCAGTATAAAAATCATATCTAAATGTACAAAAATCAGAAAAATACACTGTCAGTGGGGTTATAGACTAGGCTCATAGGACTATCTTCTGTAAAAGTTTCAGAGTCAGATTACTTCTGTGTTGACGGTGGTGTCAGTTGTAAGTGGGCTATACAGTATAAAACAGTTTACTGGAATTAGGGTTTTAAAGCACTAACAAGGACTATTACTTATAATATGATGTAATCTGATCAAAATAATATTAATACACTATGGGAAGACTTATTAAGTACTATTGCAGTAAGTAAGGGAGTTCAAAATATTAAGACATTGGGAGGAGTCAATGTACCTTGGGGTCAAGGTAATCATTGTTTCCTTTGTTTAGCGTAGAGTCGATTTGAATATCCAATCGGAGATCAAATCTTCCTAAAAACCATCTTGATATTAAAGATAATACAACTCCAGATCTAGAGATGTTCTTATCAAAGGTAAAGTTTTGATGCATGATGTGCGATCGATGAGTGAATTTCATACTCCTACAGTAAGTTATCCATTGGCCAGACTTTGAAATCTCATTTCTGTTCTTATGACGAACTTCATGCTATTGAGAGCAATTATTTATTATACTCCAGAGAGTGAGTCATGTATTGTTGAGAGACTTGATATTCTATTCCATACTCCATGAGTGAGTCATTGTGGTAAGAGCTACCCTATTCTCAGAAAAGTTAAGACATTTGCTTTTGATTGAATCATTATCCACTTTGACATTGACCTATTACTCCACTAAGAATTCTTTTGAATATCTTTCCGGGTGGAATCATAGTATGCTCACGAGCCATTACTAGATCCAAGGTGATCTCCGATATTTACGAAATTTTGATTCCTTATTGCCCGAAGGGAGGCAAATACGTACGTTTAGGTTGATTGACATTACGGAAGGTCTTCAGTTTCCAACCATAGTGTCCGTAAATACTGATGGGGCTGGCATCCTAGACACATGGCCGGGTTCCGAAGGGAGAACCTCTAGGATGAGTCTAGTCAATAACCACTCGGGTGGCATATTCAGCAAACAAAAATTATAACTCCTTTCACTATGGATGCCTCGAGCCCTTGGTATTTTTGACCATTATCTCCTTACACTGATATTTGTTTGGAGTCTTATTGAGATTATTCTTCCCTACATTTGTGCTTTGGGACTGTTATTATTTTACCTTTCTGTTCAGGTAAAGTAAACATTTGATTGGTCTTTCAAAGAATGTATATCCTTGTTTATCTGAGTGACTTGTTCCTCATATCCTATTTTGTCATCTTGGTGGGTTTTTACATCCTACTGGGCATTTCTATGAAACACTCATGCATCCTCTGATGCAGGCTTCAAGCATCAGTAAGTCAGGACTTTGCAGCTCAAAAAGGTGGAGTAGTTACGTGAAGGATATTTTGGAAGAATTGCTTTTTATCTGTTTTATTTCTTTTCTTAGAACTTTATTAGTGTTGGCTAGTGTGTGCCTGGATTTGATGCTCAGTTTGATGTTAATCTGCTCTAATAATTGAAGTAGGAATCATTTGTTATATTGACAATGTTACTTGAAATTGGATGAAGCATTTCTTAGTTCTTAATTTCTGAGTTTTGTTATGAGTTCCTGGTGATGTCGATTACACGTTCTTTCCTGACGATGTAATTGACCCGAGTGATCGAGTATTCGGTCGCATCCCAAGGTTCCTATCTCGGCATTTGATTAGTTTACTGTAAGGCTTCCGCACTCCGATCGAGGTCAGGAATTTTGGGGCGTGACAGGTTGTCGCAAGTAATAGACATCCGGGATACTTTCCTTTTAAGAATGTTCTATCCACAATTAAGAGAGACCTAAGTGAACTTCTGAAAGCACTTGCAACATGGTCAAACTTCTAAAACACATGTTTGAAATCACCTGTGTGTCAATGATCATCAACTTCACTTTCCCACCTATGTACTCATGAGGACTTCTAAATAATCCATCATAGTGCAGACAAACAACCACTTTTTTCATTACTACCAACCCCCTAAGATTAGAAACACGAAGTATTGTCAAGAACACATAATATCTATAATTCAAATATCGTGTACTCATTGTCATGAAATCGTTTCACCACATGCTTAATTCATTGACATTGGAGTCAAAAAAATTTACCATCCCCACTAGAAGTTATGTAAAGAAATTTTCGGATATCCTCATAGGGAGAAAGAAGAGAAAAAATAAAGAACGTAAAAAAATGGGAAAAACAGATAAGAAATGAAGGAGATATGACTCGTTGAATTTTGACATGCTATCATGTACTTGATCACATAACACCAGAGGTATCGTGCCATCGAGAACATGATGGCAGTAGGATTGTGTTTGAGGGCAACATTCAATCTCGATATATCTCCCTCATTTATGATCCATTTGCGCCCATTCTTTTTACGTTATTCTATATTTTTCTCCTCTTTTTCCCTATGAGGATATCTCAAATTCTTTAAGACACCTTCTTGTTGGGAGGATAAATTTGTAAAGAGTAGTTTGCCACTCGACAATATGTACTTCTCAACTCAAAATTTTAACTTTCTTCATTCCCATAATGTGTGAATAAAAAAATAATAATTCTGAACTGTCGATTCACTTTCACAATAGAATGAAAAGGTCGTGAAAGTGTTTCTTCGGGCCACGTTAGCGAGTTTCTTCTGCTTGCTCACGGGTAGAAGAGGTTGTCTGAGCCAAAAAAACTACCGAAATTTTTGTGCCTGTCACATAGCACCATCTCTCTATGGGCAAGCCTCTGCCTTCAACAGGGAACTTCCTCGCCGTATGTTCGTTGCAGAGGAAGATTGTGTGAAATGGGGCATGGCTCAGGGCGAGTAAAACATGAAAGATCGGGCAGGAGGACAAAATGAAAAGACTAGATCCCGAAATTAGGTTATATAGCATGAGCCCCAAAAAATCAAAGTAATATAGTATTCCAAACTCATTAGCCAGGTAATATGGAAAAATCTCTTCAGATGCTCCAAAGTCGAGATGTCAATAAAATTTTTAAAATCAAGGCCTCAAGTTTCCCCAACATTAGGTCTGCCATACAGGTGTTGGGTTCCAATTGACCCAAAAATGACCCATCCCATCTCAATAGTGGTAGGCCAAAAAAAATCCATTTGGCAATTAGGTTTGGGCTATTATTGGGCTTCCATTAAATTATACTCCGTAACGGAAAAGTAGCTTATAAATAAACGCTATAGATTCTCAAATGTGTTCTAAGATGCTCCAAAATCGAGGTGTCAATGAAAATTTTAAAATCTAAAACTGATAGCGGTTAACCACCATGTTTATCGATGCCTCGCACGGTTTCAATTGCCACGCACAGTATATCCATCCTAACGAAAGCCAATAATGGCCCAAACCTGATTGCCAAATGGGTTTTTATGGGCTATCACTATTGGGATGGGATGCGTCAGTTTTGGGTCAATCTGAAGACTGCCACCCGTATGGCAGACCCAACTGTTTGGGGAAACTTGAAGCCTTCCCTCAGGAGTCGAGGGCTCATTTTGGATCACTGCATAGGTGCACAACTTAATTTGTTCTCAAAGAATAAGCTAACAAAAACAGGGGGTAGAAAAAGAGCCACATAAGAGGACGGACGCCAAGGACTTGAGTAGAGTACCAAAGCATATCCCTATATCATTCTCAGAATTAGAATAGTAAAGCAGTTCCAAATTCCATTACGCATAATAAGCAGCTACTGCAGAGAACAACCATGTGTTATTGAACTTATTACAAAAGCTATGAGCTTGTATTATCGAACCATCAGCAGTTACCAGGCTGCACAATTCAGTCAGAATGTTCGTGCTGTTGCATCTGACTCAGTTTAAAAGTACCTTCTAAAGTCTTATGAACTTCAACCTGATATTTTTCCTCTTTGTTCCCCCTCTTAAGCTTGAGAAGCATATCAAATTTTGCAGCATCTTCAATCACCTGAGGATCACCAAAACAAAAAAGATCAGCATAATGAATTGAACGAGCAAATTGTTCATTTCAACCGCAGCCAAGGAACAAATGCCCAAACTAGACGTCCACCTGGACTTTTGCAAGGAGAATCTCCAGAAGTTCGTAAGGAGCCAGCGAGTTAGATCTCTGCTGGATTGTCTTCACAGCATGGTTAGCTGCGTCTTGGACAACAGGATCATGTGCTGGCACAGTTCGCCATCCTGGTCCATGGTCATCTGATTTTTACATGACCAGAGTTACCACCCATTAACAAAGAAGACCCACACCAGAGAAAACTACTTTAAATCACAGTTCATGATGTGCACATTCCGAAAAGTCACTAGCTATAGCCATCAAAGCAATCTAAACATTACAGAAGTCTTAACAAGAAAATTTACCGACTCCGTAAAAGTATGGCATAAGTAAAAAGATTTAAAAGCTTCTACTTTCACCAAATCAACTTGCAATGACAACAGCAGCGTTCACTCCTAGTGAAAAAAATGCCTTGCATTCAACAAAAAAATGAAGTGCAAAGCACTACACTAATCAAAACTCCAGGTAGGTCAAATCTCAAAGGGGTAGGACGGCTGCCAAAAGCGACTGCAGTGCATTTAGTGGATAAAACAGGGCACAAAATGACCATTAGGACAATGAAAAAGCCCTCAACAGTTTTTAAATCACAAAAAAACACATGGTAAAAAGGTAGAAAGATAATAGAGAGAAAAAGGGTGAGGTCAACAATTTTTTAATCCAGAGAGATAAACATTAAAAATTCAACACACACAATAAATTGAATAACAGCTTTATTTATAGGGATATTTGAACATGAGGCATCATATGCTAATTTGCCTTTCAAATCCTCACATGATAAGAAGCATATCAGCATTTATATTGATGAAAAAATACAGAAACAAAAACATGGGAATATGACAGAAAAGACAACTACTTGTCCATATCTAGCAGAACATATGGCCCATCTATGCAGCCAGCTGATGCCTCGTCGACAAAGTTCAGAATTTAGTATGACGTAAATAACACACCATGAGATTTCAAACTTCTCATAAGCAATCAGAAAGAGTCACAAATGAATTTACTAAGTAAAAACATTTCCTAAACACATGGCATTTGTACAAGGAAAGAATTATCAGAGCATCTCTAAACGTAAGATCCACTTATGCACATGGTTTTCAAAACCGGACCGGACCGGACCGGCCAGTCCAACTGCAGAGAACCGGAACAGGTTGAAAAACCCGTCTGGGCAGTCCAGTTCGGGACGGTCCTGTCCATTCGCCGGTTTCATTAGAAACCGGCTAGTTCGGCCGGTGAACCGCGCCGAACCGGAACCGGTCCGGTTCACTGCCAAACTATTTTATTTTATTTTTTTTAAAATGTATTTTAAGTGGGGAGTCGAACTCTCCCTTAGGATTACCTCCTTAACCAAAACAAGAAATTCACACTAAACATAGTAGTGTTACTTTTTTACATAGGAGAGGGTTTTTTTTAAAAAAAAATTGTGTCAAACAGGGTCAAACCGGACCGGCCAGATTTCTGGGTCGAAGGCCAGTCCGGTTTTGAAAACCTTGCTTATGCAAAATCACTGCACTTGTAACTAGTCCAAGGAACAAAACATTTTGTAATTGGATAAAAGATCCACAAACTTATTCACACATAAAAAAATACATGGATTTTCCATATGGACTTGAAAGTAACAACTTCTCATGACTAAAAAACGGATGCTGCACATATTCGACAAGCTAGTATACAGTCTACTTCAACTAAATGGCACAATTTCATAGTTCTTGCATGTGCATTAAGTGTAAATAAAAGTAGTATCTTAGGAGAAAGAAGCACACACACAAAGAATGACCCAAGAAAATAGAAAAGAAATACATCCTTACCCTGTTCTTGTCACTGATATTAACCCACAAAAAAAAAAGAATAAAAATGCGTAAATGAAACAACAAATAACCTTGCTTTGCACCAAGATCAGCAGGAGTAACCGACGGGCCGTCACCAGCATGCTTGAATTCCTGGAGCTCCTTGAAGTTCAGCCATGGCTTAACCCAAACCTTTGCTTCATAAAGCTTATTCTTTCCAGCTTCAACCACCTCCACAGTAAGATGGTGCAGTGTACCAGCGACAACTTGTTCTTTTGCCTTCACAACTCTCAGAAACTCAAGGAGAGCATTCTGCAACAGCAAGTGGTTTCATCATTTACAAGCGTTATAACAATTGGCAAAGCACTAAAAACATCATTTGCGATGATAATCGCAAAATATCTATCTCTTCTCTTCCTCGAAACACCCAAAGAAGTAGATCAAAACGAAAGAATCATCAACCACCAACACTAAAACAAAAGAAAATTTCCTCTTCTTTCAAACAAAAAGGTACAATAAATAAAGCATAAACTATTAATGCATAAATTTACAAAGTCCAATTTCAATGACAAATACAGGTCCGGGACGCAAGAATTACTTTCCTGAATTTAAACCTACAAAAGGACAGTCAATGAAGCCCTCAAGGCATAAATTCAAGACTAGAATAGAGGCATTAGGATTCGGAAGATTTTAATTCATAAGCAGATTTATTTTGACTAGATGATCTTAAATTAGAAACTACATTAACAGATCAACAGATTATCTGAAACAGAATCACGAAAATTATTATTACCACCAAGCGCAATCAAGAATTTAATCATTAAGACAACATATATTGAATGAACCTGAATCAGTTTCAAACTAATCATGAAAAAACCCAATTCAATTAAAACCTGAGAGTACAAGCATCCAATACTGTAACATTACTAAACCCTCAACCCAATTCGAATAAAGAAACAAGAACAGACAATAAGATCACAAGGAAAAACAAAAAAAATCAAACTAACAAAACTAGAATTCAAGAAATAACAGATTTCCTCTAATCATGCAAGCATTCGTTGTAAATAAGAACTACCCCCTACATTTAAACCTAGAAAAGCCAGTCAATGAAGTGCCCAAGGAGTAAATTCAAGATTAGAAAGAGATATTAGGAATCACAACAATGTAATTTCATAAGCAAATTAATTTAAGCTACAATTTAGTGGACGATCTTAAACTAAAAACTAAGTTAACAACTAAATAAAAATATTCCAGTAAACCCAATCAAGATATTAATAATTGAAACTACAAAAACAGAAGAAAGCAATGCCAGATTCAAACTATACAACGAAAAGCCCAATTCCAGTAAAACTTAAAACTACAAACAAACCCTCAGACCCATTAGAATAAAGAAAAAAGAAAAACAGAGAAATAATTAGATCAAAAGAGAAAATGAAAAAGCAAACTAAGAACAACGTTCATGCAAGTAATCATAGTTAACAAGAACTAATATTCAAACAACGCACCTCCTTCTTGTTGTGCTCTTCAACGGCGAAGCGGGCAAGGTCATCGAGCTCGACGCTGTTGGCGCCCTCGCTGTCGCGGACTCCACCGAGCGTGGCCATGACTGGAGACTGGAAGCAGACTAAGAGGAAGGCGGATAGGACGACGACAAGGAGCAGAACAAAGCGAGAGCCGATTTTCATTCGCGTTTCCTTTGCAGGTTATAACAGCTTTCTTGTGAAGCGGATAGGTTCGGCCTTTTCTGATTCTTTACATTTCGGAGAGCGTTGGGAAGTGGGATTCGTTGTAGTGCAGGTTAAGAGACTTCGTGGCTAAGGCTTGGATGGACAATTGAACATCTGTGTCATTGACTCATGAGTCATGTGAATTGCAACGGCCTGGCCACGTGAAGGAGCCATTGATATCCGATAGGTGGTGTACTTACTGGTTTTACATGTGTGCTCCAACTGTTTATGATATCCTGGCCTGGCCGGAGGTATTGCTCCCGATCGCACGTTGCCTTCGTGCCTTCGAGTAGTGTGGGGCACCCAATAATTTCTAGTGTGGGGCACCCAATAATTTCTTGTGATTTGCAGTTATAATCTTGGGTAAGTCATTACTTTGTTTTATGTCGGATAAACCATGGAATAAAAAAGTTCGCATACAAAAAAGAAATGGGATAAGTTAATATGCGCCTTCGTTCGTGTGTTGAGCATCGCGAGCCATTGGATCGAGATGTGCGGCATGTGTGAATTGAGGCGTTACAGTCGCCTATCCACCGGATGGCATGGTGGTGATATCTCCCTATGTAGAAGGGAGCAATCCTAGGTTCAAACCCGGATCAAGGCACTTTGAGGGGTGGGGTTTAGTGCTTTAAATGAGTTAGATTGGATTAGATTAGTTTTCACTGCCGATGTAAGGACTAATTATTTCTTTAGTGAAGAGACAAACCACGTTCATGGATTTGTCGCCAAAAATATGATACTCTCCCAGTTCAATGAAATATGCTGCGCTTCATAAAACATGGGCCCATCATTACGTGGCTTACTTGGCCCCCTCATGACAATATATTTCACTCACCTTCAAATGCAAACAGGCTTTCAGTGGATAGATATTCACATGGGAAGAGTTGATGCCAAAAATATGTGTAAGAAGACTGGAAAGTTGAACCTAGTCGAGTGGGCTATTCATTCTCCCAATGTGTTAGTCTGATTCTAGTAGGGGTGTAAACGGATGGAAATGGACGCGGACGCGGACAAGTTAAGTCCGTGGCCGTCCGCCACCTCTAAAAGTAGGTGTCCGTCCGTCCGTGCGGACACACCTAAATGTCCGTTCGCATGTGTCCGTGACGGACCCGGACGGACACGGACACTATGGAGTAAAAGGTATTCCTTCCAACTGTATATAACTAGGATCCAACTTTCAAACATGTGATTCCCTGATTGCATCATCCCCCACTACAACACTGTATGGTCATATAAGCTATACCTCGAGCAATTCTTGTCTGAGCATTACCAAACCTTATACAATCATCAGATTATGGGTGTGTTCATACCACGAAAGTTACAATAGACAAACATGCCACTTTGAAGAGATCAATCTGGAGGACAAGGTTTATACATATGGAAGGAGATCAAAGGATCTGTATCGAGACACAAGTCTTTGTTGTGACCGGCAATGGTCACAAGGTATCTCGACGGCAAAAGTGAAAAGAAAGAAGAAAAGTAATAACTCAAATGGTTTTATATTGCATATCCTCCCACTGAGGAAGACGTCCAACATATAAAGGAAAAGGATGGCGCGTCTGCCTAGGGGCGCGCGCCATCTGGCCAAGCTGATGGGCCACTAATTGGCCTAATTATTCTCAATCAGCCTATTACCTAATAATTAGTCTAAACGGGCCTGATTACAATAAGATACGCAATACTAATCAAATATCCTATTGGCATGATGGATGCTGCTGACGTTGGCCCATGGACGTATTCAGAATGGCCTGGTATGACGTTCACAACAATCCACCACGCTCCACTTATCGCCTTGACCTCAAGGCGACCAGTCCAGAAAACGAGCCAGAATCTCGTCCTCTACTTCCCATGTAGCATCCTCCAGTGAATGACCCTTCCAGGCCACCAATATCTCTGTAGTAATGCGACCCGCCTTACGAACGCGTCGTTTGTCAAGGATAGACGCTGGCATTGGAGTATCCATAGCCACAGGAGACATGAGCGATAAGGGTCCGCATATAGGTGCCGAAGATGCATCTCCCACAAAACGACGTAGGCGTGAAACATGGAAAACCGGGTGGACCAATGACCCTGGAGGTAGAGTCAGGTGATAAGCAACGGGCCCGATACGGTAGAGCACAGGATATGGCCCATGATAACGAGGTGCGAGCTTAGCCTGATCCGATCGGAACAAAGCAGTCTGGTGCTGTGGTAGCACGGACACATAGACCAAATCACCCACTTGAAAGGCCCGATCAGATTGCTTCTTATCAGCAAGTTGTTTCATACGGTTCTGGGCGGCTGCGAGATTTGCTTTCAGTTGCCGAAGAAACTCATCCCTTGTTTGCAGCAAATAGTCGACCTCAGCAACGGACGACCTGTGAGGCACATAAGAGAGAACTGAAGGAGGTGGACGGCCATAGACAACTTCAAACGGTGTAAACCCTGTCCTTGTGTGATAAGCCGTATTATAAGACCATTCAGCCCAGGGAAAAAGCTGTAACCATTTATGAGGCTGATCCCCCACAAAGCAGCGCAAATATTGCTCCACACACCTGTTGACGACCTCAGTCTGGCCATCTGTCTGGGGATGGTAAGCTGTGCTCATGGTGAGTTTCATACCTTGGATAGCAAAAAACTCACGCCAAAAGGTAGAAATGAAAACCTTGTCTCTATCCGAGACGATAGTCTTAGGCATTCCATGCAACCGAGCGATCTCTTTGACAAAGGTTTCAGCAACTGTCCGGGCTGTAAAAGGATGGCTCAAAGCACAGAAATGAGTATATTTGGAGAGCCGGTCCACCAGCACAAGAATAACCAACTTCCTTTGGACCACGGGTAAGGCTTCGACAAAGTCCATAGAGATATCCTCCCATATCTGATCCGGAATTGGGAGGGGTTGCAGGAGACCCTGTGGAGAGGTAGTGACAGCCTTAGCTCGCTGGCACGTGTCATAGGCAGCCACATAATTTTGAACGTCCTTTCGTAATCCTGGCCACAGAAAACTCTGGCTTACTCGTTTGTAGGTCCGGAAGGCACCCTCATGTCCCGCCATCAGTGTATCATGAAAATGTGAAAGAACTCGACGATGCAAGTCCCCACTGTTAGGCACCCATAGCTTTCCTTTCCAAAATAAAGTGTCACCGTGCCAAGTGAAGGAAGGATCCTCCAATTGATGCTTGTGGAAACATTCAAGCAGCTGGCTAGTGTCGGGGTCCTTCGTATAGGCTCAATGTAGATCAGGAAGAAAGGGGCAAGTCGGGCTAGTCATAACCATACAAGCACCCTCCGTCGAGCGCCTTGATAGAGCGTCGGCGATAGTGTTCTCAGACCCCTTCTTGTATACGATCTCATAGTCATACCCCAACAGTTTGCTCACCCAACGCTGTTGGGCTGGTGTAGACACTCGTTGCTCAAGAAAATACTTCAATGGATGATGAAACGTCGCCCCAACAAATAAGGTCGCCACTTGGTGACTGAATGAACAATGGCCAACATCTCTCTCTCGTAGGCCGAGAGTGTCAAGGAGCGGCCTGTGAGAGACTTACAGAAGAAAGCCACGGGCCGTTCCTTCTACAAGAGGACCGCCCCCATCCTATATCCGATGCATCTGTTTCCACTGCAAATGGAAGCGTGAAATCTGGCAAGACCAAAATGGGTGCAGTAACCAAAGCCTGTTTCAGACGATCAAAAGCCTCTTGCGCATCACGTGTCCATGCAAAGGCCCCCTTTTTGAGTAATGCGGTCAGTGAGCTGGCAATAATCCCATATTGGCTGATGAATCTGCGGTAATATCCTGTCCGACCCAGAAAACCTCGGAGGTCCTTGACGCATGTGGGAGCCGGCCAAGATAGCATGGCGGATACCTTCGCGGGATCAGTGGAAACTCCCTTATGCGAAATGATATGGCCCAGGTACTCCACCTGCCTACTACCAAAGGAACACTTCGACCGTTTAAGAAATAAGGAATGAGTCCGTAAAATGGAGAAAACTGACCGCAAATGTTCCAAGTGGGATTCCCACGACTGGCTGTATATGAGGATGTCATCGAAGAAAACTAGTATGAACTGTCTGAGAAAGGGCCGGAACAAGTCATTCATGAGACTTTGGAAGGTAGCAGGAGCATTGGTCAGACCGAAGGGCATGACCAAGAACTCGAAATGACGGTTGCATGCGGATTTGATGATATCCTGCTTGCAAGTCGAGTTTGCTAAACACCCTGGCACCAGCCAGTCCATCCAACAACTCCTCGATAACCGGAATTGGGTACTTGTCTTTGACGGTAATAGCATTTAAGGCGCGGTAGTCGACACAAAATCACCACGACCCATCCTTCTTGCGGACCGATAGAACTGGTGAGGAGAATGAGCTGTTGCTGGGCTGAATAATACCAGACTGTAGCATGTCGCGCACCAGGCACTCAATCTCTGCTTTCTGAACATGAGGATAGCAGTATGGGCGCACATTGGCCGGCGCGGCATCTGGTAGAATAGGAATGGCATGGTCATGTGATCGGGCTGGGGGCAAGCCGGTTGGCGCAGAGAATATTTCGGCATGACCATCGAGCAAGGGATCGCAAATCCGCCGGTATGTCAGTTTGCTCAACGTCCACCATGGCTCTCTGCTGCAACAATAGCCTCTGTGGCGCGAACTTGAAGAACGACCCCCACCGCCTGAGCCGTATGTAAGGCACCTGGTTGGGCCCCTTGGAGTCGAACCCGCTGTCCGTTGCACCTTGAAGTCCATAATAAGATCCTTAAAGTTCTAGACCACATCCCCGAGGTCCTGCAGCCATTGGACCCCTAAGACCACATCCGCCCCCTTCGTCGGAAGTAGAAACAAGTCTGTGATGAAAGTGTGGCCTTGGATAGTAAGGGCAGCTTGGGCGCATACCCCTGAGCTCCTGAGGTGTTTACCGTCCCCAGTGAGCACGTCAAAAGGCTTGGCATCGGCCACATAACAACCCGATCGCTGTGCTCGCTTATCGTTGATAAAATTGTGGGTCGATCCACTGTCAATCAATACCGCGACCTCCTGTCGCTTGAGGAGTCCCTGTACCCGCATGGTGCGTGGGGTGAAGGTCCCTGAGTAGGCATGCACGGAGATCTCAGGCTGCACGTCGGGGTACTCTGGGGGTATCTCCTCGGCCTGGAATAAAACATCCTCGTCGACTTCTTCTATGATTAAACTTCCCCGTACTGTGCACCTGTGCCCGGGAACAAACTTTTCATCGCACCGGTAACATAGCCCCTTGGCGCGACGCTCCTCCATTTGCGCAGTTGTGAGTCTCTGAACAGGGGGAACAACCGAGCCAGTCGTCATGGGTCGACTGGGATTTGGAGCAGGAGACGGCAGCGGCCCCGGCGCTGGGCCAGTAGGGGCCCTTGCTGGAAAACTTCCACGTCCCCCCCTCCGTTGTCTGGCCAGCTTCTCCTCTTTGATGCGTGCATGTCGCACCACATCTCTCATCGTGTGACAAGGAAAATGCCGCATTTCATCCGCTATCTCCGGTTTCAAGCCGCGCTTGAAAGTGCCAACCAGTGCTGCGATCGGCCATTCTGGCAAGCGGTTCGCAATCTTCATAAACTCCGAATAGTACGCTCTCACAATTGTTATTTGCCGGATGGTGGAGAGCATCTCGTTGAAATCCTAAAATTTGTTCGGCCCAAACTGGACGCACAACTCATCTGAAAACAACGCCCAAGTCGGAAATCGTACTTCCTTCTCAAAGGCTTGGTATCAGACCGAAGCGTCTCCATCTAAATGGAAAGCGGCCACACGCAGGCGTTCGGCATCTGAAAAAGTCCCTTGATAGGTGAAGAACTTGTCCGTCTTGTACAGCCACCACGGGGTCCTCTTCACCATTGAATCGTGGAAATTGGAGTCGCGCTAACCTGGGTTCTGCGCTACCCCTCTGGCCTCCCCGATAGCCTAGAGACTCCTCCCAATCCACGTCTAACTCACGCTGGACATTTCGCAGGTGCGGATTCATTGTGTCATTTCCTCGAACACCTTGAGTGCCTCATCCCTCAATGCCAAATCTGCCCTCTTGAGCGCCTGGGTGAATGGAACCCAGTTGGATTCCATGTGCGATGGAAGACCCAGCGTGCAGGGCTTGTGCAGAGCCGCCAAACGCGCTGGACCCCCCTTGTCGAACTGAACCTCCAAGACCTCCTGATGGTGGCGGTGGAGGAGTTACTGCGGCTGTCTGGTTGGCCGGGTTCTGCGCCTGATTCTGGGAATGAATCGTCTCCAAATTCTGCAGTAAGACACCAAGCGCACTGATCATGGCGATCAGTACCTCCTGGTTGGATTCCGTCGTCGGTCGTGGACTAGTCACCTCTTTCGCTGCCTCAGGTTCCTCCCGAATTTCTGGCATATCCAGTGGTTGTTTGCGAGGAGGCATGATTGCTCTCAGATCGGCACCGCTCTGATACCAATGTTGTGACCGGCAATGGTCACAAGGTATCTCGACGGCAAAAGTGAAAAGAAAGAAGAAAAGTAATAACTGAAATGGTTTTCTATTGCATATCCTCCCGCTGAGGAAGACGTCCAACATATAAAGGCAAAGGATGGCGTGTCTGCCTAGGGGCGCGCGCCATCTGGCCAAGCTGATGGGCCACTAATTGGCCTAATTATTCTCAATCAGCCCGTTACCTAACAATTAGCCTAAACGGACAATAAGATACGCAATACTAATTAAATATCCTACTGGCATGATGGATGCTGCTGATGTTGGCCCATGGACGTATTCAGAATGGCCTGGTATGGCGTTCACAACAGTCTTGCTCAATTATGAAAGTGTTAGAATTTGGTATGCCGAAACAAGTATCTAGAGTACTAGTAAGGTATCCATCATGCAGAGGATTCTAAATTTTTAATCTGTCCAGTGCTGCAATAGTCCTCTGATAAATACAAAGTTCCAAACTATAAACTGAAGGATGTTAGCTTTCAGTCGAATGAATGCATTATTCTATGTGCTCAAATAGCCAGCAGAAAGAAATGAATCTTCATTCAATTCCAGTTAGATCGATTTCTTTCCTCTATCGCTATCATACTCCAACATCCGGCATTAGTAGTAACATTTGGTTTACCAAAAATGAACTCCTCCGTCCGGAATTAGTAGTAACCGATTTTGGAAAACCAAATGTTACTACTACTTCCGGATGGAGAGAGTAAAAAAATCAGGAATCAATTTACCAAATACCTCTAAAAACTAAACAAAAAAACACAAATTGATAGAAATAACACAACAAAGATGTTACAGATATACCAAAAAGAATCTCCTTTCTACAAATTTCTCACCTCTTCTTCACAGAGATCCTTCAATGGCTTACGCATATCAGCATGGTCTAGAAAATCTGCTAACTTGTAAAACGAGACGACAACAAGAGGGTTCTCTGAAACGCCGCTGGCCTTTTCTTGAAGTAAGGTTCGCGAGCTGGAAGCCACGAAAACAGAAGTGGAGATAGATTTGGAAGTCTGGATGGTCCTAGGAGAGCAAGGCCAGATGAGGCTTCTGCTGCCCGATGTGGTGGCGAAGCCACCTCCACCGGCGGCAGCGGCGGTGGTGGAGGCCATGGGGCTAGGATTTCGGGCGGCGGCGGCGGAGGAGGCTAGCAGGCGGAGCGCCGCCACCGCGGCTGCGGAAGTTCGAAGGGTGAGAAATGGCGGGGATGTCCTTGTTGAGAGGACGACGAATGGGTTGGCAGTCAGGGGGCCGCTTGTCGAGAAGGTACTGATAGGTCGAAGTCGGAGGAAGCTTCGACTCCCAGACAGAGTCAGCGGAAGCGGCGCCGCGAAAAGCGCAGTTGAGGCGAGCGAGGCTGAAAATCTCCGGCGGGGTCAGGTGCATGAAGATGGAAGCCACGCAGCTCTCTGGTATGTCCCCGAGGCCAGGGCTAGAGGCAGCGCCAGGCTCACCTTCTGTGAGGTTTGAGAGTGAAGCTCCCATGGCCAAGGCCGGAGAGGCTCCCAGCCGGCGACCACCAAGAGTGAAGCCAAAGGAGAGGAGTCGAAACCCTGATTTTTACCTTTATATACGGACGAGCCGGACGGCTCTGGACGCGGACACCGTCTGTCTGCAGCCGGAGCCGTTTCGATGCCGGACAGAAAAAACTGTCCATGGCCGCGTCCGTAGCCAAGACAGACAGTTTTTGGTGTCCGTTTGGGCTGTAAAACAGACGGACGGATGGACAGACATGGACATCCGGACGCCGTTTACAGCCCTAGATTCTAGTGACCACTCTAACGCCCTAATTTTTAAACATATTTTTGTGTAAATCATCAGAGTAAAAATTCTCACGTGGAAGACTTAAATTCATCATTCAAAAGTATTTGATTAATCATATAATTAGAGCATTATTGTGCATCAAAAATCAAATTTGAACATAATCATAATTGAAATCCATACTACTTATTAGATTAAATTGCATCTAAGGTCGATGCAGATACATTAACCAAAATAAACTAATATCTTATTACAATAAGTTGTTTTTGGCACATGCACGTGCCAATCATAATGAAAGTAAATTGTTTCTAAAAGACATAACTCCAACTGCAACTAGCTTTCTTTGTTATCGCTCATGTCCTGAAATTCCTAGCTTCCTTCTGTAGACAAAAAGGGAAGCTAACTGTCAACTACTCAGTAGGAAAGTCTATAACTAATACAAAAACAATAATATACAACTCATGCATGAGTAAGCTTAGTAACTCATTACTTCTATTTTGCACTTCTACATTCTCTCTAAAACAATTTAGTATTATAATCGTTTTATTTCTTGCCTCATCTATTCTTAAGGTCTCATTCATACGATTATTCTCTTGTGGAATTTTAAATACATTCTCTTGACGAATCCTGAAAGGCATTCATGGTTCTACATGATTTGGGTATACGAGCATGAACTTCATTGTATCCGTGAATGCATTCATAATCTCTTGTGGATTATGGTTAGGGCCTACTTCTTATAATGTTCTTTTGGCAAACATGGATACTTTCTAATTCTTCTTCTACCGGTCCATGCTTTGAACCATATCACTTCCCTATTTTCTTTATTATCTCACTATTTCTTTCTATAGAAGAAGAATTGCATTCATCATCTCCATGATTATGACATATTATTTAAGCCTATGCACATTCGTCCTAACTCTTATGATTCCAAGACAATTCCCCTGAATACAGTGTCATATATGATAACCCTAGAACTATCCCTCATTCAAATTCCTTTTATCTGCTTTGTTGTCCTACCCATCGACAACCTGTCATCGACACATCTATATGTCTATAGGTTTTGTCGATGGTGCACAAAACAAGGTTTTTGCTTTCTTTTTTGCTATAGTCCTTATATATGAGTAATATAACCCTACTAATATTATAGTAAAACAATAACATTAAATTCATGATTCTTCTACTGCTTTGGGCCATCGACATTTACTCATTGAAAAAACCTGGTGTCGTTGGTGAAGTGTTGATGCCCCGGACACACTCCAAATCTGTCGTTTACAATTTAATTTTATTTCATATCTTTTCATGCAAAGGTCATTACTTTAGCATAACAACAACACTAGCAGTAATCGAGAGAAGTGCAATGGGAAACCTAGGGGCTATTGATCCATGTAAATGGATATTGATGTGAATGTATTTTAGATTATGGAAAGTACTTTTGTGATTTTTTGATTTGTGTAGGAGTGTAAACACCGATGGGAACATGAACAAGCCATGTCTACCATTGTCTGTTTACAACCATTTGCACTTATTTATGGAGGACACAAATGCAAAATGGACAAATGAGACTTGAGACGGAAGTGGCGGGATTGGGCACTGGCCAAGGCTGGAAGTGGAGGATCAGGTGGCAATCAAGGTTGGGAATCCCGACTATGGGGCCATTTGGGGCATGAAAAATCAGCTCTATCCAGCTGAAAAAATCCAGCTGGTTATGGATTTTTTTTGGGATAATCCACTAACCAGCTGAAACAATGGTTAGTGGATTATCCCAAAAATCCATAACCAGCTGGATTTTTTTTGCTGGATGGAGCTGATTTTTCATGCCCCAAACGGCCCCTATATCTCATGTCCCACCCACCTTACATTATCTCCTAATTTACCTCTTGCATGTGATGGGTGGCAGGGACGGAGCCAGGGGCTGGGGGTTGCCATGGCCCACCTTGGCCAATCAGCTTTCTCCACTCTTTCTTCTTCATTTAGGTGAGGCCACTTGGGTTCCCCAAGGTTATCTTAACTCAATGCTAGATGTTCTAGCTCCATCCCTTATGGGTGGACCTTATGTGTGCCCTCTAAAGGATTGGCAGAGGGAAACGGAGAGGCCACTTGCCCTGGCCATTCTAGTAGGGTTCTAAGTATTACGGTTAGAAAAAAGTGAATTTTTTTAGCATGCTTAGTAACACCCCAATGTTACATTTTGACTATAGATATCAACCGATAAATTATTCCACTACTTAATGGTGGCATTCCACTCACAAAAATAACAATGTTAACTGTTTCATTGAGTTCAACATGGCGGTTTGGGACTATATTTGTCACGCCCCAAATTTTCAACTCTTATCGGAGTGCTCATCTTTTAAATGTGCTGAATACTTGAGGTGTCATAGGTAATTGCACCATCATTCATACAAACATAATGAGAAGTGTAAAATGACAAACTCTCAAAGGACAAAATCCAAAATGAATATTAAATAATAACCTATTATGTTCTCTAATGGTCCAAAAGCATTATTATAAAATCATCAAAATACTATGCAATTATAAAGTCTAAGCTTTGAACTCTTGTTCTACGAATCCACCTTTAAGTCTAGCTCTCCTCTACGAGCTATTAGCAACTAAATCTGCATTGCAGGATGTATGAGTATTCCATAGAAATACCCAGTAAAATGCAAAACCGCAATAGAACATAATAAGATAATTCAAGAATAATACAATTCAGTAAAAGTAGTTGTAACATGAATCTGCAAAATGTTACAAAGAAAATAAAAGATATGATTTATCATTAATGTCACAAAACTCAAACATCCAAATGAAGCAATCAGACTCCATAAATATTGATAATGTTAAGAGTGAGTGAATTTTTGCTCTCAGATCATTCCTGCTCGCAAGTAGACAACATACCCATTCACCACTAGGGGTCCTCGATAAGCACCCTGCCATGAGTCTAGGACGTGGGCCCCATCAGTGTTCATGGATATACCATGATGCCTAACAATCTAAAAAGTGCATGTGGTGCCTCGATAAGGTAGGGATATGCTAATCCCAAATATAAATACAGAGACCTCGCAAGATCAGTGTCTCTGACATGGCTTATTGAGCATACTATAATTTTCATTAGGGATATGCTAATCTCTTAGGAGACTTCAATTGAGTATTTCATAATTCAAACTACAGAGATGCTAATCCTTGAGGAGACTTCAATCGAGTATTTCATAATAAAAAAGTATAGAGGTACGCCAATCCCTGAGGAGACTCAATCGAGTATTTCATAATACAAAGTATAGAGATATGCAAGCCCAAGACAAAATGTGGGAGCACACTACAAAGAGAAGGCCCAACACAAAGAAGAGAAGGCACACCACAAAGAGAAGGCCCAACACAAAGAAGAGAAGGCACACCACAAAGCCCATGATCAAAACACTACCCATTGTAGGCCCATAGCTTTTGGATAAAATTGGTTAGGTTCAAAGTATTCCAAGAAAAACCCACTAACCAAAGTGATCCAAAGCTTCTTCCAAAGCCCACCTAAGTTCCTTAGGAAAAGACACATAGAAAAAGCCCATTTGTAAAATGGGCTAATGGGCTAAAAGAACCAACCATAGATCTTAGATCTAATGGTAAGACCAAAGTGATCTCAAGTGATCCCAAGTGATCCAAGGACACAACCATAGATCATTGATCTATTGGTTGAACCAAAGTGATCCCAAGTGATCCTAAACCATCCCAAGAAGGATCTTTGCCTATAAATAGACCTCTATCCTTCTCCTCTTGGGCATGGATTTTGACTAGCCTCTTGGGCTTAGCTTGGTTCTCCTCTCCTCATCTTTAGCTAAGCTCTTGAGTGCTAAGTCATTCCATTAATGGATCTTCACTTTCTCTCTTTTGTATAGCTTGCTTCTTGAGTTCCTACTCTATATGAAGTCTATACCTAAAAAGAGAACATACTTCTCTATCTTATAGAGAATATGATAAGTGAATCCATGGAACACCCACCTTGTTCTTAAGCTACTAAGTTCTCTCATGTTATCATTGAGTCATAGCTTAAGGAAGCACGTATCCTTTTACTGGTTTCACTTGGTTTCCCAAGGAGCCACTTGTAGAAGTGATTGTGCTTGTGGGTTATTCTTCTTCCCTTTCAAGTTTTCACCGGAATCTATCCACATAACTTTAGGAAGAAAGAATGCTCCATATGGCCTAGGTTTTTTATATACTCTATGATCCAACCTTAGAGAAACCAATCCCTTGTCCAAAAAGCCTCTACAATTTCGGAGCATCATTAGGTGAATCCAAGGGTGGACAATCGAAGGCCATTAGCTCAACACTAGTTTGAGCAAACCGGGTAGGATACCTTACATCCTCCCTTCAAGGGTAAGTACTCCAGTCACTATTCCATCCTAGAGTAAGTACTCTTAAATCTCTCTGTTACTTGTGTTAGATTGTGTAGTAGACCATAGGGTCGAACCATTCATTTGAGAGTATTGGGTCAGAGTGACCCATAGTGAGTGTGGAATCACTCTTGTATGGTTCCCGGTGATCCAAGCAAAATCGGTAGTTGTATGATGTTGTGGGTGAACTAAAAATCCTCACTTAGTGAATGTCGGAGGTCCCTTGGATTAGGTGCTCCGAGAGTGGACGTACCCGTTGAAGTGAGTTGCTTAGCGGCGAACCACTATAAATCCTTGTGTAATTAATTGTGTTTGCTCATTTTGCATATTGTTTTACACATACACACACACACTTTCCACACCTCTTAAGTCTCTCTCATTCATGCGCTTCCAATTGCTTACTAACGTGAGAATGTTGTATGGAATGATTGTTTAAATTAATATCCGTTAGTAAAATAGAGTGAGTCTTTTAAGTGGTTGTCCTATTCACCCCCCCCTCCTCTAGGACCTAAAGAGCACTTTTAGACACGTCCTCCAAAGATCCCCCAAAATTAGCCCAAGAGGTTCCCCAAAGGATTTGCCTCGAATATCACGAAATTAACAGCAATCGATGGGGTCTGTATACGCGAACGATCGTCCAGCAATCGATCAGATACAATAGCGATCGATTGGATTCCGCAAAACAAAAAATCAACGAAATTCAAATTGTCTAGTAGATACGATCGATCGTACCAAACCGCGATCAATCGTCTCCCGATCGATCGACCATAAAAGCGATCGATCGGTTCGGTCGGAAAATAAAATTTTTAAATTTATTTTTAATGAGTTTCCAGAACTCAAAATTACTCCATTGAGTACTAAAATTCCACTTTATTAATATAAAATTTACGGTCATTACATAAGCTAACCCACCATGCAACTCTACTTCATTCTTACTCCAAGTAGGAATATACAAATTCTTAAAACTTATCTATGCATCTCATATCTGGCGCCAGACATATCTCCAATGCCAGGCTTAGTCGACCAAACTCCTAATTCTGATGGAAACTAGTCTAGCTTAGCCCATCATATTATACTTCGCCTAATCCTACTTCAATTAGGAATGTATTTTCTCTTGAAATTTTCATTATTTCATAATCTTCCTATTTAACCTTGGCGCCAGGTACAACTCCAGCGCCAGGTTGGACACTTAGAATCTTAGTTTGAAAATGAAAACCAATTCTAGTTACTTCATTAAATCATAATTGTAATTCAAGTAAGACTCTAAGATAATTACCAACCATCTTTATCTATCCAACACTTACGAGAGTCCAAACAATTATGGTTTCTAAGTTTAAGACGCCAAAAATTATATTTTTTTTAATTTATTTTTACAAAATTTGGGGTTGAATTGTCATAATATTTGACGATAGGGCTTGACCGTCAGGATCATAAGTTCTACCAACAAGATGTGAATGAGAATAGTTTGGTGATGCTCATCAAACTTTACGTTCTACTAAGCATTTGACTCAATAAGAAAAACTGAGGTGCTCAAAAGTCTCACACACACAAAAAAAGTCCATATCCATGGAATCAGGTTGTTTGGTCACTAATAGGGATTTGGACCATTTGATTCATAGAATCATGTTATTTGGACCTAATCCAAGGGTTGATATTGAACTCAATGAAACCGTAGTCATTTCTGTATGTAGAATGCCATTGTCAAACAATGAATTTTTTGTCGGACTACATTTACCATCAAAATGTAATATTGGGTTATTACTGAACATGCTAGAAAACATGATTTTTTTTCCAACCCTTCTATGAAAGCGGGTGTTACCAAGAAAATTCGGGGTACTAAAATGTATCACAACTAATCGAATGTTTGGCACCCAAATCTCACCCTAAATCCCATTATTTTTTGGTTTATAACATACACGGGATGAGTGCAAATTATACTTCTAACTATGTTAATTAAAAAATCGCATCCCGGCAATCACAAGAAATTTAACATGGAGCTCTCACTGTATCCTTAAAATGGCTTCCCATAGGCACTTTGAAAGGATCTCATTCCCTGAGGATGAATCTGGATGGGGAACACAGGAGAAAATAAGCCTTTCAGCAAGTGCCATCTTCATAGAAGAATCTGTGGATGACTCGTCAATGGAAGCAATAACGAATTCTACGAAGTTGAGGCAAGAATTCAGATTTGATTGTTTTATTTTTGCTATTTAACCCCTAAATGGCCTTTTTGAATGCTTTGTCCACTGAAGGCTCATCGGAAGGCCAGTTTTCTGCTGTACACATCAACAACCTTTGGAGAAGGGGATAGGCTACAAATAGCTTCTCCAACTGCTCAGCTACTTTTAAGAATGCTTCTCTTAGTATATCATCTATGTCAGATTCAAGTGAAGAGAGCTCCTTGAATAAATCCTCATCTAGAACAGCTTGTACCCCCTCCAATGATTACCGAATCGGTCGACGTTTGAGGAATGACACAAAATTCGGGAGATCGAATTCTGTGCTTTGGTAAGATGATTCATGATCTGAGTGTAGGACAAGAGCTGGTTGACATGCTGGTGGTGGCTTACTGAACAACACAAGTCTTTGCACAAAACTCCTTGCCTCCTCTTTGGGAGTGTCCTGGTAGTAATTTGCGGAATGCATCTACAAGGACGGACAAGGGACAGCTCCTTGAGATCTTTGGATTCACCTGCTCCACAGAAGCTGTGACTGCTTTTCTTAATGATTCATCCATGGAAGGCATCTAAAAACGAAGAAGAAATTGATATGATCAAAAGAAATGTTTGGAATCTAATCAGAAGCCTTGGATTAGATGATTTAATCTCATCTTTCATAGATGCCTTTTGCGTGACCATTTTTATATCACAAATTGTTATTTATTTAAGATATTGTTTGGTTAGAGGTTTGTGCATAACCAAGTTTCCTAAAAGCTCGAGCTGTTAGGAAATGAAAATCTTTTATATTTATTCTATATTCCAACTGCTTGATGCTGTAGACTTGGATGCTGTAGCAGTTGGTTAATGTTCTGTCATCTGCTCTCTGAATTTTATAGCTGTTAGATTTGACTCCTTTCTATTGACTTGTTTGATGTAGTATATCCAATATTTTTGTTGTGGTGTAATAAGCTACAAAGTCACAACTTATTTGTCCCAGGTGCCACAGGCCCAAGTCGAACCTCGAACCCCTCTTTGCACAAGGAGAGGTTTACCTAGTCTTTTTTTTTTGCTAAAAATGTTTAGTCATCTCGATTAGAAAACATACCCAAAGAGTCCTCTATAGCCAAGGAAATAGAAAGGCAAGATGGGGGTTACCAGCCCAACAACCACCCTCTATAGCAAAAGCCTCATTTGCTATATACATGGTTAAGGAAACAGACCTCAACCTACCAGCCATTCATGTTGTTTCAGAACTTTTCCTAATGGATTTATGCAGATGTCATAAATGAGGATATATTTCCCCGAAATTTATTGAGATTAATTGAGGATAAATTTCAACAATATTGGTGATCTAGTTGTGAGAACTCGTGGATTCATTTTTGCAACTTGGCAGTACTAAGACGGTCATATGGTGAATTGTAAGAGGACCATATGCGGATTCAACTTGAGATTCGACCAAATTTATTACATTCATATGGAAATTCAACGCTCCTCAATTGTTATATTCTTCTTTCATGGCAAGTCCTGTGCTTGTCCCGAAATGCGTTAGGATCTAGACTAGTGATAAACAACTATCCTTAAGTCGTTGACTTGGAATTTATGAGTTGTTTCCAGGAAGTTGTTCTACTACTATTTAATTAGTTTTTGTATTTGCACCAATACAGAGCATATAGATGGAATTATGTACATTTCAGGCACTTAATTTCTAGTTATTTGTTTGCGGATAATAAATTATAATTAGACATTGTATTTGGACGAGAAGCTTCTTCATTTTTTGGATAGAAAACTTCTTTATTCTATGGTTTGTGGTATGTTAAATTACACAGTTTCAACTTTTTTTTCTGAGTCCTTCATTTTAGCTAACTTCTCAGGTTTCACAACCATCTCAATTCTCTCAACAAATTTTAAATGGAATTTGTCACTTTAATTGAATTCCAGTCAGCTCCTTTCCTTTTTGTCGTCCATTCATAATCCTTATGTATTCCGCTACAACAAACACTTCCTTGATAATTCATTGTTTTCCATTTGCTAATTTTCATTTCTGGTCTTCATTCATATCCTTCATATATCATTCATCCTTACCCTTTCAGTTCCAGATCAGGGATGCCTAGATTATCCAAAAAATCCAAAAAAGTTTAATTTGCAAGATACAATCAATAGTTTGAGTTTCCCTCCTCTTTACACAAGACCTAATGCAAGTGGATGTGGTCACAAGTAGACCATCTCCCTCTGCTTCCCTAGACTTGATGGATACCACTACATCCAATGCACATGATCAAATGCATGTAAATTTATCTGTTGCTAGACCATCCTCTTCCATTCTAGTAGACAGAAGTATCAGTGGGAGTCCAAGTACACAGGAACAAGTGCAAGAGGATACTGTGAGAATTGAAGGTGATACCTTTATCTTTTCATTTCACTTATTTATAGAGTTACATATCCTTAATTAAGGGATTACAATAATGTATTACAGGGTAATTATTTGAATTAAATGGAAAGAATCTTTATAGTAATCAATTTGATGAATTAAGGAAAAATTAGTATGATTGAGGTGTGATTGTCAATCACAATTAGGAGAGGTCTCAATCACTTGTGGATGATTTGTTCAAGTTTCCGAAATTAAGGAGAAATTAGTGTGAATGAGCTATAATTGTCAATCACAGTTAGGAGAGGTCTCAATCACTGGTGGATGATTTGTTCAAGTTGCCGAATTTAGTGGCTTCAGCCAATCTGTTATCCGCACAGCCCCCCTCAAGCTCATGTGGAAGCTCGCGAAGCATGAGCTTGGACCGAAGAGTAGTGAAACGGGGACTTGGCAGGGACTTGAGTACCTAGAATTTGATGAACGTAGATGGACCCATTCAAAACATGCTCTCGAATGAAATGAACATCAATATCGATGTGCTTAATCCGCCTGTGGAAGACAGGATTACGAGCCATGTATATAGCATTCATGTTGTCACAAAAAATTGAAGGGGCAGCTTTGTCGGGAATTTGAAGGTGATGAAGAAAATGATATAGCCATAGGACCTCGGTGGTGGTGGTTGCAAGGGCCCGATATTCAGCTTCAAAACTCGATCTAGACAATGTGGGTTGTTTCTTGTCACCCAAAGAAATGAGGTTGGGGCCTAGATAGACAGCATAACCCGTGGTTGAGCGACGGTTGTCCGGACAGCCGGCCCAATCCGCATCTGAGAGGCCTATAGATGAAGATGAGGTAATCGTTGAAAGTGAAGCCCGTAAGAGAGTGTACCCTTGACATACTGAAATATCCATTTGACCGCCTCAAGATAAATTTGACATGGGCCATGCATGAATTGACATACATGATTGACCGCATAGCAAGGTCCAGGCAATTAAGAGTGAGGTATTGGAGACTTCCAACCATCTGTCGGTACAAGGTGGGGTCTATGAGAGGTGGAGAGCCTTGAGTGGACAAGTGTAAACCGGCGGCAAGAGGGCTCTTGGCAAGCTTGAGGCCCGTGAGATGAAAGCGCTCCAAAAGTTGTAGAGCTTAGTGGGCTTGAGTTAGGTTGAGTGAGGGTCCATGCCGTTGTGCCTACATGCCAAGAAAAGTGGTCCAAGATCCTTCATGTGAAATGCCTTAGAGAGACGAGTGACAACACTGTGAAGGAGATCCATGGAGGTGTACATCAAGATGATGTCGTCAACATAAATGAGTAAGAGGATAGTGTGGGACTGGTGCTGCTAAGTGAATAAAGATGTATCAAAGGGGCAACCGACGAAGCCAAGGCTAAGGAGAAATGTGGTGAATTTCGTGAACCACGTACAAGGTGCCTGCTTGAGGCCATATAGGGCCTTATGAAGTCGGCACACATGGGACGGGCGAGAGGAGTCAATGAAGCCCAGGGGCTGCTACAAGTTGACCTCTTCCATGAGGTCACCATGGAGAAACACATTTTTCACATCAAGTTGGTGAAGTGGCCAATTGAAAGTGACTGCAAGGGCGAGGACCAGTCTAATTGTGGCAGACTTCACAACGGGGCTAAAGGTCTCGTTGAAGTCTAAACCAGCCCGTTGATTATAGCCTTTTGCCACAAGTCGGCCCTTGAAACAATCTATGGACTAGTCAGTGCATTGCTTAGTCCGAAAAACCCGTTTAGAGCCCACAACATTCATGGACGGCTTGAATAGCACTAAGGACCAGGTGGCATTTTGCTGAAGGGCACAAATTTCGGGCACCTTGTGCATAGGTACGAGGCTCTTGGGCTAGATGATGACATGCAGTAACCAAGGCAATAGGGAGAGGATGGCGGCTGGCCATAAAGACTTTGGCACGGCGAGTTCTATCACATGTCCTTGTAGACATGGGGTGGAGGTTACCGGGAGGCTGGTAACGGGAGGTCAAACACACCAGGAGCAGACGAGGCAGGTTCCAGCGTTGGAGATGGAGCTGGTGTCGTGGCCGACGATGGGCTTGATGGAGGATCAGTGTGGCTAGGCAGAGAGGAGGAGGAGGCGGTGGCGGTCCGGACATTGGAGGAAGAGCAGTGGGGCGATGTGGCAGGAAGAGCCTATGCAAAGTCAAACAAGGAGGAAGATGAAGTCGTGGAGGACACCGCCGGCCTGGTGGTGGCAGTTGGTGTCAGGTGGGACGCCACCGTTGAGGCAGGGTCAGAGAGGCTTGGAGCCAAGGAGGGCAATGCCGGAAGGGTAGGGTTGCAAGGGGGCTGGTTTGGACCATACGGGGTCGGTGAGAGTAGGTGAGCCCCCATTTGAATACAGATGGCTTCATAGGCAACAGAGGGCCAGTGGGGAGATATGGGAATATGGAAGTGCGGTCCAAGCCACTTGCCTTGAGCAAATGGTCAAGTGGGCGGACCTTGAATAGAGCACCACGTCGAGGAGGGGCAGAGATGGTGCCGGCGGCATGGGGAAATATCTATTCATCAAAAGAGACATGGTGTGAGATATAAATACGGCCCATGGCTGGATCCAAGCACCGGTACCCTTTGTGTTGACTACAACAGCCAAGGAAAATACATCGGATGAATGGCAAACTTGATTTCAAATCCTAACATGGAATCTGATTATTTAGAGAACATCCAAAAAGCTTGAGGTGTTAGGAAACAGAAATCTTTATTCATTTATTGTATATTATAACATCCCCAAAAGCTTTTGGGTATCTTACATGCTATATACCCAAAAGCTCATATCTGAGTTTTTAGAGAACACCCAAAAAGATCGAGCTATTATGAAACAGAAATCTTTTTTTATTTATTGTATATTATACACCTCCAACGAGGCTGGAACCCAGGACCTTCAATAACTTTGAGCTTTGATACTGTAACACCCAGAAAATTAGTAAGTATTTTAAAACAAAAATTTAACCCTCTTAATATTTGATTTGGTCGTGTTTTGCTTATTGGAATTAAAGTTGGTGAGAAGACCTTTCCAACGCTACCAACTATGCGCGATTTGGAGTTCGTAGTGAAAAGTTATGAGAAATTGAATTTTTTAGCGTGGCTGCGATCGATCGCTATAACAAAACGATCGATCAGAAAATCGAACCGATCGATGCCTTAGCAAAACGATCGATCGTAGTTACTGTGATTATTGATTATTTTATTTTGGGTAAAGCGATCGATTGGCAATAGTTGCGATCGATCGGATGTAATGCGGTAGTGTAGAACAACGCATACGACAATTGGTCGCCGTATAGCCGATCGATCGCCGGTTGCGGTTTTGCGATTTTTAGCTTATTTTTGGGGTGGATTTGCTTGGAAAAGATACCAAATCCTAATTGGACTTTAATTGCACGTCTCTAGAGGGATCTTGAGGCCTTCTCATTGGTTGGAAGTATCCATAAATTGGAAAATTAGATTAAGAAGGGATTCTCCCCCAACTCTATATCAACCCTAAAGAGTTGGCTTGTGCCATTGCAAAATCTAGCCCTAGAACATCCAGAGACCTTTCCCCTTCTCCTTCCCACGTTCACCCACCTCCTATAAAGCTTCTTCTTGTGAGAGTTAGAGCAGGAGCTTTGGAGAAAGCGGAGGAGACCAGCAACGCGTAAAAAGGCAAAATCTTCGGTGAATTAAGTAGGATGGTTTTTCCTCTTTCCTCTCTTCTGTTATATGATATTTATAAGAATTTTGATTCAGTACCTTAGAGTATTGTTTTGATTCTTGTGAGATGAATGAATTGTGTCATTATTTCTATGCGTAGTGCATCATAATCATATGTGCATTCATGTTCCGTTTCTAGATGGGAATTCACACCTAAAGTCTGATGCTTTATTAATTTTCTAGAGACTAGAAGTTCTGATATTGTTTGGTTGATCATGATCCATGTTGAGTTTTGCGTCTTAAGGTGTGTCTTGCATTAATTATCTTATTTGGGATGTATTAATGTTTAAAAACTGTGTTATATGTAAAAGAACATAAGAAAGGAGTGTACTTTAGTAATTTCAGATAATCCTATGGTCTATTAATGATATATTATCATCTATAATGTGTTATGAAGTGAAATAATCAAGCTTAATTAAGAGTCATAATCTCGACTAGAACTGTTTCTGTGCTAACAGCCGGTAATAAATAATTCATAACTAATTCAAACAAAATTGTAAAAATATAAAATTAGTGGGGTTAGAAACTAAGCTCATGAGGGTATTATCAGTAAAAATTTCAGAGGTTAAGTCTTACTGTACAAAGCACAGTAGCCGTCGGAAGGGGACTGTTGTGCAGGAGGCAGTGAGCTGAATCTGAGAGAAAATACTAAGTATACACATAACATCATGTAATATGATATGATAATAATTAACGTGTCAAAACCAGTAATTGGACTATATACTTATGGAATATCACAGTAAGAATTCGGTTAGAAGTAATCTAATTAGGAGGGATAATCCTTTGGTCAAGAGATTCTTAACTATCTATCTTAAAAGCGTTGATGTCAGTTTGCGATTCCACTTGGAATTCAAATCATCTAAGATCCTTTGGTTTCTTATCTCTGATATTTGTATTATAAAATTCCAATGTGTATGAGGAATTTCTATCTAGGGCTGAGCATGAAAGGTATGTATTGATTGTATGGAACTCCTTGGGTGAGTTGATGTTATTCGAAGTGTTTGGATTTCTTGTTATACTAAGAGTGAATTACATGCCTTTGTGAAACTTGTCATTCTATGCTTCTCCAATAAGTGAGTTATTTGTTGGCCAAAGATCTTGACACTTCTATCCATACTCCAGGAGAGAGTCTATTCTAGTAAGAAATACCTTATGATCTTATAGTGTTGTGACCTCTTTTCCTTTGAGATATTGCTCATACTGATTTCATGATTATTTCTTCCAATGGAGATCTTGTGAGACTCTCCCCATGGTGGATTCATAGTATGCTCAATTAAGCCATTGGTAGATCTTGCGAGGTCACTTATATTTATGAAGTTACGATTCCATACTGCCCGAAGGGAGGCAATATACGTACGTTAGATTGTGGACATTACGGAAGGTCCTCAGTCTCCGCCTATCTTGTCCATAAGCACTGGTGGGGCTAGCATCCTAGACGCATGGCAGGGTTCCAAAGAGAGGACCCCTATGGTGGTTCGGGTATATTATTTTAGTCACTTGCGAGCGACAAGTTTAGCAAGCAGAAATTGTAACTCCTTTCACTTTAGATGTTTAGAGCCTTTGATATGATGGTTATACTCTCCTTACACATATGTTTATTCGGAGTCTTATTGATGTTTTCCTATACTTGCGAGATTCGAATTGTTGTTAACTAACCTAGCAGGTGTATCGACCTCGGTTCAGTTCAGATGTTGTGGAATGTCTATAACCTTTGTTATTCTTATTCTCTTCATACTGCTTGTTTTAATTCAGTGGGTTTTTACAGCCTACTGAGTGTTTCTATGAAATACTCATGCATCCTCTGATGCAGGCACAAATGAAAATTGAGATCAGGAGCTGCAGGAGCTGTGCAGGAGCTGTGGAGAGGCGGTTGCAGGAGCTGTGAAGAGTTTTAAAGGCTATTTAGTTATTTACTTTGCTTTTATTGATGCTTATGACATTATTGGTAATTGTGTGTCATAGACTTATAGGTTTATTTTATTTGAAGAATCATTAATGGATTATTATTAAGTAAATTCATTTTATATTATTTATTGATGTCTGGTATTGTATTACACTGATTGCGGGCATAATCGGTTACACATCCTTTTGAGATGATTGTAATCGGTTTGGTAATCGACTGTTCGGTCGTGTGCCTGGTATCTCTACCTCGAAATATATCTCATTTGTTGGCTTCCGCACTCCGATCGAGGTATGGGATTTCGGGGCGTGACAGATACCATGTTAGATACCCAAAGGCAGTCATATTTGAGTGTTTAAAGAACACCCAAAAGCTCGATCTATTAGGAAATGGAAATCTTTATTTATTTATTGTATATTATAACATCCCCACTCATGTGTAAGGGTCTATAAAGCACGGCATGTGGAACATAATTGGGATATAAACACCTCCAGCAAGACTAGAACCTAGGATCTTCGACAACCTGAAGCTCTGATACCATATTAGATAACTAAGTTTCCCAAAAGTTCGAGCTATTAAGAAACGGAAATCTTTATTCATTTATTATATATTCTAACATCCCCCCTCACGTGGAAGCATCTAGCAAGTGCGGCATGTGGAACATAATTGTGGTATAAATGCCTCCATTAAGACTAGAACCCAGGACCTTTTATAACATTGCGTTCTGATACCATATAAGAATTGAAGGTGATACATTTCTCTTTTCATTTCACTTATTTATAGAGTTACATACCCTTAATTAAGGGATTAACTTAGTACATGGTAAGTATTTGAATTAAATGGAAAGAATCTTTAAAGTAATCAATTTGATGAATTAAGGAGAAATTAGTGTGATTGAGTTGTGATTGTCAATCACAGTTAGGAGAAGTCTCAATCACTAGTGGATGATTTGTTCAAGTTGCCCGATTTAGTGGCTTTAGCCAATCTATTATCCGCAGAGGTACTGGTCAAGTTCTTCCATGCCGAAAAAGGAGAATTGGATTTTTCCCATGGCTACTGTCGGCAAGATCAAACTTTCAACCAGGTATGTGATTTCTTACGAGTGAATGGAGTTGGTATGGTCGAAGTTTATGGCATCGAGGGGTTGGAAAAACGATACATAATAAAATTTCCAATGAGGTTTTGAGGTTTTGGAACCATCCAATTATCTAGTTGTTTGCATGGTTGTTTCAAAGCCAATTGATTCAAAAATATGTAATGAATAAAATGAATTTGCATTTCTACCAAGATGAACCGCCATATAAACGTGGTGAAAAAATAAGCAAAACACTTGACAAGAAGAAGAAAGTTGCATTATTATTTGATGACATTTGGGAATTTTTGGATATGGGAGAACAACCAATTGCAAAATTATCTTTACGACTCGATTAGAGAAGGTGTGCAGCCAAATGCAACCTGATCAAGAGATAAAGGTTGAATGCTAGGGGTGGGATTATTATTGGGCCATATTCAGTAAATATGTGGGTAAGAAGACACTTGAGTCTCTACAAAATATGAAGCCTTGCTAAAGAAGTTGCCAAAGAATGTAAAGGGTTACCACTAGTGCTCACCATTATTGGTCGGACTATGACATGTAAAAAGCTCCCTGCAGAATGGCAACACGCTTTAACAACCCTTCAGAAGTATCCCTCAAAAGTTTTGGATGCAGAAAACATTTGCTTCTTCGCTTGAAACTCAGCTATGATGCTTTTCCAGATTGTGGCGAAAAGGATTGTTTCCGATATTGTTGCTTATACCAGAAGATGAGTGCATAAGGGGCTATTTGGGGCGTGATTAAGGGGCTGTTTGGGGCGTGATTGATGATATGCATAAAATATACACATTTATATGCCCTATTTACCTATTTGCTAGTGTAGTTTTTATGATAAAACATAGATAAAACGGGTTATTTGTGATTAGGGTAGTAATTAGGGGATTAATAATTAAATTACTCTAATTAACTATTTTAGATGCATTAAAGAATTTAATGAATCATATTTTTATCATGCATCTAATTTTAGTTTGGGTTTGTAGGTTTAAAAATGCAAATTGCAGATCGGTAGGAGACGAGCGTATTAGACGTGTTTTGAAATGCCAAAGTGACCCAAGAGCTGATATCATGCGTATCAAAGATCTGAACCGTTGATGAGTTACTTAAGAGAAGACGGGCGCGAAATTAAAATACGGACGTGTAGATTTGAATCGGCGGTGGAGATCATTACGACGGGTTTTAATTGAGAAAAAAATAAAAAAAAGAAAGAGAAAAGGATGAAAATTGGCTGGTTCGGTTTGGGTTGAGAAGAAAAAAATAAAAAAACAAAACAAACCAACCCGAGCCATCGGCTCGGGTGTTCCAGACGAAAAAAAAAAACAGAGAGCGCTCGAGCTTCTGCTTGAGCGCCGGCGGGACAGAGGATTCCGGTGAATCAATGGGCGACGACAACGGCGGCGATGTCTTCACGGCCATGGCGGAATGGCGGCTATGAGGATGACGGCGGCGCTCGTACTGGCGGCGGAGCAGAACAACAGCAAGATCAGGCGAGTTCGAAGCGACAGAAGTTCTGAGCTTGGAGCTGGAATCGACGGCCATAGCAGTGGGCTATCGATCACGAAAGGACGACGGTGGAGCTTAAGAAGGTAGTCAAAGACGGAGAGGCTCACGGCAAACAGAAGGAATGGTCGCTATTTGGAAAGATCCGGATTTGGAAATTTGCGTGTTACAGAGCCGAATCGAAAGGCGTCGAGGCAAATCGAGTTGCAGACGTGTTCCAGTTTGGTAAGCTTTTATATTCGATTCGATTGGAAATGGAAAAGGGGCGATTTAGCTCAGTTGGGAAAGATGGCAGGACTGCTCTTGCAGTCTATATAAACAACACTGCCAGAAATAGAAGAGGGCGCTTGGGGTTTTGACAAAACAGAGGATGAACTGGACGCTGTTTTTGAAAAAACAGAGGTTTGTGTTGAGTGTTTGGGTCTTGATTTCGGTGTGATTTTGGCTGGAATTGAAGAGGAAAAGGTAGAGAATCGATAGGGAGCAAGAAGAAGAAGAAATCGAGAGGAAAAAGGGAAGTTTTTGGGCTGATTTTCGTGTTGCTACAGTACTGTGCAATTGCTACAGTACCGCGGGAGAGAGAAGGAAGACGATGAACAGTGTTCGCGGGTGAACAGTGCGCTGCTACAGTGTTACTGCTACAGTAACCGTCAATAGTAAAATTTGCTGCAGTGTTTTTCCCGATGCAATTTCTTCCGAATCTGATTTTTTTCATGAATATGAATAGCTAAATTGTTTGTCAAAGCTAGAGGTGACATTATTTGATTAGTATTTCTATGTCTATGAAAGAGTTACTTATTGTTTATTTGATTGAATGCGATGTTTTGATAAAGTCATAATCTATATAATTATTTGATTTGTCATTAACGTAAGGTACGGCGAATGCTTATAATTCCCTGTGATTATTTGACTGAGCTCGTTAATGATAAATATTCAATCGAAATCTTTATGTTAATGGTTATGATGCACGTGAATGAAATATCATGCGATTAGGTCAAATCATTATTTGATTCTAATTGAGAAATTAAATAGACATAGAAGTATTAATTAAATAATTGATCCTTGAAGCTATGATATCTCCCATCGATTATCTTTGCTATCTTTAGTTAATTTTAATTGAATCTTTAATCATCATTTTAGTAGTTAATTGAATTATAACTTCTCTGCATAATTTCCTGATAAGAATCTTAATTTGTTAAGCTAAGTGTTTAGATTAGTTTCGAGTAGAATAATCCTACATCATTCCCTATGGTTCGACACTTGGATTCACCGAGTATATATTACAATTTGTCAACCTTCTCTTGGGTTCGATCAAATTTTGGCGCCGTTGCCGGGGAGTGAAGTTTAGGATTAATCTTCCAATTAGTTTATTTCTCTCTAGTATAGTTTATTTAATTTCAATTATTCTTAGTTTAATTTAGTTTGTTCATTTTGTAGGAAGTTTGGAGTCCTATCTGGAACAAAAAGCTTTTCATTGGATTTTTCTTCAAATTTGGTAAACTCGTTCCATCTCTCTTTGAAATTTCTGTTGCTTGTGCATGCACTCGTGGAGTAGAGATATCAGTAGATGATTGGTTAGAAATAATTATGCTATTTTAATTGAGAATCCCGTGTTTGAGTTCACTGTTCCACCACACACATCTAATCAAATGGCTGATCAGGGTAGTAACTATGATATTAATGAAAATGAGATTGAACATGATGCACCAATGCGGCCCTTGCGTGATTATCTGCAACCTGCACGCACTAGCACACCCTCCTGTATTATATTGCCTCTACAAGCACATCACTTCACTTTTAAGCCAGGAATGATAAACTTGCTTCCCAAATTCCATGGTATAGATTCTGAAAATCCTTATTTGCATTTAAAGAAATTTGAGGAAGTATGCGCAACTTTTGAGCAAGCTTGTAGTGAAGACATTATCAGGCTAAAATTGTTTCCTTTCTCTTTGAAGGACAAAGCCAAGACTTGGCTAAATTCCCTTAAGCCTAGATCTGTAGAAACTTAGAAAGAACTACAAACTGAATTCCTTAAAAAGTTTTTTCCAGTTCATAGGACAAATGCTCTGAAAAGACAAATAACAAATTTTGCCCAAAAATAAAATGAATTATTTTATCAATGTTGGGAGCGTTATAAAGATTTGTTAAATTCTTGTCCACATCATGGGTATGAGAAGTGGCGCACCATCAGTTTCTTCTATGATGGGATGACGCCCTCAATGAAACAATTTGTTCAAACCATGTGTAATGGGGAATTCTTTGATAAAGACCCTAATGAAGCCCTAGATCAAATAGCTGAAGACTCAGATTCTTGGGATCCCACTGATCCCTCTGATGTTTCTAATAAACCGAAGTCTTCAACTACTAGTGGGGGTCTGCATTATCTTAGGGAGGAGGATAATTTGAGTGCTAGGCTAGCCTCTTTAGCTAGGAAGGTGGAGGCTATGGAAGTAGGGAAAATTAACGTTGTTAAGTCTGTTGCTACAGAAGAGGCATGTGGAATTTGCGATGTCATGGGAGACCCTACTAATGAGTGCCCTACCATTCCTACTTTCAAGGAGGTGTTGCATGACAAAGCAAATTCCATGACCCCTTTCAAGAGGCAATCTCCTTATGGAGATACCTACAATCCAGGGTGGAGGAATCACCCCAACTTTACTTGGAGGAATGAAAATGCTGCACAAACACCACCTCCTCAAACATCTTCCAATTATACTCCATATGTTCCACCTCATAGGAAGACACTTGAGGAGACACTACAAACTTTCATGCAAAGGCAAGCTACTATTAATCAACAAACCTCACAAGCTATTAATGATATAAAGAGCTCTCTCACTAAATTGACATCTTCTCTTGCTGTTCAAGAGAAAGGTAGGTTTCCCGCACAGCCCCAACCCAACCCGCAGGGGCAAGTTCACATGATGGACACAAAACCTTCAGATTCACAACTTGAACATGTTAAGTCTATTACCACTCTACGTAGTGGAAAAGAAATTGATAAAACAATTCCACTTAAGGCCCAAAAATCTTCTGAGAATGATGAATCAAAACATGATAATGAGGAAATTGATAAGTCTGGGTCAAGTGAAGATGTGAGATGTCCTATTCCAGCTCCATTTCCACAGAGGTTGAAACCACCTCAAAAGTTTAACCAAAATGTTGAAATTTTTGAACTTTTTAAGCACGTGAAAATTAATATTCCCTTGTTAGATGCAATCAAACAGGTACCTTCTTATGCTAAGTTCTTGAAAGATTTGTGTACTATTAAGCATAAGTTGAATGTGCAGAAAAAGCCTTTTTAACTGAACAGGTAAGTTCTATAATTCAACACAAAAGTCCACCCAAATATAAGGATCCCAGATGTCCAACTATTTCATGTGTGATTGGGAACTTTAGGGTAGACCAAGCCTTGCTTGATCTTGGGGCTAGTGTTAATCTTTTGCCTTATTCAGTGTACACTCAGTTAGGTCTTGGGGAACTTAAACCCACCACCATTACTCTTCAACTTGCTGATCGTTCTATTAAAATTCCAAGGGGAGTGGTGGAAGATGTGCTTGTTCAAGTAGATAAATTTTACTTTCCTGTTGATTTTATTGTTTTGGACACACATCCTGTTATAAATGCAAGTGCAAATATTCCTGTCATACTAGGTTGTCCATTTCTTGCTACTTCAAATGCTTTGATTAATTGTAGGAATGGTGTGAAGAAACTTTTATTTGGCAATATGACTTTGGAATTAAATATATTTAATGTCTGCAAACAACTAGGGGTTGATACTGATGTTCAAGAAATGAATTGGGTTGATACCTTTGTTAGAGATCAATTTCATGTTTCATCTTCTTCTGATCCTTTGGAATCTTGTTTAGTCAATTCTTTATATGATGAATCTAAAGTGAATTGTGAAAAGGCTGAAATTTGTTATTTGCTGAATTCTCTGCAGGTCTTAGAAGTAAATGGATGGAAACCCAAGTTTGAGGAGCTACCATTAAGTGAAAAATTGCCTACCCCATCAAACATTCAAGCACCCAAATTGGAGTTCAAAAAGTTACCAACTGACCTCAAATATGCATTTTTGGGTGATGGTGAAACTCTTCCGGTCGTAATATCGTCTCATCTTAATCTTATCGAAGAGGGTTAGTTGCTTGATATTTTGAGAAAACATAAAGGTGCAATAGGATGGACAATTGCTGATTTAAAAGGAATAAGTCCTTTAATATGCACTCATCGGATTTATTTGGAGGACAATGCCAAACCGTCTAGGGAGATGCAACGTAGGTTAAATCCAAACATGAAAGAGGCGGTTAGAGCTGAAGTTCTTAAGCTCTTGGATGCGGAGATCATCTACCCCATTTCTGATAGTAAGTGGGTGAGTCCTACCCAAGTAGTGCCTAAGAAATCTGGTGTAACAGTTGTCAAGAATGATAAGAATGAATTAATACCCACTAGAGTTACATCTGGCTGGAGAATGTGCATTGACTACAGGAAGCTGAACTCAGTCACTAGGAAAGACCATTTCCCATTGCCATTTCTAGATCAGGTTCTGGAGAGAGTAGTTGGCCACACATATTACTGTTTCTTAGATGGCTACTCCGGTTACAATCAAATTGAAATTGCATTAGAAGACCAGGAGAAAACTACATTCACATGTCCTTTTGGCACATTTGCATATAGAAGGATGCCTTTTGGTTTATGCAACGCACCTGCAACATTTCAAAGATGCATGCTGAGTATTTTTAGTGATATGGTTGAACGCTATCTTGAAGTGTTTATGGATGACTTTTCTGTATTTGGTGATTCATTTGATGACTGTTTGTGTAACACCCAGAAAATTAGTAAGTATTTTAAAACCTAAATTTGACCCTCTTATTGTTTGATTTGGTCATATTTTCCCTTGTGGAAATTAAATTTGGTGAGAAGAGCTTTCCAACGCCACCTATTATGTGCGATTTGGAGTTTGGGGTAAAAAGATATGAGAAATTGAATTTTGATTTAATGTGACAGCGATCGATCTCCATAGGAGCCGATAGATCGGCAAGCTGAACCGATCGACGCCTTATCAAAATGATCGATCGTAGTTACTGTGATTTGTGAATGTTTTGTTTCGCGTAAAGCGATCGATCGGAAGTAATGGCGATCGATCGGCTGAAATGTGGTAGTGTAAAATAACGTATACGACGATCGATCGCCGCGATCGATCGCCGTATAGCCGATCAATCGCCGGTTGCAGTTTGCGTTTTCTAGAAGTATTTTTGGGGTGGATTTGCTTGAGAAAGATATCAAATCCCAATTGGACTTGTTTTGCATGTCTCTAGGAGGATTGTGAAGCCTTTCTATTGGTTGAAAGTGTCCATAATTTGGAAGATTAGTTTGAGAATGGATTCTCCCCCAACGCTATATAAACACTAGGGAATTGGCTTGTGCTAACCCTATAACGTCGAGAGACTTTTCCCTTCTCCTTCCCACGTTCACCCATCTCCTTGGAGGCTTGTTCTTGTGGGAGTTTGCGAGAGCTTGGAGCGGGAGGTTTGGAAGGAGCGGAAGAGACGAGTAACGCGTAGAAAGGCGAGATCTTTGGAGGATTAAGTAGGATGGTTTTTCCCCTCTTCTCTCCTTTGATTATATATGCTTTTGACAAGTATTTTGAGTCAATACCTTAGTCATTGTTTGGATTCTTGCGAGATGAATGAGTTATGTCTTTAATTCTATGCGTAGTGCATCACAAATCATATATACATTCATGTGTCACTTCTAGATGGGAATTCGCATCTAAGTCTAATGCTTTATTAATTTTCTAGAGACTAAAGGTTCTGTTATTGTTTGGTTGATGATGTTTCATGTTGAGTTTGTGCCTTTAAGGTGTGTCTTACATTAATTGTCTTGTTTAGGGTGTATTAATGATTACAAACTATGTTTTATATAGAAGAACACAAGAAAGGAGTGAACTTTAATAATTCCAGATAATTCTAGGTTCTGTAATTGGTCTAGGAGGGGAGTATATGGTCTGTTATTGATGTATTATTATTTATAATGTGTTATTAAGTAAGATAATCAAGTTTGGTGAAGAGTCTTAATCTCGGGCAGAACTGTTTCTCTGCTGACAGTCGGTGGTAAATAATTCGTAACTAATTCAAATAAAATCAAAAAAATATAAAAAAGTGGGGTTAGAAACTAGACTCACGAGGGTATTATCAGTTAAAATTTCAGAGGTTAAGTCTTACTGTACAGAGCACAGTGGCCGTCGGAAGAGGACTGTTGTGCAGGAGACAGTGAGCAGAATTGAGAGAAAATACTAAGTATACAAATAACATCATGTAATATGATATGGTAACGATTAATATGTTAATAACAATAATTGGACTATATACTTATGGTATATCACAGTAAGAATTGGGTTAGATGTGATTCAATTATGAGGAATTCCTATCTAGAGCTGAGCATGAAAGGTGTGTATTGATTGTATGTTACTCCTTGTGTGAGTTGTCTTGTTATTCTATGCTACTCCAATGAGTGAGTTATGTATTGACCAAAGACTTTGATGCTTCTATCCATACTCCTTGAGAGAGTCTATTCTGGTAAGCGATACCTTATGATCTTAGAGTGTTGTGACCTCTATTCCTTTGAGATATTGCTCATATTGATTACATGATTGTTTCTTCCACTGGAGACCTTGCGAGACTCTCCCCATGGTGGTTTCATAGTATGCTCAATTAAGCCATTGCTAGATCTTGCGAGGTCACTTATAATTATGAAATTGCAATTCCATACTGCCCGAAGGGAGGCACTATACGTACGTTAGATTGTGGACATTACGGAAGGTCCTCAGTCTCCGGCCATCGTGTCCGTAAGCACTGGTGGGGCCAGCATCCTAGACGCATGGCAGGGTTCCAAAGAGAGAACCCCTAGGGTGGTTCTGGTATATTTTAGTCACTTGCGAGCGACCAGGATAGCGAGAAGAAATTGCAACTCCTTTCACTTTCGATGTCTGGAGCCTTCGATATGATTATTATCCTCTCCTTACTCATGTGTAGTAGGAGCCTTATTGATGTTTTTCCTATACTTGCGAGTTGGAATTGTTGTTGACTAACCTTGCAGGTGTATAGACCTCGGTTAAGTTCAGACGTTGTGGAATGTCTATGACCTTTGTTATTCTTATTCTCTTCTTACTGCTTGTTTTCATTCAGTGGGTTTTTACATCCTACTGAGTGTTTCTATGAAATACTCATGCATCCTCTGATGCAGGCGCAAACGAAAAGTGAGATCAGGAAGTGCAGTAGTGGAATAGCAGATTGAAGGCGCCGAGAAGAGTTTAAAGATTATTTAGTTATTTGCTTTACTTTTATTGATGCTTATGACATTTTTGGCAATTGTGTGCTTAGACTTATAGGTTTATTTTATTTGACTTTCGAAAAGGGATTATTATTAAGTAAATTCATTTCATAGTATTCATTGATGTCTATTATTGTATTACACTGATTGCGGGCATGATTGGTTACACGTCCTTTTGAGATGATTGTAATCGGTGGGTAAATCGACTGTTCGGTCGCGTGTCCGGGATCTCTACCTCAAAATGTATTCCATTGATTGGCTTCCGCACTCCGATCGAGGTATGGGATTTCGGGGCGTGACAGTTTGTCTAATTTGCAGAAAGTTTTGAGCAAGTGTGAAGAGAAGAACCTTGTGCTTAATTTGGAAAAATGTCATTTATTGGTCTCTAAAGGAATTGTTCTGGGTCATACTGTTTCCTCTAAGGGAATTGATGTTGATAAATCAAAAATTGATGTAATTACCCATTTGCCTACACCTAAGACTGTTAAAGATATTAGATCATTTTTGGGTCATGCAAGGTTTTACAGGAGGTTCATCAAAGATTTTAGTTCTATTTCTAGACCATTATGCAATCTCCTATCCAAAGATACAGTTTTTGAATGGAATGCTGATTGTGAAAAAGCTTTTGCTAAACTGAAGGGAATGCTTACTTCAGCCCCTATTATGCAACCCCCAGATTGGACTTTACCATTTGAGATAATGTGTGATGCTAGTGACTTTGCTGTGGGGGCTGTTTTGGGGCAAAGGAAAGATAAGAAGCCTTATGTTATTTACTATGCAATTAAGACCTTAGACAATGCTCAAATGAATTATTCAACAACAGAAAAGGAATTACTTGTTATAGTATTTGCTTTGGATAAATTTAGGGCTTACTTGACCGGATATCCTATTGTTATCTTTACTGATCATGCTGCCTTGAAATATCTTCTATCAAAGAAAGATGCAAAACCTAGGTTGATTCGCTGGATACTCCTACTGCAAGAATTTGATATTACAATTAAAGATAAGAAAGGAGTAGAAAATGTAGTGGTCGATCATTTATCTCAGTTGACTGTGGATGATTCCAATGAGGCAGTGCCAATTAAAGACACCTTCCCAGATGAGCATTTTTTTGTTCTTTCTGATTTACCATGGTTTGCTGATATTGTTAATTTTCTTGTCACAGGTCAAACTCCTTCTCATTGAACAACACAAGACAAGAAAAAGTTTATGGTAGAGGTAAGAAATTTCTTTTGGGATGATCCATATTTTTTCAAATATTGTCCAGATCAGATTATTAGGAGATGTGTGCCTAATGATGAAATTCATAGTGTCATTTCCTTCTGCCATTCAGAAGCTTGTGACGGCCATTTTTCTGCTAGAAAAACTGCTGCTAAAATTTTACAATGTGGATTTTATTGGCCTACCCTATTTAAAGATACTCATGATTTTTGTCGTACTTGTGGGCATTGTCAACAGCTTGGTGGAATAACTCGTAGGAATATGATGCTCTTAAGCCCCATTTTAGTGATTGAAATATTTCATTGTTGGGGTATTGATTTCATGGGCCCATTTCTACCTTCTTTTGGCTATTTGTACATTCTAGTGGCTGTTGACTATGTTTCCAAGTGGGTAGAAGCCATCCCTTGAAGAAATAATGATCATAAAACTGTTATACGCTTTTTGAAATAGAATGTTCTATCAAGGTTTGGTATACCCCGTGCAATCATAAGTGATGGGGGTTCTCACTTTTGCAATAAACCTTTTGAGGCATTAATGAAGAGATATGGAATTACTCATAAGGTGGCTACCCCTTATCACCCACAAACAAGTGGGCAAGCTGAACTTGCCAACAGAGAGATTAAACACATTTTAGAGAAAACGGTTAACCCAAATCGTAAAGATTGGTCTCTGCGGTTAACCGATGCACTTTGGGCATACCGTACTGCATTTAAATCTCCTATTGGTATGTCTCCATATAGACTTGTTTATGGAAAAGCTTGCCACTTTCCTGTGGAGTTGGAGCATAAGGCGTATTGGGCTATAAAGATGTTTAATTTTAATTTGGATGATGCCAGTTCTGTGCGTAAGCTTCATCTAAATGAATTGGAAGAAATCAGGAATGATGCATATATGAATTCAAAAATTTACAAAGAACGATTGAAGGTTTCGCATGATCAACACATTCATCGAAAAACTTTTGAACCTTCACAAAAAGTTCTTTTGTATAACTCTAGATTGCATTTATTTCCTGGCAAGCTCCGATCTAGATGGACTAGCCCATTTATTGTTAAAACTGTTTATACTCATGGAGCTGTAGAAATTGAAAATCCAATGAATGGCAATGTGTTCAAAGTAAATGGTCAAAGACTTAAGCCATTCCTGGAATTGATTCCCTCAGAAGTGGAGAGTATTCCTCTGTCTGATCCCACTTATCATGCTTGAATACTCTTACACTCAGTCTGGCTGAAGACAAGAAACTTAGCGCTCCTGGGAGGCAGCCCAGCTTTTTCTTTGTTTTTAGGATACTTATTAGTTAGATGATGTTTTCTAGTTGGATATTGTGATTGCTCTCATATTCTTCTTTGTTGATGCTTTTCACTAGCATGGGATTTTAGCAATTTGCTGTTCTCCAGGTAACATCTATCCTTGATTTTCTTTATTTATTTATTTTATCCTTCATTTCATTCTTAACATTGAGGACAATGTTTAGTTTAGGCTTGGGGGTATATAGGAATAACACTGTTTATTGAAAAAAAATCCACAAAAAAAAATATATATTTGAACAAAAATAAAAAAAATAAAAAAATAGAAAAAGAAAAACCAATAAAATTTTGATTAGTTTTTAAGTTGTTTGTTAGTATTTTTTTATAGGTTTTGATAGTTCATCCCTTCTTGATGTATATTCCAATTTTTAAGAGATTAATTTACATTGGAAGTGTGAGTAAGTATACTGGAGGATAGAAATACTTAACTGAGCATATCTTTCTGTTACAGTCCTCTTGGATCATGTGCTTGGATCACACACTAGTACATAAAGTAATACCCTCTAGAGATTTGTTGAATACTAATCTTCAGTGGGATGTCTTTAGTCATAGTCATTGGATGATATGTGGTTGTCTGTTGAGCTTAAAAGATCATGATAGACCATTTACTTGGCTATGGCAAGGGCTTGGAACCGGAAATAGGTTGAGAGTATAATACAACCTGGACATGATAAGATTGCTAGAAAATATGAATGTTGATGAAAAAAAATGATGAAAAAAAATGATGAAAAAAATAAAAACAAAAAGAAAGAAAGGGGCTGCTTGACTTTATAGGATTAACTTAGGCTGATGCTCAGGCCCGAAGCGGTCTCTTAAAACCTAATGCCCTAAGCCAACTGTGCTGGGAGTCATTGGCCTGAGTCATTGCTAAACCTAAGCATCTTGAAGTCACGCCTTACATAGTCCTGCTAAAAAAAGTCTATGGTGTATTATCCTCTCAAATCTAGAATGTTGAACCCGAAGGAGGCGCGCAGATTTGTGCTATCATGAACTTAAAAGATTACGATGACTATGTAGATTCTGATTTTCTTTGGTTAATGGGTAACACTGGATATGTGTAAAATAGAAATTTAGGGTGTATTGCTACAATGTTCTACACTTTTACTACTATATTATCATTTTATATAATATTGAGCAGAAATTTCCAAGATGAAGGTGTAGAATAAAACCACTTACTTGAGGGCTTCTATATTCTAGTTGATTATAAATGCACATATCCAGGATGTAGAAATTTCCAAGATGAAGGTGTACATGTGGTTGATTTTCTTAAACATTGTGGTTTGCATTTGAAGGGATAATAGGTTTGATTGTTTTGAAGTGTGTCTTTTATTTTTTCACTTAGATTAATAAGGTTAATTTCATAAGTACATGTTTGTGGGTAGCATGGCTGTAAACCCTCACGAGACAAAACTCGTCCTACTAGGGACACCTAGGGGTTTAAATAGCTTGTTGCATATGCTCAATGCAATCGTGTTCCCTACGAAAGTGGCATTTACTTTTCTAGTTTAATTTACTTTAGTTTTATTTTTTTGTGATTTTATTTTGTTTGTTTTGCTCGGGAACTAGCAAAATATAGGTTTGGAGGTATTTGATATGCATAAAATATACACATTTATATGCCCTATTTACCTATTTGCTAGTGTAGTTTTTATGATAAAACATGGATAAAATGGGTTATTTGTGATTAGGGTAGTAATTAGGGGATTAATAATTAAATTACTCTAATTAACTATTTTAGATGCATTAAAGAATTTAATGAATCATATTTTTATCATGCGTCTAATTTTAGTTTGGTTTTGTAGGTTTAAAAATGCGAATTGCAGATCGGTAGCAGACGAGCGCATTAGACGTGTTTTGAAATGCCAAAGTGACCCAAGAGCTGATATCACGCGTATCAAAGATCTGAACCGTTAATGAGTTACATAAGAGAAGACGGGCACGAAATTAAAATACGGACGTGTAGATTTGAATCGGCGGTGGAGATCGTTACGATGGGTTTTAATTGAGAAAAAAATAAAAAAAAAAGAAAGAGAAAAGGATGAAAATTGGCTGGTTCGGTTTGGGTTGAGAAGAAAACAATAAAAAAACAAAACAAACCAACCCGAGCCATCGGCTGGGGTGTTCCAGACGAAAAAAAAAACAGAGGATTCCGGTGAAGCAATGGGCGACGACAACGGCGGCGATATCTTCACGGCCATGGCGGAATGGCGGCTATGAGGATGACGGCGGCGCTCGTACTGGCGGCGGAGCAGAACGATAGCAAGATCAGGCGAGTTCGAAGCGGCGGAAGTTCTGAGCTTGGAGCTGGAATCGACGGCCAAAGCAGTGGTCTACCGACGACGAAAGGACGACGGCGGAGCTTAAGAAGGTAGTCAAAGACGGAGAGGCTCACGGCAAACAGAAGGAATGGTCGTTATTTGGAAAGATCCGGATTTGGAAATTTGCGTGTAACAGAGCCGAATCGAAAGGCGTCGACGCAAATCGAGTTGCAAACGTGTTCCAGTTTGGTAAGCTTCTACATTCAGTTCGATTGGAAATGGAAAAGGGGTGATTTGGCTCAGTTGGGAAAGATGGCAGGACTGCTCTTTCAGTCTATATAAACAGCACTACCAGAAACAGAAGAGGGCGCTTGGGGTTTTGACGAAACAGACGATGAACTGGACGCTATTTTTGAAAAAAAGAGGTTTGTGTTGAGTGTTTGGGTCTTGGTTTCGGTGTGATTTTGGCTGGAATTGAAGAGGAAAAGGTAGAGAATCGATAGGGAGCAAGAAGAAGAAGAAATCGAGAGGAAAAAGGGAAGTTTTTGGGCTGATTTTCGTGTTGCTACAGTATTGCTACAGTATTGTCCAATTGCTACAGTACCGCGGGAGAGAGAAGGAAGACGATGAACAGTGTTCGCGGGTGAACAGTGCGCTGCTACAGTGTCTCTGCTACAGTACCCGTCAATAGTAAAATTTGTTGCAGTGTTTTTCCCGATGCAATTTCTTTCGAATCTGATTTTTCTCATGAATATGAATAGCTAAATTGTTTGTCAAAGCTAGAGGTGACATTATTTGATTAGTATTTCTATGTCTATGAAAGAGTTACTTATTATTTATTTGATTGAATGCGATGTTTTGATAAATTCATAATCTATATAATTATTTAATTTGTCATTAACGTAAGGTACGGCGAATGCTTATAATTCCCTGTGATTATTTGACTGAGCTCGTTAATGATAAATATTCAATCGAAATCTTTATGTTAATGGTTATGATGCACGTGAATGAAATATCATCCGATTAGGTCAAATCATTATTTGATTCTAGTTGAGGAATTAAATAGACATAGAAGTATTAATTAAATAATTGATCCTTGAAGCTTTGATATCTCCCATCAATTATCTTTGCTATCTTTAGTTAATTTTAATTGAATCTTTAATCATCATTTTAGTAGTTAATTGAATTATAACTTCTCTGCATAATTTCCTGATAAGAATCTTAATTTGTTAAGTTAAGTGTTTAGATTAGTTTGGAGTAGAATAATCCTACATCATTCCCTGTGGTTCGACACTTGGATTCACCGAGTATATATTACAATTTGTCAACCTTCTCTTGGGTTCGATCAATTGATGGGATGTTTTGCTACACTGTAGCATCCGAGTATTTTATATATGTAGCTGAAACACCTCAGGACGTGTTTCAGCTGGATGTAAAAAAAAACATGGATGCTACAGTGGATATCCAAAATCTAGTATAGATGTTTTACAATAATCACACCCCCAACTAAAAGCAAAACATCCACACTGAATGTTTCACTTTCACTATTCATTTTATGTTTTTTTCACTTTCAGGCTGAAACACGTCCTGAGGTGTTTTAGCTGAAAGTAAAAAAAACCTGAAATGAATAGTGAAAGTGAGACATCCAGTGTGGATATTTTACTTTTAATCACGCCCCAAACGGCCCCTAAAAAGAAAGAACTTGTTGAATACTAGATTGCAGAAGGGCATCTGTCCTTGTATAGCAGCTTTAAAGAAGCACAAAATAGAGGATATGACATCATTGGAACCGTGCAAGTTGCATGTTTATTGGAAAACTCTATGCAACAATTAAATGCATGACATTATACGAGATATGGGACTGTGGATTCTTGTAGAGTTGCAAATGCACTTCTTTGTTCATGGAGGTACCCAAATGACAAAAGAAGAGATAGCTAACAGGTGGAGAGAGGCCCATAGAATTTACATATCGACAGCAAATGAATTGCCTCGACAACCAGTTTGCATCAACCTGTCTCATTTATTTTAAAATTTCTCATAGTCAGAGAGTCAGGATATTGAATGACTTCTTCAAACTCATGTGCAGAATAAGAGTGCTGGAATTAAGTGATGTTGAATTTCTCGACTTTCCAGTAGCTATTGGACACCTAATAGAGTTGAGATATCTTTATATAGGACATACCAATCTGATTGCATTGCGAGTGGAGATAGGAAATTTGAATAAGTTGGAGGTTGTTACGCATGAAAAATACGTATTTTTATATGCCTTTTTACCGATTTGTTAGTCATATTTTTTAGTTAAAATAAAGAATAAAGTGGGTTTCTAATAATTAGTTTAGTAATTAGGAATTAACTAACTATTGTGTTCTAGATTGCTCAATTTAAATGTGTTCCGTAATTTGATGAATTAATTGGTGTGTCTAATGTGGGACACATTTTATTTATGTAGGTTTAAGTGTTTAGACCGACTGCGGAGTGAAGACATTAGACGGGTTTTGAAGTGCCAAAGTAACCCAAGAACTGAGATCAAACCCAAAAAAGATCTGAACCGTTGATGTCCACTTAAGCGACAATGGGGTTTTATTTTAACGTACAAAGCGTTCAGATTCGATCCAGTGGTTGACATTGCTACAACGGGTTTGAACCAATCTAAAGAAAAAAAGGGAAAAAAATGAAAAGAAAGAGAAGTGGTTCGATCTGTCGGGTCGGGTCGAAATAAAAAAAAAAGAAGAAAAGATGAAAACCCGAGCCGATGGCTCGGGTGTCTCTCAGAGGAACAAGACACAGTCCTGCTCGGGAGATGGCGGCGACTGTCGAGTGACGGCGACGGCGACGGCGATACCGAAGGTGAGGCTTGGGCTTGTGCGACGATGGAAGAATCGAGGTCAACGACCGGGAGCAGAGTCGACGGCGGCAGTCATGGCAGGTTTGTGAAGGCGAAGCTCGACGAGGGTGGAAGCGACGGCAACGGAAGAGCTCGATTGCGAAGAATCCGGCATGAACAACACGAACAGAAAAGGAAACTGATTAGTTTGGAAGGTCGCGTATGACAAAGCTAAATTGGGAAAGATGAATTGCAGAATTGTTTCAGAATGGTAAGGTATTAATTTTCATTTCGATTGAAGATTGCACAAAGTTTGATTTGGCTCAGATGGGGAAAGAGGATCATTTTGGTGTTTTGGGTTCTGATTGAGAGAGGTAAAGTTGGAATTTTTTTTTTAACAAATTGGACGAGGATCGAGCTGCAAACTTGCTGGAATTAGAGGAACTGAAGGAAGAAAAAGGAAGATTTGGTTACACAAAATTGATTTTTGGGGAGGACAAGGACTATGGTAGTTTCTGTATAAAAGCAGAGTTCTCGAGCAGAAGAGGGGGGTCGACCAGTCGAAGAAGACGACTGAAGAGAAATTTCCAGTTAAAAAGTTTTATTTATTTTTCTATTTTATTTACATCTGAAGTTATTGTTTTGTTGAGTTGAGTCTGTAACGAACTGTAGCGGCCGAGAGACAACCGAGGCTGACAGTCGAGATTTTCATTTCACAATTCAAAGATTTTAAGTTTTTTTTATAATTTATAATTTTAGTTTTAGATTTTTATTTTCCACTTATGTAATTTAATTTCAATTGTAATTCCATAGATTCAAGTGCAAGGAGGGACACTTTGTAGCTTATTCAAAAGAAGATCAAAGTTGATATTTTTACTTAATTCTTCAAGTCAAGTAAGTTATTTCTTTAATTCTAATAGGTTTAATTATGGATTTTGCTTGTGTTCTAGTTAATATGTTTGGCTAGGTTAGTTGCTAAGGCTAGGATGAGGCTGTAGTGATTGTAGAGAATGCCTGATTTGTTAAAGTTGATTTTTGTTCTTCTATAATTATGTCATGATGTTTATGCGTTCCTGTGTTAATTGCTTAGTTAACTGTGGATATAGCATCAACCATGTTTTTGCTATGATTTGGGATTACTATTGTAATGCATGCTTATATAAATTGCTTAAATAACAAATTGGGTACTAGTTGTGATTCTCTCGCAGGTGGATACATCTAGTGATTTGAATTGTTAATTTAAATAGCATAAATGGCGTGAATTTTGTATAAATATTTGTACATTAAAGTAAGATACTCCGTAACAACGTGAATAAGATTCTAGATTGTTACGAGTGTTTTGGAGAATGATAAATGATTGTGAGTTTAGGATTCTCTATAATTTATTGCATGCCAATTCCAAAGCCTGAGTAGTTTGTTGATTTAATAAAGTTCAAATTTTTATTTCATTAATTAATTTAATTAGTCTTTAGTTAGTTAATAAATTTCTACAAGTTCTAGGTTTAGTTAGAGTTCAATTAGATTTCCGTCATACAAGTACACGTGGGTTCGACCTCGTAAAATTGTGCGACTGTACTCAAAATACGATTCGTACACTTGCGAGTAAAATTAAGAGATTAATAAAAACAACAGGGGTGTTACACTTGTATTATAACAGGAACCTTACGAAGCTTCCAGAAACCATTGGACAACTTGTTGAATTGAGAAAGATGACAGTCAATTCCGTGTATCAAAATGTTGCTTGTGGAACTTGCAAACTTGAGAAAACTTGAAGTCTTATCTGTGGGAGGCTATGACGTTAATCCCATTGAAGCGCTTTCAATTTCCATTTTTCTTAACATGTCTGAGTTGATATCTCTCAAACTGTGGGTAAAAAGTCTGGAGATATTGCCAATGCACTTGTAGAATCTGACAAAGATTGAAGATCTAGATATTGATTCTCGGGAAGGACATCATGAGGACATGATAAAAGGTATACAGAGACCGTCTCACTGCCTAAGAAGTCTACATATGATAAACTGACATATTAACCAGTGTGATGGCTTTTCTCAGTACTTCACAATATGGAGAAACTTTCGGAGCTCAGAATTCATGGCGTTCAATTCAAAGAATTTGTAGTACTTAAGAGCTCATGCCTTTTTAGCCTCGAAGAGCTCGTGATTTCAGACTGCTTCAATTTCGTGAAGATCCAAGTTGGTCAGGTTGACCTTCAAAACCTCTCCAATCTAGAGATATTCAGCTGCAAATCCCTCATATTCATCTTCGGGCTTCAACATCTTCAACACCACGTGAAACTTACAATTTTTGACTGTCAGATGGAAGAACTGATTACCGCTGATGAGGAACCGAACAAACATCATATTTGTTTTCCCAATCTAAAATTTATGAAAGTTAAATTCTTTTAGGGTGCGTTTGGGAACGCAGATTTGGATTTGAAGATTTGGATTTAGAGGTCCAAAATCCAAATTCCCTGATTGGATTCTTTTTTGTTTTCAAGAACTTGGATTTTTCCAAAATTTCCCAGAATTCCCGAATTCTCTCTTTTTATCTATAAGGTGCAGATTTGTAAATGACGTCTTTGAGACGTCATTTACAAATTCTCGATCGGGTTTGGGGTCGGGGAGAGTCTGAGACAGATCCCTAACCCTAACCTCACCTCTGCCTCCCTCCTTCGCCTCCTCCCTCCTCCTCCTCATCCTCCGATCGTTCCTCCCTCCTCCTTAGAGAAGAAGCAGACGGCAACGAGAGAGGAGGAAGGCCGCCGTCTGGTAATCTTGTAGAGAGGAGAGAGAGGGCGGACCAAAGCCCGAAACCGTGTGGTGGTGGTTTCGGTCTTTCGTCTTCCGGCGGGAAATTCTGTGACCTGGTGAACACCCACTTTCCTTCTTCTCCTCTTATGATGGTTCTATAAATCCCTTTTTGCCTTGCACTGTTCTAAGATCTTCATCTATGTGGCTTTTCGATTTGTTACAGACAGGAAAAGAAGATTGTCTATTTCATTGCCGGCCTTGTCTTGTGATCATCTCAGATATACCTCTCTCAGGTATTGTTCCCTGCCACCCAGATGTCAAATATTTCTGTTTTTTCTCTGAAGAACTTGCATCGGTACTATTCTATCACACTCTTAGGCCTAACTGTCGGTTTTAACTTGATTTTCAGTCGGCAAATGTCCATGTATTTTGATCTTTCTTTGGTACAATGCTTTTTTCTGTTTTATTAGTTTCTCTATTAATTTATCCGGTTCGGTGGTTCATTGTCCGCAGCACCCTCAAAACCCATCTCCTCCATATTGGTAGCACATTCCAACCCTTCTGTTGTTAGAATGATAAATTGACCAGGGTTACTGGAAATGGGTAGCTAGAACCCTGATACAAGAGCTAGTCCTTTTATTCGATTGAGATTGACTTAGAAATGACTTTCTGCTAGGCCTATGCTTATGTTGAGAAGACAATTGCATACAAAACCTGAATGTACTGTTTAGAGATCACCACATTTGGTGGCCTTCAACCTGGAATGCTTTTATCTCAACCATCCTGCGTCTCTTCTTGGCTGTTGTTGTTCAATTACTTATTCATAGAGGGTGACGTGATTTTTTACTTCTTTTTTTTACTACTTCATTAGTCAGTAATGAACCTGATAGCATTTGATCATATTATGTGGTGGTTGCTCTAGGTCTTGACCATTTGTTATGCACAGTAGTTGTTTCATTATCTATAAATCCTTTCTAGTGCTCATCGGGTGAGCTGCCTTTTCTCAACACTCCAAATCTACTTAAAACTTTTCAGCATTTTTTTCTCAAATTCAAATTTCTTTTAAGTGTTTATGATCTGTGCATAATATTTTTTTAAAAATATTAGTTCTGTTATACTACTGCTTATACTAATTTTGGGTACTCTGCCTCTTGCTTAGATGTGTTTTTCTTTTTCATGTTTTATTATTTTAATATTTTATTATGTTTACTTTGTGGTTTGCGGCTATTGATACATTCACATTGAGGAGCATATCTTTTGCATAATTTTATGCTCTTGCTGGTTTTGCATAGCTTACTAGAGCGTCCAAGTTCTCTCACCTCTGGGATGTCTGTTTGATCTCTCATAGGGCTTTGCTTTCACTAACCACGGCTTAGGGTGCTCATGTGAGCGTTCTCTCAAAGGCATCGCATGCGATGAAAGCTTGCGGAGTATCCATGGCACATATCATTTAGTAATGGGGTTCCCGCAATTTAATGCATTGGATATCTGTGGTCGGTCATTAACTTCAAGAACTAGGCACTTGTTTTTTCTCAAAAAAACATGCCTTACGTTTCTTTGTGGATATTTTGGATATAAATTTGACTAACAATCATTGAAAGTTGTCACATAGTTGAGGCTTCTCAAAAAAATATGCCCAAGAGAGTTGCTTCTGGTATTTTTGCACATCATAGTTGAGGCTTCTTTAGGTTCTGTTCAATACTAGCTTCAACGGATAAATCTTAACTAAACTGTAACAGTGGATGGTTAAAAAGTTGGAGTCTACGCTTTCAAAATTTTATGCTCCTTATGTGACCAAAGAATTTTTCAGTTCTACATGGTTAAAATTTCTATCTTTTCAGCTGTTGAATGCTGATGGTTTGTTTATTCATCGCCGATGGCCTTCCATCTTATGTTAATCAGATTGACACGTCAGCTTGGTGGATCGACATGGGCTTCTTTATTTGTATTTTTTTAAATGTTTCGCAGTTTTTAAGTGTCTTTTCGGAACATTGAATTTATGTCAAATTCTTCTTGTGCCTTTGGCCCTACCACATGTTTTATTAGTTGTTTGGCTAAGCTTATATGTGCATGTGGTTCTGCTCTTTGCCTCTTTCAATAATTGTGTGTGGAAAGCGTGTTTGGTGGTTGTAACGAATAGGAGCCAAGTATTAATTGAAGTCACAGGAGTTGTTTTGGTTCTTTAAAGACATCATATCCAATGCATGATGTGTGCAAAATTTGCTTACTGAGTTAACATTGATATACATTTGCTTTCTTTTATGATGTTAATCTAAAATCTTGACCTAGGGGCTCTTTTATTATCTTCTATGTCTTGCCATAGTTTGTCTTTTATAGATGATTGGAATGGTTGCATGAGTGGATTTTTTTAGTCTCTTGTTAATTATGTCTTGTATGCTGTTTAGATAGAATGGCCAATATCGAGCTACATAAATCTTCAAGACGCAAGCGCCCAAGAGAGGAAGTCGATTTCATTATTTTAGTCACATCTTTTCTAGTAGCTCTTGTGGGTGCATACCAACACCTTAAGTATAGAATTAAGGAACCACGGAAAAATGAAGATGAACGTAGAAGAGAGTTTCTAAATAGATTGTAGAATGATAGTGACACGATATGCTATCATCAGTTGCGTATATACAGACAACCATTTGCCCAACTGTGTTCTCTCCTACGAGAAAAGGGTGGGTTGGTAGCCACGAGACATGTCACGATTGAAGAAATTGTGGCATTATTTTTGTACATTCTTGCTCACAATCTTAAGAATAGCACAATCAAAACATGGTTTAGACGCTCAGGTGAGACGATTAGTAGACAATTCCATACTGTGTTGAAAGCGGTTTTGAAGTTGGGAAAAGAGTTGATCAGGGTACAAGAGACAACATTTAATGAGAAAGAATTTCAGAAGTGGAGAGGGTTTGAGGTAATTTTGCTAATACCTTAGTTAGGAAAAAGATTCCTTTAGGTAGAATTTTTGTATCTTGCATGACATAACTATATGTTTATGAATGCCACTAGAATGCACTTGGAGCGCTTGATGGAACTCATGTATTACTGACTGTTCCATTAGAAGACACACCTAGATATCGGAATCGGAAGGGCCTGATCAGTACAAATGTACTAGCTGCATGTTACGGAAATTTAAAATTTACTTATGTATTGCCTGGCTGGGAGGGATCCGCCTCAGACTCGAGGGTTTTGAGGGATGCATTGCATAGACGTAGTCCACTAAATATGCCATCTGGTATGTATTTTCGATCCTTGTATGTTTTTTTTACAATCTTAGTTAAAAGTAAAGTTAACTAATACATATTAACTCATTGTAGATAAATATTATCTAGTGGATGCTGGTTATACAAATGGCGAAGGATTTTTGGCTCCTTATCGAAAGACTCGATACCATCTAAATGAGTGGAGGGGGATCATGCCAACAAATCATAGAGAACTCTTTAACCTTCGACACTCTACTGCAAGAAATGCCATTGAAAGAGCGTTTGGGTGTTTAAAGAAAAGATGGGCAATCCTTAGAACGGCAAGTTTTTATAGCGTAAGAACTCAAGTTAGGATTATCAATGCTTGTTGTGTCATACACAACTTTATACGAGATGTCATGCCCAATGAGTCCTTGCTAGAAGAAGTGGATACAGAGTTAGAAAATCAGCCAACTCCTAATGATGGTGATGAGGATGGAGAAAGGATCACGACTCTTAGAATGTCAGAAGAATGGACAACATTCAGAGAAAATTTGGCTATGACTATGTTTGATGAGTATTGTCATCGACGCGGTCATCTTGCTTGATTGTTAATATTTTATTATATAGACAATGTACTTGACATTTAACATTAAGGTCTCATGTGGCTGATGATGTTAATCCTCTATTGTATGTGTCAAATCCTTTATAATTGTAATCTTTTTAATATGGTTGTCTTTTTAAACTTATATGCTTCAACAGGTCTTAACATTACAATGTTTTTGTATGAAGTAGGGATGGGGAAGGAAAAACAAATTCAGTCTCAATTTGCAGGAATTACAACACGTGACTATACAAGATGGTCAAAACGGATGGTTAACTATTTGATATCACAACTACATGATCAGACTAATCAGGGGATGAGAGGAGACAATGGATGGAAGCCACAAGCTTACCAGACATGTGTGGATAATTTGAATAAGGAATTTGGCATGTCTCTTACATCAAAGCATATCAAGCACAAACTGAAGTTATTGAAGCAAGATTATGCTACTGTAACTGACATTATTCATCAAAGTGGATTCACTTGGGATGATACGAAGAAAATGGTATTCGTGGAAGATGAAAATGTGTGGAAGGTTTATTGCGAGGTATAGCTTTAACCAGTAAATAATGGATAGAGGTGGCTTTTCTAATTCTAGTGTTATATTTTTTTTGTTCTATTTTTTTAATATTTTGCTTTTGTATAGCTTGAATTAGTAAATAATATTATTTTTCTCTACCAACTAGAAAAATGAGATCTTCACTGCAAATTGTAGATGCTATGGATCTATATCATGTCATCAAATTCTTGCTCCGAGAATTGGGATTTTATAAGATACAAGTTTTTAGATTTTTTTTAGATAGTCATATTATTGTGCTCACTTCAATTTTTATATTGTTTATGCAGAAAAATCCCAAAGCCAAGGGTTATAGGGATAAGGTGCTAGAGAATTGGGAAGATATTGTGACACTGTTCGGTAAAGATAGAGCCAATGGCGAGGGTGCAGAACACTTTGATGATATACCAGAAGATGAAGGAGGGGAGCAACTAAGTGATCCTGAGGGAGAAGCAAGCATTGGATTTATTTCAGAGCCAACAAGAAGACGATTGCGTGATGCAGCACCATCTTCCTCAACACAAACAATTCCTAAAAAACGGGGTAAAAAGGATCATTTAGCAAGTGCAATAGGTGAAATAGCAAGCTCGTTCAAAGAGTACTTGACAGTGGTGAAACAAGACTCCAAGCCATCATCTTCGGCAATATATGAGTTGCTTTGTACTGTCCCAGGTCTCACTAGGCAACAAGTGGTAGATGCACACTGACGGCTTCGCCTCGAAGGTGATCCATCCTTAATTGAGATGCTTTTAAGTTTTAGTGCTGAAGAGAAGGTCTTTTGGATAAAGGATCTCCTTGACCAACCTCATCTTTAGACATGGGAACAACTTGAAACAACTTTTATCTTAAGCAAGATAAACTACCTTGCAAAGAATATGTTGTTTCTGCGCATCGAATGACTTAACCCACTTGGGTTATTTTGCTATGTGGTTGTTCTAAACGGATCATTTTGGTTATTATACTGATGACTGATGTTGTTTGCATTCTTAACCAAATGAAGTTGGGTTGGTTGGTAGAAATTTTATATAGTTTCCTCAATATAGAAGCTTTTCAGTCTGTGATGACTTTTTTTTGCTAGGTAGTCTGTCGTGACTTTCTTTTCGTCTTTTTCGTTTGTTTTTTTATATTCCCTTATTTTCATAGTTTGTTGGAAAAGAGGCTTTGCAATTTGTTTCTTTTTTGGATATCTGCATTGTGGTTTTATGTTGTTTGAAATGAAACCTATGAACTGTGTCTATGTGCAATCTTTTGTTTAAATGGGCATGTACAATCTTATAATGTATTTTTGGTACTTCTTTTTCTGATTGTAGTTCTTGCTGGTAGCATGTTGATAGGAAAGTTTGTAAGAAATTTAGTGTAGAACAATGTTGATTTTTTTTTGGCTCGAGTCCTTGTTAATTCATATGCATCAGTTCTGGAACATCTAAATGTTACTTTTTGGAAATTTATACAAGCTCTAAGCAGTTTAAAACTTTATTGTTATCAATTTTAGCTCATTTATTTGTTGAAAGTGGTTTGTCAATCACATCGTTTTCAGTAATTGGACCCCCATTTTTCAAACCTGTCCTTTTTATCCCTCAGGCATGATCATGAGACTTTATCCCTCTCAGGCCCTTGGCCATATATGACTTGAGTTTGACATGTTATCATTTGTTTCTTTTTACAGACTTTTTGTATGTGAATTTATTTATCTTCAGGATGTGCAATTAAGCATATGATGCATGCAACACGTAATGCCCTGATCTATTTTTTTAGTGTTTAATCATTGGCCTTTTGTGTATGGGTGCGTAAGCCTCTTTCTCCCCTTCTATAAGCATTATGAAGAACCTGTAGTTCTTGGTGAGGTTGTGATCATTAGGTGGCCAGATGGTAATATAATGAGGATGAGATCTGGCAGCACGGCAGCTGATGCTGCAAGAAGGATAGGATTGGAAGGAAAGGTGGTTCTAGTAAATGGTCAGCTGGCAATACCAAATACTGTATTAAGAGATGGTGATATAGTGGAAGTTAGAAGATAGCATATAGATACAGTAAATTATTTCCGATGTTAGGAAACAAAGATTAAAGCTATTCAACCCTGTAAATAATTTTTCCTAGCAAAGTTGATTTGCAATCCTGTACAAGTGTTGTATAAATCAGGAAAAAATAAATTGTTTTCTTCTGGCATGGGTTGTATTTGACACACTGAATGACGAAAATGTACAGTAAAACTCCTACTGTGTTCCTGAGACCAAAAGAATATGGAAGGCATTTATGTATGTGTTTATAAGTTTATCACAGCAGACTTATAACGGGATGTAAGGTTGAAGTTTGACAGAAAACTCAGGGGTGACTGAAACTATGCCTCCTAGGACTAATTAGAAAGGGTATTTCTGTTTTATATAGATCTTATTTTATTCCGGCATTCTAGACTGGTAAAGAAGTCCTGCTGTCTAAACGATAAAAGGGGCAGTAGCCTCCATGGGTTTGAGTCTGACCCGGTCATCTATGAAAAGGGGTATGCTCACCAAGAACAAGCTTTGAGTTTGTTTCCATATTATTTCTTCATAATGCTTATGTATTAATCATTCCCAAGCCAACACTGGGTAACATTGTGCATACAAATAATGAATCAACTAGTTCACACCTTTATGTGGCTGGAGAATTGGAAAAGATAAAAGTTGAAATAAGGAGCCCCATGGCCGCCACCTTCCTTTGAGATGCCCAACCTAGTCACACTATTATGGTTAAGGTCATTACGACTTAAAAATCGTCACTGATGTGGCTGTTGTATCTCATTGATACCCAACAAAGGAATTTTCCATGGGACGGTTGTATATCCAATTAGGAATCATAAGAGGGACTGCTGAGAGCTTTACATGGTGTACCTAAAGTTCAAATCCAAATCCAAATCTGAATCTACCAACATAAGTTCCCAAACATGAAATTTAACAATCCATGCAGATTTGTAAATCCACAGTTAAATCCCATCAGTTGCCAAACAAGGAATACATAAATACAAATCCTTATCTTCAGTAATTTCGAAATCTAAGCATTTTTATATCCTTTGGCAAAATCCAAATCCGCGTTCCTAAATGCACCCTTATGGACTTAAGCGCATATGTAGCGACAGTGTCTCCCTTACACAGTTTGATTTAGAAGGTTCTCCAATGCTGGAAAAACTTCCGCGAGGTCTAATGAATGAGAACAAGACATTAGACCATGGTGAAATCGTGGTAGGATATAAACTCATATGGCAAGATGAGGACTTGAAGTCCTTCCTACTTACAAATCTATTGGTCCAACCTGCTCTATCAAATTCCTATTGAGATTGCACTGTGGGAAAAGAGGTGCTCTGATGATTTTGGAAAAGGGAAAGAAAAGTTTCATATGGTGTCACAGAGCCAAAAAATAATGTGATCCATATCTACGGAGTAAATCTCTTTATTCTGTTCCTACCTTTACATTCTTCTTATATCCAGCTATCTTTAGTTGATTATGTAAGAACTTGTTGAGTTGGCTTTTCTTGGCTTCTCTGTTCTACATTATGTTCTAATGTAATTCCTTGAAAAGAAAAGCATAAAACTTGATCCAATATGACGAATATGTCTTCACGTCATTAATCTGATTAGAAGGCAGATTTCGCCTAGTACCTGTTGAAAGAACAGTCTTTGCAATTGGGGCAAGCATGAGTTTGATTAGGATTTCGTAGACAGAACAAAGTAATTATGAGGGCAAACAGAGGGGGGGATAATGCAATCATCTAATTAGCACAAACTTACATGTAAGGTGGAAAGACGTTGCTTCAAACTTATAAACAAAAATACAATTCTAAAGGTAGACATTAATCACACGCAATTATATATAACAAGCACTTTTTATTGCGAGAAACTGAACTAATAAAAAAGTTAAAAACCTTACACTCATGAATTCTAAATCAAACTTGGCCTCAAGAAAATTCTTGGAGATAAAAACAATTCAAGGCTTTTATCGACGTCCTTTTCGATCTTCTTCTGCTTCACATCGAGCATGTGAACACAATGGTCACTAACCGAATACACACAGTTCTCCTGGAAACCAGGGAAGTCACTTGCCTTCACGGAAATGGAACAACTCTGACTGACAAGCAGCATCTGATCACCCAAATTCCTAATCTTCTCCCATTTCCCCTTCACCAAATTCGCCTTAAACACCTGACGCACGGCCATGGGGAAATCATCTGAATCATCAAAAAAGAAAACCATTAGTAGTTCTCCCGTGCATGATTCTACAAAACGCCAACACCCATGATACTTATGGGATTTGAACAATCTCTCATCCAATGGTGGTGGGAGAACACTCTTCACACTATGTTCATCAGACACAGATCCAATTTCTATGAGGAAGAGATCCCCTGTTAGCTTTGCAGCATATATGGATCCATCATAGAATACAAGATCACTGCATCTTGGAAGGCGAGACCATCCTTGATCACCCATGAAAGGTCTACTGAACCACAAGCCTTCAACAAGATGTAAGACTAGCACTATGCATTGTGGGTCAGTAGGTATGGAGGTAAGGATCACCAAAGGGTAGGAATATGGGAGGTAATCCACTATGGGATCAGGAAGTTGGACTACAATTCTTGAATTTGGGATCAAAGGATTTAGGAAAATGAGATTGTTGACAGAATCATCTGTCATGATGAGCCACCCTTCATGGGACCCACAACAGTAGCCTGCATGGGCTTCTTGGGGCATGCTGAGATTGTGCACTTTGTCATCTGAAGGGCTGTAGAACTCCCCGGAGCCAGGGTTGTAGCGTGAGTGTTGGGGAGGTTTGATCCAAATCCAAGGGAGTTTTGGTGATGGCGGATGGCGGCAGTCGGCGGCCGCGCTTGACCACAGCTTGTTTACTGCACCAAAGCGAATTTGGTCTCTGATGGGTAAGCGTTTGATGATGAGATCTAGGAGCTCTTTGGGCAGGGATGACCAATCTGCTTCCATGGCTTGAGACTGCTTGTATGATGCTTTGTTTTTCAAAGGTAAGCAAAAAGGAAGATATCCGGATCTCTTTTGAGGGGAGAATCGATTGGTAGTCTACGAGTTCATGGATTTAAGATAATGGAAGTGGAAACTGGAGTAAGAGATTTTGCACAGATGGAGAGAGAGAAAGAGAGAGGTTATGCTAAATTGTTCTTAATGGCAGCATAAAGGAAAAAGTGAGACAAAAAATAGGGAAAAGGGGCTTAACTTCCCTCAATGAAAGATCACCAGCTTTTAATCGAAGAAAGAAAGATCACCAGCTTCAAGAGTTTAGTTAAAAAAAGGGAGAACCTGAAGCTTGAAATTTTTTGGCAAAGTAGAACGGAAGCAAGGGTATATAGATGAGATTTACCAAAAAAGTAAGCTGTATAGAAGAAGAATGTCATCAATACTGTCTGATCTAAATCGGATGGCGTACAGTGTAAAATCTGATAGTCCAGATTGTCACAGCTCATGCAGGTGCATATGGGCCTAGGCTCATATAAACGGGACTCTAAAAAAAATTACTCATTAACTAAGATGAAGTCCACTATTGTTTTAGTATATAAAACACACCAGGCCCCTGTAATTTAATACTCCATAAGTCCCATATTAATTACGTTCTTATTTGGTTTTTAAATATGATTTTTTTAATTTTGAACAAAATAGATCCTTAATTTAATATGGGATGGAGTATAGGACAATGCAAAAAGAATCTTTGAAGCTTCATGGATTTATTAGTATTGAACAAGTTGAGAAAAACAGGGAACATTATTTTATACGAAAATTTTTCATTGGACTTGATTGGGACCCTTTTTTACCAATAGGAATAAACACACATAGTTTTCCCCATTGGCGGAGCCAGGGTTGGCATATATACAAAGCATAAGCACTGGAGCCATGGGACACTTTGTAGCCATGCGAAGCATGATTATTAATCAAGGCCGGGTCAAACTTCCTAATGCAGAGGTCTTTAGTTTGAGCCCCCACTTCGTTAGCAACCCACATGGGTAGGCCTTGTAAGCATGCAAGGAGATTTGCAATGGGATTGGTGCACTAGGAGTTTGGAGCCTAAGGACTCTGACTCTGCTTCGGGTCTTTTTTAATCGATGCAACTGAATCTAGTTCATATTGAAAATCAAGGGGGGCGGGGGGGAATAAGAAAATGGGTGTTACCGAAAAGTATTGGGGTGAAACAAGGTTTTCAAAACCGGACTGGCCATCGAACCGAAATGATGGCCGGTCCAGTTGAACCGCGGTTTGATCGCGGTCAAACTGTGGTCAAACCGGAATGACCCGGTATAGGTGAGAGGAATGATACATATATGTTAAATATATATTTTTTATAATATAAACACCAAACCACTGTTAACTCAAAGTGGTTTAGTTATGAGGGGTGATTCACCCGTTTCAGGTTCAACTCCCCCCTTGACATGATTTTTGTTAGGAAAAAAAAAATTATGTTGGAGAAAACCAGACGGTTTTCGGTTGAACCGGCCAGTTTTTAAAAAAATCGGCCGGTTCAGTGAACCGGCAAAAGTCTCAACCTTAAAAAAAAGAGAGTCAAGTCTGACGGCAATCAGGAACTAGCTGCGGCCTGTGATGGTCACATGACTCATGACATGTGCCTTTGCCTTGAGGTGTGCATGCATTTGCTTTGATTTGACCAAGACCATGCTGTTTTGCAGTAATTAGAAATTCGAAAATGATGTCGAAAACGAGGCTCATCTATTGTTTATATGAAAGCTGAAGTACATGTACATTGGCATTACTTCCTAATTAATATCCATTTCACAACTTCTAGATAGAAATGTGAATGCAAGCATAGAAAGTTGCATCGGCGATATATCGATATAAGTCTTCAACCGATCAAACGATATGGTGTAATCTTATTTTTTATTTTTTTAAAAATATCGCCGATATATCGGTGTCCGGTGATACAAAACCGATATATCGGTTTCAGGCCGATATATTGGTATTTTAAAAAATATATATAATTTAGAGTTGTATATTTTTTTTTAAAAAATAACTTTCCTATTTGTTTCCCATCTTATGCCAAATGGCAGGATACGGGTTTAAAACGTGTACACATATTTTGAATTATATATGTATTTTTATATAATTTTTAAAATCTATGCTTTGTTTAAATTAGTATCACTCATTTTAGAAGTTATATTATGGAAATACATGGTAAAAACTAGATTTTGACCACCGATATTTTTTTACACAATATCTCCGATATGTTGTCTCTTTGTTCGACCAATATTTTACTGATATCCAGTACGGCATTCCTTGAATGCAAGCCATAGCAATTTGGAAATGTTGGTGACTGACACTACTTAGATGTTCACCTCAAAAGCATAGTAGATCAAAAGAAATGACACCATGGTGATGATACTCGAAAAATAGAAAACATAATACCTAACCAAGCAAACCAAATTAATCCCTGACAAGTTTGAACTTGTAAGATAAGATAGCAAATAACTCAGATAAGGAACAAAATAAACTTCAACGCAAAATATGCGTTCATATGAGGGTGTATAATACATTCATGAGGAACGCGAGTAGGTTGTGTTATTTTAGAGCATTTGTTGTTCTCTTCCGATGCCCTTCCTTTTTGTTGTCAGCACCTTTCTATTAAACAATAGAAACCAGAGATAAAGATTATCTCTTTGGTCCACCAAATACTCAAAGGATTAGAGTAATCTAATTTTAGGATTAGTTTATATGGAGAATATTTAACCTGAGAAGAATAGTCAGGGGCAGGGTCAAATGTGGCGGCCCTCAAATATGAGTAACGGGAGTAGGTTGTGTTATTTTAGAGTATTTGTTGTTTGTTGTCTTCCTATGCCCTTCCTTTTTGTTGTCACTACCTTCCTATTAACAATAGAAACTAGTAGATAAAGATTATCTCTTTGGTCCACCAAATACTCAAAGGATTAGAGTAATCTAGTTTTAGGATTAGTTTATATGGAGAAAATTTAATCTGAGAAGAATAATTAGGGACAGGGTCAAATGTGGCGGCCCTCAAATACCTGCCCCCCCCCCCCCCCCCCTAAAATTATTAAGTGTAGCTGGATGGTGATATGCCTTCTGAACATATGCCTTTAAGTATGCAGCAAAATTTCAATTTAAGCACCCAAAAGGCACTAGAGTTATACGAAATTTTAAAATGCTGGCATTGAAACGATAATTGTTGTAGCACATTTATTTTGTTTTTAAAACTTAAGTAATAATATAGAAGGATCCCCCGTTCCCCCTCCCCCAGCTGCTAATGGAAAGACAACACTATATGATATGTCTTCACTGGAATGTCAGTTATTCAAATAAAATGGGAGACTTTGTGATCAGTTGGAGGGAAAGTGTAAATCAAAGCAACAGGGTAGAGGATCCAAAAATAAATTAACATTTGGATAGTACAGTGTCATGGTTCTACATTGCCATACAATCGACTTGACATTGTCTTTATAATATCATAAAATACAAATTCATCAATTAGGTAGCTACTTCATTCCTAAATATATGTCCAACACCTAAATATAAAACACAAATGACAATCCATGAAGAGTTCATTATAAAAAGATGTCAGTGATGCCTCAGACTCAAAGACCTTCAAATTCCTATCTACAGTCCATGAATAGTTCATTATAAAATGAAAACCTCTCACATTCTCAACGGGTCCAATATTCGAATATGGGCCTGGCCTTATCTGGTGATGTTCAGGCATGATTTTACGGTTTGGAGGCATTGAGACAGGTGCACAGGGGCAGTCAAATCGCCTGCTCCTCTATTATAGTCATCGGTCCCTGCAATTTAAAATGGCCGGTCCTAGACAGGCTGTAAAGTTATGATCGATCATGTATTATTAACTTGTCCGTAAAGATTGATGCATGGAAAGGGCATCACCATCTTTCTTAGGGCCGGAGCTGAGGGGCTCAAGTAGTTTTGAATAGCTCTTTTAAGGTGGGACTACAACAAATTATGGCTTTTGCGACGCACATATTCGTCGCCAAAACCTCCAATTTGTCACAAAATATTATTTGCGACGAAAAATAGCTCGTCACCACTGTCACAAGTACGCCGTCACAAAAAATATTTGCGACGAGATGAGATAAGTTGCAAAAAAATTAATATTTTCCGCGAAATATGCCACTAAAAGATGGAATTTTGTCGCTTAAATTCCTTGGAAACAGGAAAAAAATTCAGTTAAAAATAACGTTTGTGACGAAATTTATTCAAAAAAAGTGGACAACTATGTTTTGTGACGACATTAGTTCGTCGCAAAAACTATTTCATAATAAAAAAACCCTCCACCCTGTAATAGATGCTCCATAATAGCAATAGTTTTTTTTCTCATGCAGCATCTATTTCAGGACGAAGGGAGTACAATTTTCATAAGGGTCGTAAATTGTTTAAAAAGCTATAATTAGCACAAAAGCCAATATTTACAGCATTTAATTGCAAAACATCATTCGTTAAGATATCAACACAAACCTAGTAAGCTATAAATCATTAAACAACTTCTAAAATCTATTCCAATTTTAATAAAATTCTGGTCATAAATCAAGCATACTTGAAAAAAAATAACTGTCACTTTTAGAACATATGCAATATTTACCAAGAACCCTGTGCAACATGCACTATCATGTTGCCAGAAATGGTCTTATTTTCTGTGTGTATCTAAGTACCAAAATCTACAGGGAGTCTTCTTCTCCAGAAGAACTAACCTGATACTCTGCAAGCTCCATTGTCATTGTCTTCAGTCTTGTCTGTAAGAGCAATTTGTGGACTTCCTAAGATTTAGAATAGGATAAACCCATTAAATCAATATGGAAGAGCACAACAGTCTTCTACTAACTTAGCCATTCTTTCCATTACTAGACATATTAACAACCACAAGTTGCTTCATTTATGCTTCTCCAACGAAACCATTAAATAATGGTAGATAAAAAGTTATACCTCTGCTTCCTAGGATGCTAGGATGCTATTATCATCCTCAACACTTCCAATAACAACTTCTTGGTAATTGTGAGAATGGTTAATGCCAAAAATATATCCATCTTCCATGGGCTACAACATTTCAGAAATCCTAAAAATCATATTTACCTGCAAAACCAATTACAAGAAAGTTCATGGAGTATCATTTAGTCAAATTCACAAAAACTATGAACTCGCTTAGGAGTTTCATGAATAAGTACAATACTTTGTATAACAAGTATATTAATATACCATGTAGCAAATGACCACCATAAAAAAACCAGGCCTTCTACACTAGATGTCACTTTGCAATATATCTTAAATAACACCAGCAAACAACTCTCTCCCAATCACCTACATATATAACATATAGAAAACTAAACAACCAAAAAACAAGAACATTTATGCTATACACTTCAGGAAGAAAATTAAGAATAGCTAAAGCAATTCACTGTAATATGCAATAGGTTTACCAGCTTGACTGAGAATAGCACTAATGCCAGAACAAGAGGCATCACAATCAATTTCAAAGACCTTGTCAAAGTCAGGTAAAGCTACAACTGGAGTAGAACAAAGTCCATTTTTCAAAGAGTCAAAGCTTTGTTGAGCTTTATCAGTCCAATGAAAGTTGTTCTTCTTTAAGCAATCTATAAGAGGAGCCTCATAAAAGTGCTAGGGGCATTTGATAGTCCAAAATGCATGAATAACCATTCATATAAACCTTCTTTAGTCTTAAATGTTGTTTTCCACTCATCACCTGGTCTAATTCGAATTTGACGATATCCACTCTTCAAATCTAGTCTAGAAAATACTTTTGATCCCACCTAGTTATCTAACATATCATGTAGTTGAGGAATTGGAAATCTGTATTTTATAATAATTTTGTTGACAGCTCTACTATCAATACGCATGCGCCAGGTGCCATCTTTCTTTGGTATCAACAATGAGGGAACAACACAAGGACTGAGAGAGTCTCGGATCAAACCCTTAGATAGCAATTCTTCCACTTGTTCCTGTAAAATCTGATGTTCTTTAGGACTGATCCTGTAATGAGGTAAGTTAGGTATTGCAGATCCATGAATAAAATCAATTGCATGTTGGATATCTCTCATTGGAGGAAGAGAATCAAAGTTCTCAGGTAATAAGGATTGAAACACTTGTAAGAGTTGTTGTATCTTTGGATGAAGCTAGGAAGTTTGTTGGCTGGTTGAGGAAGGAGTTAATAAAGTGATAAAAGCTATCACTGTTGCGGCTTGTTTAATGTCTTTACCAATATTCTGTACCAGAAAAAGAGGTTTATATTTCGAAATAGTTGTTGCAGATACCTAAAGAGGAGTTTGAGATGTCTGATAAGCAAGTCGATTGATAGACTTGGATGATTCAGCACTGTTACTCCCAGATTTATGAACACCAATAGAGAATTGAGATTTTGGTTGCAACGTAATTTTGACTCCTTCAAAATAGAAGGTATAAGTGTTCAATCGTCCATTATGCATAGCTTCCACATCATACAACCAGGGCCTTCCAAGAAGGACCTGACAGGCAGTCATCTCAATTACATCACATTCAAGCTGGGTTTTATAATGTTTTCCAATAGAGAAGGGAAAGATGCACGAGTGAGTGACAAGTAGTGGTCCAGTAGCATTAATCCATCCAAGAGTATAGGGTGTGGATTTTTTTTGCACAGATAAATGCAATTTATCTACCATATTTTTGGAAACAATATTTTTACAGCTTCCTCCATCAATAATAACTGAACAAACTCTTTGATTCACAGTCCCCTGAATTTGGAAAATGTTGTGTCTCTGATTCTCATAGGATGTAATAGCAGAACAAAGAATTTTCTCAATTACCAAAGTCTGAGGAGGACCTTCTTCCCAATTCAATCCTTCATCTCCAACTTCTTCTATTTCTGTTTCAAATTCATCATGTTCATTTTCAACAGATTCATTAGTTGGAATGGCCACTGCAGCTGTAGATTTAAGAGGCTGATCTCTTAATGGACAAGCATTGGATACATGACCAGGTTCCTGACACCTGTAACAAATCTTAGGAGTTGGATAGGCATAAGGATTGTGCTTGGAATTATTAACACCATCTGTAGGTTTGAAATTGGAATTGAGAGGAGGTTTCACAGCTGAAAGTGGAGGTTGAATTCTTTATTTGGATACTGAAGAAGATGTGGCATTGGACTCAAAAGATTTGGGTCGTGGGGCTTGAGAAGACTCAGCATGATTTCTGTTATAAGATGGTGTTCTTCTAGCCTGAAAAGATAATGTCTCATGTTTCAAAGCAGCCTGAACAACTTCATTAAAAGTCCGAAGTGTTTGATTAGCTAATTTCAGCTGTAATTCCATCTTCAATCCTCTAGTAAATCGTGCAATTCTGAACTGCTCATTTTCTTGTAAATTGGTTCCAGCCACTAGCTTTTGGAATTCAGCCAGAAAATCTGAAACAGAACAGTTATTTTGTCTGCAATCTTGTAGCTATCGGAACAAGGTCTGTTCAAAGTCAGTAGCAAAAAATCGAGACCTGATCATATTTTTCATGCGGAGCCATGATCTAATTGGATGTTTACCTAACTGAGTTCTTTGAAACTGGACATGATTCCACCAAGCAGTTGCTCCATGTTTCAATTTACATGTAATTATCTTCACTTTATATTCATCTAGAACCTCTATACAATCAAAATAATTCTCAACTTCAAAAAGCCAATCCAATAGTTCTTCCACATTCATCTGTCCATAAATGTTGACTACTCTAATTTTGGTATGAATTTGAAAGTGTCTGACACCGTACCTCTAGTATGAGCAGGGATTAAGATTTCCTCTTCTTCGTCACTTGAATATACTTCCTCGGATCTGGCCACAGGAGCAAATTGAATACCTTGTGGTCTGTTTTCTGCGGTTCGATAATTATTATAGAGCCAGGTTGTAGTTTGTCTTCGAGATATATTTGTAGGATTTTGAGAACCAGCTTCAGGATTATGATCCGAAACTCGTGAAGGTAGGCGATTGCCTAGATTACGAATCTCCAGAAGTAATTGTTGCATCATCTGCAACATTTGTTGTTGAACACCTCCTTCTTCCATCGAATCTACAGAAGTCATTAGAAGACTCTGCGTCTGGCTCTGATACCAATTGACGCAGGTGGGAAAAATTAACAGTTGATTTTTATTGTAGATGACTATTCAACAGCTACAAATGTTGAAGGGCAAGTAGAACTAGTAGAATCTAGATCACTGAGAGATTTACAGAACTAAATTTGAAGAGATCTGTCAACTCCTACAGAACAACTTTGCAGCAATTCGAAGGAACTACTATGACAGTTTAAGATGAACAGTAATAGAAGACTTTTGAGAAACTATAAAATTGTATTGATGTAACAATAGATTTACAAGAATTGTTTACAAGTTTCTCAGATTTTCTAGTATTTGCTTAACAACGATACAGCAGTAATAATAAAGAACAGAAAACAGAGAAAAGGAAAGAAAGATCAAACCCCAATTCCAAGGGAAGATCACAGCTGAATGGCAGCTAGAACTGAGTGTTCCAACTCACCTTTTTGCAGCATTTTGCTTAGGTTTTCAAAAGCTAATCCAAAAATGAAATCTCAGCACCATTTATAACTAGCCAATTCTAGAAAATGAATTTGAAATTCGAAACCCTCATCAGGCGGGAAATCCGTTTGTTTCTTCACCAAGGCTTTGAAGAAAGCCTTAACTGAATGACACTAAGTAAAGTGACTCAAATACCCCTATTTTTGAATAAAAGCCAAAAATCCTTTTTGCATCACCAGGGAACATCCTCTCCTGGAAGGTGGGGGGACCTTTTGTGCACTGCGATGATTTCTTTCCAACTATAAATCCATCATGCAGTGGCAACTGCAGTATTATACTCACATCTATTGGTTTCACGGTGGCTGACCGCCTGCCAATTTTGAAAGTTAAGCCGCTTTCCCTCCTGGCCAGCATGTGGCCAATTAAACGATGACAGGCCATTGTGTCTGGCATCTCGAAGAAGACTTTGAAACAAGTCTTCAGTAGTTGCTCATGTACCCCTCCCTTCAAATCCGGGATGAGGTTGAGCACTTTTGAATTGAGCATCTGCACTCAACTCTACCAATCTGCAAAATTTAATGCAATGCAATATTAAGTACACATGAAGCACAACCAAATGTATTTAGGGAATAAAAACAACTTCATCGCAACTATAACACAATTAGAACACAATGTCAACACAACCATCATATAACTGATATATTTCAACCCTACAAAAGAACTATCACAATGTCACCAAAATCCATTAGAGCTCATGACAAACACGAGGCCCTCAACTTTCCCATCACAAGTTCTACACAACTACTATATGTTTCCATCACAACTATAAACGCATTTATCAAAAGGAGTTGAAATACAAGCACATCTCAACCTATCATGACCTATAAAACATCATAAAACAAATAAATGCAACTCAACACAACCATTACTCTTGTCCATCACAACCCTACAAAAGAACCATCACCAATTCATCAGAGCTCATAACCAACAACCCTAGCACTCAACTTTGTCCATCACAAGTAGTACAGAACTGCTACACGTTTCCATCCCAGCCATAAATGCATTCATGAAAGTTGAACATGCATACACCTCGCAATCTATCACAACCTATTAAATATCATAAAATAAACACATGCAACTCAACACAGCCATTACTCTTATCCATCACAACCCTACAAAAGAACCATCACAATGTCACCAAATCCATCAGAGCTCATGACCAACACCCTCAACCCTCAACTTTTTGCATCACAAGTTGTACACAACTGCTACACGTTTCCATCCCAACCATAAATGCAATAATGAAAGTTGAACATACAGACACCTCGCAAGCTATCACAACTTATTAAACATCATAAAACCAACACATACAACTCAACACAGCCATTACTCTTGTCCATCACAACCCTATAGAAGAACCATCACAATGTCACTAAATCCATCAGAGCTCATGACCTCCCCCAACCCTCAACTTTGCCCATCACAAGTTGTACACAACTACTACAAGTTTCCATCCCAACCATAAATGCATTCATGAAAGCAGTTGAACATACAGACACCTCGCAAGCTATCACAACTTATTAGATATCATAAAACAAACACATGCAACCCAACACAACTATTACTCTTTTCTATCACAACCCATTAATGCATGAAACCCTCGACATGCACAAGCCAAGAGCCGAAAAAAAGCTAATTCATCAAACAATCATGAAAGGAAGTATCTTTTACTTAAAAAAAATGGGGGTTGTACTTACTTCTTCTTAGCGGGCGCAAGAGGTAGAAGCATCTACCATTGAGGGCGCCGCAGAGAGGGGAGAGCTCCGCTGGTAGGGGAGACCACGAGGGACTGTGTCGCCATGAGGGGTGAGTGCCGCCGCTAGATGGGAGCGCCGGGAAGGGTTGCGTTGTGATAGGGGAGCGCCACCGGCACAGAGGGAAGTCGTCACCGTGAGACGAGAGCACCACCGCGACTGAGGGAGGGTTGCCACAAGGAGGCGGTCTAGAGTTGCGAGATGGTTATGACGCAAAATGGAAGAAGCAGTTTAGGGTTGTGATGGAGAAACATGAGGTTGTGACTTTAAATACCCATATGGACAGATTTTTATTTTTGAAAGCACATGGGTCAAGACGTGGAAAAACACGTTGAAATGGCGTTAATGACGCTGTTTGGTGCGCAGTTACATTGTTCCACGCGGAGAAGGGCACTTTTATCATTTTCAAAAATTTTGAGTTTGTAGGAGCTTGTGCGGGACTAAAGTGGATATTAAATTCTAGGTACTTTGTACCAAACTGGATACCATATTTCCCCTTTTGTAGTATTTTGGTTAAAATTCACCTACTTAGACTAAAATGTAAACCACCTTTTATATTTTGGGTGGCTACTTTTATGTGAGACATAGCATCTCACTAAGCACATTTTAATTTAACGTGGTTATTTTGACGAGTGGCTTTTTGAGGCCGTCATTAGTCATTTGATTTTTTTGTGATTGGTTTTATGTGAGACTTAGCATCTCACTCAACCGATTTGAATTTAAATGGCTATTTTGGCATGTGGCCTTTTGGGGCCACAATTAGGCTATTTCATTTTTGTGTAGCTAGTGAGATTTACATATCTGGCTTAGCTATTTAAATTTTTAGCTGTCTGGTGAGACTTATGTATCCCACTTCACCCATTTGAAGTTGAAGTTACCGTGGCTATTTTGGTTTGTAGCATTTTGAGACCTCACTTAGCCATTTGATTTTTTTGGTGGCCGGTAATACATGTAGCCCACTTCGCCCATTTGAATTATAGGGGCTATTTTGATGTGTGACCTTTTGAGGCCTAACTTAACTATTTATTTTATTTTTTTATACCAACCCCATTTTCTTCTTTCTTGGTTGTTAATTATTAGTTATTTGATTTTTTTTTTTGTGGCTAATTTTGGTGTAGAGCAATAGCCATTTCACAATAAGTCTTTTGGGGTTTCATGTGGGTGTTTAGTTTTTCTTTAGAGAGCTATATTTGAGCCTCATTTTTCATTTTGTTTCTTTTGATGACAGTTTGAAAGTGAGAACAATAATGCCTCATGCAGTGAATTTGCTTTTGATGACCAATTTCACATGTGATGAATGCCTTTGGATTTGTCAAAGACCCCCTTACATAAATCTTTCAACTTTTGGAATTTTGGTGTCCATGTTTGAACTTTTTTTTTATATACTTTTGTTTAATTTTGGCCTTCGATCACTACAACAAAACAGGTCAGTAGTGACGCTTTTTTTTCAACACTCAAAAAAAGCGTCGCAAATAACTATCAATTGCAACAGAAAAAATTAAAGTTGCTATTGCATCGGACATTAGCGACGCACAATAAAAGAATGTCGCTATTATTAAAGTAATTGCGACACATGAGGCAAAAGCGTAGCAAAAACATCAAGGTTGGGTGCCAACACTCGAACTATTGCGACACTAATAAAAAAGCGTGACAACTAACGTTCACAATTGTTATAACGTTCACAATTGTTATAGATACTATATGTGTTCTATTAGCACAAGGTAATATCAACATTTTATGCTGAACACCCTTTAATCCCTTATCTATCATGTTTACTACCAGATCACAATCCGTCGATCGGCTCTTGGCACCTGGCACTCTACGAAGTATTCTAATAACAGGTAGGAGCAATACAGTGTCCGATATCAAATGCCCGGTCCCAAAATTAGAGTTGCTGTAAGGCCCATTTCAATCATCGCGTGCTATTTTTTTCGACTTCGCGCCAAAAAAAACTCTTAACGCCCACGTATCTCAAATGCGCCAAAAATTTCGGACGGGTACGAAAGCCAGACTGAAAAAAAGTCGGGGGCATGGGCGAATCGACCTCCATCCCTGCCCTAGCCGCTCATCTGGGGCGAATCGACCTCGCCAGGGCTTTGTCCGGCAACGATCGCCGGACTTTCTCCTCCCTACAGTCGTTCCTTCATTCTCTTAGCTCCGGCCTCTCTCCATCTTCGAGGTGAACCTCTCTCTCTATCTCTTTCCTCTCCTCTTTGATTTCTCCTCTTCGTGAGTTTCCGGATTCACGGCGTTTCATCCTCAGAGTCCGTCTGGTCGTACTCATCGACGCGCCGGAAGCGGTGGGAGACGGTGGGGTGGCTCCGGCAGGGGAATTTGGGGTGGTGGGAGGAGGCGGCGGCGGAGTAGGGGTTGTGCGGAAGGTGGTGGCGGTGGTAGGGAGGGTAGCGGGTGTTTCTCCTGATAGGGGCATCTGCAGAAGACCCAAATTTATGAAGATCTATTTGGATCACTTGGGGGAATTGTTGGTAGGGCGACTCTGCTTGCTCTCGTGAGCTCATCTCTGTTGTTGGCTGATCCTGCCGCAGCTTTCAAGGTGACATTTTAATCCCAGTAGTTAAAATTTTTTGCATCCTATCGCAGATTTAGGGAAAATGATTGGGTCGCAATATCAGTTGTTGATTTAGCAATCTTTTGTATCGGATGAATGCCTATTTCTTGTAAGGCCGCAGTTTATTCCTCAACAGTCTATGTCTTCTTTTTTCACTAGTGAGTATGCCGTTAATCGTCATATTGGATGCTCTATTGACACTGAATTTTCTACATGGCAATGCAAATGCGAAAGGATGGAGGCCCGTATGGCTCTGAAGTTACCAGAGGACAGGACCTCACTGGCAAAGATTTCAGTGGGAAAAGTCTGATAAAACAAGACTTCAAAATGGTGTGTCTTTGTTATTCTAGATTTACAGAATCTTTACTAACCACAACACTTGTGGTATTGTAATTTCAGGCAGTTTCACCGAAAATGTACTAATTCTTATATCATCTGTGGTCAATTTTTTTATTTAGGGGAGAGTCTCCTCCTAATGTAAGTACAGATTCTGTTTTCTGTAGAAAATAGTGAACTAGTTGTAGAATTCAGTTGGCTTCATATTGTTTTCTGAATCATGCGCTTTATGGTTTTTTTAGCAGTTTTTATCTGAAAGTTCCAATAGTGTTTTTTTGTTGTGGGTTGTGTTGCAGTTTGTGTATATTGTGCTTACAGTAGATATGTAATTTCTGGGTCATTTACATGTTTTTAATAAAAAAAGATTGTTTATCATGGTGTCTTCTTCTCTTTATACTTTGTATAATCTTAAATAGGGAAGCAACGTAATTTGTCACTTATTTTTGTTGGTCAATGAATTTTGGAGATTTCATTTTTCTTGCGATTCATGTCAGGTTGGGGACACTTTAAACCTCTTGAGTGCAATCTTTTTTGGTGTCCATATGCTTAGAACTGAACAGATTTCAAGAGGTACAGCAAAAGAAAAATTCTTAGCTCTGCTTGGATATGAGGTATGGCTTGCCCTTTTTGGCAATTACCTTTGCTCTGTACTTCATGCGCTAACAACTATATTGATACTACATATTGGGCAATCCTTGCAAATGCAGGTCTGTGTTGTAGCGTTTCTATCAACCATGTGGTATCTCTTAATGGCTGCAGTTGGTGATTCACAAGAACTGAACTTGGTATCTTGGTCATGGGCACAAATGTCAGACTGGTTGATGTTGTTTCCCTGGATTCCTGTTCTTTATACCAGAGTATTTTCAACTGGATTGTGCTTATGGATAGAGGTGGGCTTCCCCTCTAAAAAATTTAGAATCTCAAAAAAGAGTACATTATTTTTAATTTGATGATTATGTCTCCTATTCATTATGATGGTGAATTGATAATAATTTTGGCTCTTTCGAATACACCGATTGTTATACATCTTGAAACGTGATGTATATGTAGATGGTAGACATGCGAGATGTATCAGCCATGGAAACTACCATTATATATCTACTATAAACTTTTTTAAAAAATTATGTGTCAAACCGGGTCAAACTGGTTGAATCGGCGGTTGAACTGGACCGACTAGATTTCCAGGTCTAAGGCTGGTCCGGTTTTGAAAACCTTGGTTACGATCTATATGTTTCATTGCTAGTGTACTCTTGATTGTTAGTTGTACTTTTCCGTCTCCTGAATACTCTTGATATTTCAGAAGAAAGTTTCCTGAATCCTCTTACTTTCACATTAGCATTAGGTTGTGAAAGCCCAATATCTAGTAAGCACACTCATGAGGGGTAGAGGATCAATCATTTCTGTTTCTTGCTTATTTGTTTTATAATTTCTAGATTTAACGGTATTTAGAGAGCACAAGGACCTAAGGAACCGAAGTTTACTGAGACAATCAGGCTTAATACCTAGTCTCGTTTTGGACTATTTGTCTCATGTTTTAATTGTTTGAGGCTTACACTAAGTAGCAAAACAATATTTGGAGATGGTGTAGTATTAGTATTAGATGCTTGATTATGCCATAGTTGAGTGCATAGTATTAGTATTAGATATTTAACCTTCAAAATTCAATCTAGCAAAGAGAGGTATAGTTGCTGATTCTGATTGTGAAACTGTGTGGAAAAATTGAAGAGACTGCTCTTCATTCAATATTTTCTTGTGAAAAAGTGGCTCCAGCTTGGGCAGAGGATATATGGTTTCACCAAGCTGATTTCCAACAGATTAATAGTCCTTGTGCAATAGCTGAATACATTCTTAATGAATTTGGCAAAGCTGATATGGAATTTATGTTTACTGTTGTGTGGGCTTTGTGGAATGATCAAAATACTTGCAGGACAAGACATTTTGCCAGAGAGTATTTTAGGTGTACTAGGCGAGTGCTAGAATGAAATCTCATAATGGAGAAATGGTGGAAAATAGAGCTATTAATAGTTTATGGAAACCATCAGAAGCTGGTTTTGTACATATCATCTTTGACCTAAGTATTTTAAAAGCAAATCAATGTCCGGTGTGTTCATGATGAAAATGGTTCTATTGTTAAATGCAATAGCAGACCTTATATATATTCTTATAAGCTACTAGGTTAATATTATGCCACTAATGTACTTCACTATTTTTTTTGTTATAATTTGAATATAGTGTCTATATTGCTAATATCTTTAAACCATTATCTTTGTGCAGGATTGATCGAGGAAGATATCAAGTGGTAGAATGATAGTCAAAAGTTAGTGGTGGTGTCTAATTTTACTTTGGGTCATTGAATCAATGTTAGTTTATTTGTTTTTAGTTATGTAGACATGTTTTTTTACTATAATATTAGTCAACTTTTGACTTGACATAATTACATGATTTAGTGTGGACAAATTTGACTCAATTATTTCTTAATGAAATATTAGGCAAATAATTAAGTTATGTATACTTTCCAATTAATTGATATTTTGTGCTATTGGTTGGTCGTCTTAAATAAGGAATATCAACCTTTTTTTAGCGTTCCAAATAAGTAAGATTGACATTCTCATGTGTCACGATTAAGCAATAACGACGATAATGGAGAATTGTAGGCATACCCATCGATAAAGACCATTAGTACTTGCGACACTTTTTAATCTATTATTTTTTGTTGCTAATTAATATTTGTGACGCTATTTGTCTGTCACGACTACTTAATAACGACAGATTTTATATGTTCGGTCAAATTCTATGAATGCCTTTTTTAGCGCTTAAATAGCGTGGCTAAAAGTAGAAAAGTGTTGTCATATCACAATAGAGACGAACCCAAAAATTGACGCTATTATCTAGTTTCGACATTTTAACAACCGTGGAAAATACATTTTTGTGACGGTATAACTGTTTCGTTGAAATTGAGTAGTTGTTACGCTTTAACCATTTCGTCGGAATTGAGCAATTGCGTCTGCAGCAACAGCAACGCATTTAGTGACGCATAAAAAGTGTTGTGAGATACCTATAACAACGTTTAACAGTACTTTTGGCGACGCTTTTGTGCGCCGCTACTGACCTTTTTTGTTGTAGTGTTCTTTTCTTTGAACCTTTTTTTTTACCATGCCCTTCTGACTTTTTTTACTTTTAGATTTTTTCACTCAGTTACTTTTCTTCCCATCATCGAGGTGAACTCGTTCAAAGTTCTGAGTTATTCTGCTCAAGATATTTTGTGTGCAAACGAGACATGCCACCCACCAAAATTTCGGGCGCCCCCAGTCTCTCGTATCTGTGATTTTTGTGGGCACTTCTATTTAAAGAAAACCAACTACTACTAGCCAGGCTTGCCTTTTATGCTTCTTTTTATAAAAGCTGATTGCACTATAATATGCAAATCTAAGAAGGGTAAGAAAAGGTATATTTTTCAGAAAAAGGATCTGAGCTGACATATACTCCAACTTAAATATTATTTACCCAAGTGCAAGTAGCGAAGTAATAAAGTTTGCTCAGTGGGTCCGAGATCGATCCATGGGGAAAGCGTATATAGAAAAAATTGGAAACTGAATTTACTAGTTGTAACTAAACTAAAAAATTGGATTTCTTTAGAGTATGATTTCCTAAGGAATTAACCCGACTAAAATATTTTTAAGACAATATAATCAAAGAGACTAAACTAAGGCATTGAATCAATATTAAATCCACATGAATCTCACTTGTAATTCAAATTCATACATAATATCTAGGCATAAAAGTCGATTGTCGAAGCATTAAATGTATTTAATAATCATGCACAATCAAAGATCAATAATTCAAAAGCCTAAATTCACACCTAAGGATACTCTAATCAATCATCGTGCATGATACAATAATTAAAAGAAAACTAAAAAGGTAGAATTAAAAATGGATCAATCATTAAATACCAATTAAAATCAATATTTAGGAGTAAAATACATGTTTCATCAATACTTCATCAAGCCATAATCTAGAGAAAATTGGCTACTCATGATAATAGAGTGAAAAGTCCGATTCTGAGAAGTAATCGGTGGAATATGCGACAAAACATTGTTCAACAAACACTGTAGCAGTACTGTTCATTGTGCATGGTTTGCTGGTACTGTTCATCATATTTTCACCGAGCCGGAACACTGTAGCAAAAAGGTACTGTAGGAGCCGCTGAAAACATCCCAAATTCTTCTCCTCGTCGACTCCCCTTTTATAGCCGACCAAAGCCCATGCTCTAATCAGCCGTTTCCATGTTTTAGATCGATCTGAATCTCACCAAAAATCCGGCCCAAATTCGAGCTTATCCTTCTTTCGAGGCCGATACTGACCTTCCAATTCGAGCACCTCTTGTGGGTCGAGCTAAAGGCTTCTTCTTCTCAGAGCGCCGGGTCATCTGTTTGTCACAAGCACCCGAGCCCTTGAACAGACCGAGCTTGAACTCTCGGTCTGTTTTTGATTTTTTTTATTTGTTTCATACAAAACCCGTCGTGTTGCTCTCCTTCATCGGATCTCATCCGTACGGCTCTTCGCTTTAAGTCAAAACCCGTCTCTTTCTTGGATGCGCATCAATGGCTCTTATGAGTTCTGACTTACATCTTCCAGTTATGCATTTTTTAGCTTTTAAAACCCGCTTAAACTTTTCTAATTGTCAGATCCTCTACAACATGATCTCTTTGCATATAACTCCAATTGATGTGTAATAATTCCACGATCCGCAACTTGAACACATAAAATTAAACTTAATCTAAGACACGCAATAAAACATATTTCAATTAAAAATAATTAATGCATCATAATTAATCAATTAGAGTAATGTAAATATTAAATTCTTAAATACTAACCTAACACTAATCACTAATATTTATCCTTATTTTAAGCAAGAAGTGACACTAGCAAATAAGTATAAAAGTGTATAAATAGTGCATATTCTCTGTATATCAACGTATCTTCAATTTCTCCATAATTGACAATTAGTTTTATTGAAAAATTTTATTTGTCAACTTTTACATTTTAATGATTTTAGTCTTCACGTTGTTATATTGATCTAAATACATATGCATGCATAACTTCCTGAAATTATTTGATATTTTGGTTGAGGAACTATACAGAAAATTAAATAAAAATAAGTGAACAATTGTCTCATATATCTTGCTCCTTATATGCTTGTCTTTGTAAGGTTCAATGTACTAATTGACGTTGAACTCTTTGTTAAGGTTGTGCATTAGAAAGGAAAACTACTTATGAAGAAGGTGCGAATGGAGCAGAGAAGAAGGCTCCATCTCCAAAAGAAATTTTTAGTTTCCTTAGGAAATATATCATCATGTAAATTCAGTATGTTTGCATATACTTTTGGTATGTTAAGTTGTTATGGGCCCCCAATCATTTAAGAGTGTATGGTTTCCTTTAGAATTCGAAGACTGAGTACTATATTATTTAAAGATGGGGGCCCTACAAAAACTGATTGGAGAGCACGGGTGCCCCCAACAATATATAAATGCCTGGATTTTTATGGAACTTGCCAAGAAAAATCAATAATATCGGGGCGCCTACAATTTTGTTGGGTGGCATGATTGACGGCCTTCCAGAATTGCCAATTCAATATTTTAAAGAATACAGCTTGGGAATGATCACATGCTTAGTGTGCCGCCTCTTCATGCTGGTCCACTCACTACAAATCAAACCAGGTAATCCTATAGGCGAGGGACTCCATCGAAATTGCCTCAAATTATGAACTAAGGATGTTGTTGAAGTTGTATGTGATGACGATACTTCTTTACCACAAAAAGTTGAGTATGAATGGCAGCCTCAAATTTGTTCTAAATGTCATTCATTTCATCATCTTGCTGAAGCCTACACCGTCAGAGAAACAAGCATGGTGCCCAGTGTCGCAGCCTATTTTGGTCGAAAATACCTGGTCAGCCATGGTTGCAGTTGCTTGCCCTGCAGAGAAGATGACTTACGTGGCAGCCACATCATCTCCTTTGCATGACATGGACCAACAGCAAGGTATGCCTGCCCTGGACCCACACAACCCTACTCAGACTCATCTGCCTCTTGGTAGCGTTCCCTGCTCAGTCAGACTCAAGCTATTACCCCACCAATCTCCAAAAATTCCAAAGCAAAAATTTCAAGTCTTAGTGGGCCCCCAATATTCTTCAAATGTTAACACATCTCGTCAATCTCAACTCATGGTATTGCCCGACCTAGCTCCACTATTCCAAGACCAAATTGCCAATATTCTAGGGATCCACTTATCGTATATAATCAAAGCAAATCCTCAATAGAAATCCTAGCCCCGCTCCCTAAAACAGGCTCGCTTTTTCGCTGCCAACAAGAACATGCCATGTGTTTTAACTATTTTACCATATTTTTCCTGATTACTGTTTAGCTTTTGGCAGTCCCCTTGCGTTCCCTTGAGATGTTTTTCCAATCATCAAACTTATAATTCACTCCCCGTTCGCCCTCACCTTATGAGCAAAAGCCAATCTACATAAACCACATCCAACGTGAGTGGTCTGTCCCCGTAAGGGGTGGTTCGAACTTGAAGAGTCAAATTGTACAGAATAGTACTACTTCGCGTGTTGTATTTTGTCATAGGGATGGGAACTTCATATCCATTGTTACTGGGGTTATTTACAGGAACCCAACAGATATGGGTACCCTGCCATTCAACAGGAAGACCGCGATACCTCTATGGTCCTAACCAACTATATCCTTGAGATCCCACTAATTATAGGATAAATTGGGAATGTGACGACAATGATGTAGACTTTAGGATGACTCTGAAGATGGAGATGAAGGAGTGTCAAAGCGTTCAAAATCATCAAAGAAGAAAAAAAAAAGAAAAATTAGAGGGGTGGTCGACGAAGAACAAATAGATTTTAGGTGTTTTTTACTCCTTAAAATTATTTTTGTCTCTGCGTTTTTGTAATTATTTTTTCCTCCTAACTAGAGGAAGTAAAGCCTTGAGGTGTTCGCCCGGGTTTTGCAGAAGCACAACGCTTGTATTGATCTCTTTCTTGGTCCTTTTCTGTGGGCTTTGCTTTTATAATATCTTTTTATTATCCAGAAAAAGGGACGTTACTAGTTATCAAAAATACTTCTAATTTCATAAAAAGAGCCCGAAATTTTTCTAGTTCCTTAGCTGACAAGCCTTGGAAGCAACCTGTGTGTAGACAATGTAGCTCATTAATTTATCAACCAAAAGAGGGGGAAATAGAAATAGAAGAAGATTACACAATATAGAATAGGAAAATACAATATTCTGGAAGCTAAAAATTGACCGATTTTCAGTGGCTTCATTTCTGATCATTTCAATACTTCTTAGTAGTGGTTTGAACCTTGAATTTGATCTTCATACCAATTGCTTGGGCAAGGTCCTTAGGCGCCCAATCACGCAGAGACGTCTCAATAATCACCTGTGTGAGGAGTAGCTTCACAGTATCATCTGCTGGCAATCGCTCAATAGCAGCAATGAGCGCCTCCACTGGAGTGTCAACAGAAAGTTCAGATTGCACCCTCAAAATTGCATCCCAGAGGCACTTTAAAAGGACACCACTCCCTGAGGATGAATCTGGATGGGGCACACATGAGAAAATAAGCCGTTCAGCAAGGGGAATCTTCATCCAAGAAGGTGTTGAAGGCTCGTCAATGGCAGCAACGATGAATTCGACAAAATTGATACAAGAACTTAAATTTGTTTGTTCCATCCTCACCATTGCAGCCTCTATGGCCTTACTAAATGCCTTGTCTACTGCAGATTGATCAGCTGGCCGCATCTTTGGTGTGGCTTCTCTTTGTTTTAGCAACTCCATTGGAGATGTGGAGAGACTGCCAAATTGTTTCTCCAGCTTCTCAGCTGCTTCTAAGAATGCATCCCTGAGTATATCATCTACTTCGGATTCAATCGAAGAGAGATCGTCTGACAGTTCGTCATCTAGGACATTTTGCGCTGCTGCCGAAGTGTTGCCAATAGATGGAGGAGTGAAGAAGGACACAAACTTCTCCGGATCGAGTGTCATGGTTTGGGAGGAGGATTCAAGATCAGTAGGTGGGTCAGTGTACAAGAGCAGGAGGTTGACATGCATCATTGCTGGTGGTGCCTTACTGTACAACACAAGTCTTTGGAGAAGATTACTTGCCTCCTCTGTAGAGCCTCGTGGTATTTTGAGAATCACATCGGCGAGGTTTGACAAGGGACAGTTCCTTGAAATCTTTGGATTTGCATGGGCTGCAGCAGCTATCACTGCTTTTCTAAATGACTCATCCATGGCAGTTTCTCAGAATGTTATAATCAAGGGACAGGTATGGTAATGGGGTGGGAGACAATCTGATGTATTTATAGGCCATTTGTTACCAATCGTCTTTCATCTGACCCAGCAATTGGGAATGCATCAAAGAGCGTGTGTGTTTTCGGGATCTCATTATCGAGGATTTAATGTAGCCAATTACTCATCAGTTGACAATATGTAGGAGCTAGCATTCACACACCTCACCATGTAGCAGTAAATTAATTCATTTTTTTATACAAAAATTAGATCATTTTGAAGAACGAAATAAGGTATCGAAAAACAAAAAAAAAACATATAAGGACATTTTAATGTGGGATGGGTGATGTATATATAAAGGATTAAATGGTTATCATCAGGTCCAAGTGTCTGAATCATGAAGTAATATAAAAATGGGTCAATGCAGCCTTATTCATACATGTCTGCACCAGTCGTTTTCTTTCCTGGTTGTTTCCATCTCTTTCCCTTCTTTCACACTATAGGTGAACATCTACATACAAATAATAGTTCTCAGTATTAACTAAATAATACTATGGTGTCTGGTGACAAACTTTTTTCTTGTTTTGCTACGACTAATGGTCGAAGTCTTTGTTTAGTGTCCTTAATTAACTGTAAGATTTTTATATTTTTTCTACAAGATGAACCCACCGCAAGACTTGGTTTAGTGTCTAATTACTTGGTATTGAAACCTTTGTTTAATGCCATTAGATTTATATGTCAAAAGATTCGTGGTCTTATCCCATAATGAATGTCTTAATAAATTAGGTCAAAGACTTGGTTTCAGTAAAGAATGTCTTAATAAATTAGGCGTACGACTAATGGTCGAAGACTTGGTTTAGTGTCTAATTACTTGGTATTGAGACCTTTGTTTAATGCCATTAGAGTCATATATCACAAGATTCGCGGTCTTATCTCATAAAGAAAGTCTTAATAAATTAGGTCGAAGACTTGGTTTCTGTAAAGAATGTCTTAATAAATTAGTCGTACGACTAATGGTCGAAGACTTGGTTTAGTGTCTAATTACTTGGTATTGACACCTTTGTTTGAGGCCATTAGAGTCCTATTTCACACGATTAGAGGTCTTATCCCATAAAGAAAGTCTTAATTAATTAGGCGTACTGAAATTTATTTTTCCAACTACTTGCAATTAAGAAAGACCCTTAGCGTTACTGTAAACTAGCTGATTAATGTCATCACTCATCATGATCTTGTATCACAAGTCATGGCTTTTTATGCTTTTAAGAAAGACCTCATATATAAGACAGGTATTGAATTCAATGTGCCCAGTAGGGGAAAATTTACTTCAAGTCCAGATCTGAAGTTATTTTTTTTTTAATGTCACAGATCCGAAATTATCAATATTGTTGTTATATTTAATCAAATGTACTAAGCCATGTTCCAAGTTGCCTCATAATTTATTTGCATTACTGTATGTTACATAATACATATGATGCTCATCTCTACGATCTCTTTATCTTGTTTGCATAAAAATAGGTTAAATACGATGTTGGATTGGTTTCTTTTTTGAATCATCACTATAGGGGGCTCTATATCAATGTTTTTTTTTGTTAGAAACCAGTGCTTCAAGGAAATTGCATAATTAGAAGAATTTACTTTCTATCTGGAATCTGGGGTACTTTCTATCTGGAAATTGCATAATTAGTTACTGTAAATGTAGAATGAAAAAAAATTGCAATATATAAGGGTGGTCGACCAACCAAAAGGGGTTGGGAATCTCTTGAGGAAGTCGTGCTAGCAACCTGCACAGATAAGATCACGAGTTTGGTGAGCATTAAGATCGCAACCTCCTTCCTGTCGGTCGTTCACAGAGATTTGACTGCTTGGACCGATCGGTGGGCTTTTATAGCATAAAACAATAGACTATATATTTCTGCAAGATGATTATCAGGACCGATAACAATCGCAAATAAATGTGAAATGGGACACGGGTCCATGGTCTGATATTCTAGCAGGGCCTGCACTGATATGGTCACAGTGTATCTTAGACGAGTAATGCTGTCACCCACAATTTCACCGACGGGATGGAATTTCCAAAGGTGATGTGGCATTGTCCTTTTAGGCATCAGCCCCGTAGGTGAAATTATGGGTAAATTATATTAAAAATAAATGTGTTTCAAAACAAAAAAATAAAAAACAAAACGGCTAATTGATGAGCCATTTTAAGATATGGTCTTTCCATATTTGTCCTCTTGAATGTGGGTTTTAAAAATCTAACAAAATAAAAAAAAGTCTCCTTCTCCAATTGTTCTCCTCTTCTCTCCACTATTTTGAGTTCTAAATTGGTGTTCTTGGAGTCGGATATTTGCATCGATTTTGTAGGTGAGAAATAAACTCTTTTCGGGTTCGTAATTGAATTCTTTGGAGTGCACGAAGGTTCGAGAAAGGTCCATTGTATCTCTTGATCGATCGCCGGTGAAGCCTTTAACTAGGCGGCAAATATTCATTCAAGGACAGTCCTAAAGGACGTCTCGGATCACATTGAGTTCGAGTTTCTTATTTCGGATTATTTGGTATTCAAAAGGAGGAAGCTTTATAATTGCAAAGGCTGGTTCTTATCTATTGGTTGTTCTATATCAACAATTTGATAACTTCTACTCAATCTTATGTATTAGTTTGTGGCTAATTACATAATTGTTCCAACAATCCTATCTATTAGTTTGTGTAACACCCGAAAAATTTGTTCGTTAACTAAAGGTTTCTATTTTAGGAAACTGTTCTAAAATAGGAAAGTTCATTGCCTGATTTGATTTCTGGTTGTGCGATGTGCTTTGATGTGTTATTTGATGTTTATGATGTGATATGATTCGTTAATCGCATGACTATTAGTAGTAGAAAACCAGGACACAAGGGTTGGTCCTGGCGCTGGGCACAACCTGGCGCTGAGGCCAGCCTGGCGCCAGGGTCTGAGAACACCTGACGCCAGGAGTGGGGTCAGGCGCCAGGGCATGTGTTCAAGTGGATGAGACCCATTTCAATTTCATAATTAATCAGTTAATTTTGGTTTTATACGTAGTCCGTGGTCTACACGAGATAGTGTAACGAGTAGTACAACCGCGGGACACTAGAGTCATGTGTGCGCAGGACTCTAGCTTTAGACGCCCAGACCTGGGCGCAGGGCCATGTGGCACAGGCCCAGGGAGTCATGTGAACGTGGGTAACTAGCCACAAGGAGATCTTTAGAGGATTGGAGTAAATCTTGGAGCAAAATCTACGATTTGACCTAATAGCGGTAAATATGGTAAGTATCGCGGAGGATCGGGAAGTATCAGTTCGGTTGAGATAATTAGGGAAGATAAATCTTAATTAAAAAGAGATAAATATTTCATTTTTAATCAACCAATAGGAAGGGGACGTCTAGTTAGGTGGCTTAGATATGGTAGTTTCCTAGTTTGGAACGAGATATGTAAAGTATGATTAACATTGTAAGCTCGGCCAGTAATATTTCTGTGTCGATAGTCTGTAGTAAATAAATCATAACTAATTCAGGAAAAACGGGCAAAATATAAAATTTGTGTGGTTAGAAACTAGACGCATATGGTTAACTCCAATAAAAATTTCAGAGTCCATCTTCAATTGGACTGACCATGGGAAGAGTCGGAAGTGGACTGTTATGCGTATGACAGTGTGCTGTAATTAGGATTAAGATAGTAAACGAATCTTATTAGAGATTTGAAATCCTAATTAAATAAGGAAAACCCAATGGATTAACATGGCTGAACGTCCCTTACTAATGAGGGAGACCTTTTGATTGGTTAATTGGGATTTGGGATTAGGAAGGACCTAATTAGGAGATATCCTAGTTGGAGGAGGCTTTGGCTATAAAAGCCAAGGAGGAGGACGCCCATATGCTTCACTCCAAGCTTTGGACGTCTTGTGCAAAGCCCTAGCCCTTCTCCCTTGCCTTAACACTAATTCCAGAAACCTTCTACCTCTCTCCTCAGCCTCTTTTCTCGTGCGATCGAAGGAGTGGAGGCGTCGTTGCGAAGGAGAAAGAACGAGCTACGCGTGGAGGTGTATTTCGCATACATCTAAGTGGTAGGATGGTTTTTCCTAACCAATTCAGTTTGTACTTCTTTGGTTCTTTCATATTGTGATTAATTTATGATCCTATTCATATTATCTCAGAGATAAGAGTGCCTAATGTTTGTTTCATGAGAGATTCCTTGTTGTTTGATAAATAAGAGTGCTCATAATGTCATACCTTGTTTAATGCTTCATGTTGATGCATATATGCCTACTTTTGATGGGAATATCTATAGGTCATGTCTCTTGAACGTTGATGGTCATGAAAATTATCTTCTTTATTCTGTTATGTCCTGATTTAATAGTTCAATATAGTTAATGGATGTATTAATAATGTTAAATGCTTAATTAGATCAAGGTTGATGCCTTGAATCTAGTTTAAGGTATTAGTATCAATTAGAATCATTATAATCATTAAGTTCCAGAACATACCAGAGTCTACAATTACTCTAGGAGGGGAGTAATTAAGGGTATTAATGTTATATTATCATGGTTAATGGGTATTAGTACATGATTACATATTATAAGTAAGTAAGGTGCTCTCGGCCAGAACTGTTTCTGCGCCGACAGTGCTCAGTATAAAAATCATAATTAAATGTATAAAAACCATAAAAATATTCCGTCAGTGGGGTTATAAACTAGACTCATAGGGCTATCTTCTGTTAAACTTTCAGAGTCATATTCCTTCTGTGTTGACAGTAGCGTCAGTCGTAAGTGGGCTGTACAGTATAAGACAGTTTACTGGAATTAGGGTTTTAAAGCACTAGTAAGTATTATTACTCATAATATGATATAATCTGATTAAAATAATATTAATATAGTAAGATAAAACTACGTATGAGTCACTGTAATAAGTGAAGAAGTTTAAAAGATTAAGACTTGGGACGAGTCAGCATGCACAAGAGTCAATTTGGTTTTGTTTCTATGGTTCATCGTGGTGTCGGTTTGAGTATCCAATTGGAGATCAAACTTTCTTAGAAAGGTATCTTGAGATTAAAAGTAATATAATTCCATACTTAGAGATATCCCTATCAAAGGTAAGACATGATGCATGACGTGTATTCCAAGAGTGAAATTCATTATTCCTCAGATTGTGAGTCTTCATTATTCTCTTCATTATGCGAGATATGTGAATCTTCTTGTTACTCCTTGAGAGAGAGCCATATATTGTTGAGAAACCTTGATTATCTGTTTCATACTCCATGAGTGAGTCATTGCGGTAAGAGTTACCCTATTCTCAGAAAGTTGAGACCTTTGTTATTGTTGAATCATTGTCCAGTTTGACATTGACCCATTTCTCCACTTATTAAAAGGTGGAATCATAGTATGCTCACGAGCCATTGCTAGGTCATGAGTGACCTCCGATATTTATGAAACATGGGTTCCCTATTGCCCGAAAGGAGGCAAATACGTACGTTTAGGCTGTATGATATTACGGAAGGTCTGCAGTCTCCGCCCATTGTGCCCGTAAGCACCGATGGGGCCAGCATGTCTAGACGCGTGGCCGAGTTCCGAAGGGAGAACCTCTAGCATGATTCTGGTATATTTTACCTTTCGAGATCGGTAAATTCAGCGAGCAGAAATTGTAACTCCTTGCACTTTAGATGCCTGGAGCCTTTGGTATTTTGACCATTCTCTCCTTACACCGATATTTGTTTGGAGTCATATTGAGATTATTCTTTCCGATACTTTTCCATTGGAACTGTTATCATCTGACCTTGCTATTCTTGCAACATCTGACTTTTCCATTGGAACTGTTTCAGAGAGTGTTTATTCCTGTTTATCCGAGTGATCAATTCTTCATAACCTATTTTATCTTCCTGGTGGGTTTTTACATCCTACTGGGTATTTCTATGAAATACTCATGCATCCTCTGATGCAGGCCTCAAAGATCAGTAAGTCAGGATTTTGCAGTTCAGAAAGGCGTAGCAGATGCGCGGGAGATGTCTTGAAGAATTACTTTATTTACTTTATTGCATTTTGTTAGAACTTCTTTAGTGTTGGCCAGTGTGTGCCTAAATTTGATGTTTGCTTTATTTGATAGTTTTTATTTAATCTACTGTAATAATTTCAGTAGGATCCATTTGCTACATTGACAATGTTATTTAAAATTTGATGAAGAAGTTTTTAGTTCTCAATTTCTAAGTTTCGTTATGAGTTCCTGGTGATGTCGATTACACGTTCTTTTGTAACGATGTAATTGACCCGAGTGATCGAGTATTCGGTCGCGTCCCAAGGCTCCTATCTGGGCTTTTATTTAGTTTACTTAAAGGCTTCCGCACTCCGATCGAGGTCAGGAATTTTGGGGCGTGACAGTTTGTGACCAATGCCATTAAAGAATTTGATGATGTTGTGTTTTCTGAACACATATTTTCCCTTAGAGAAAAGGAGAAAGTGATTGTGCATAATCAAGGAGAGACATTATCAAGTCCTAAGGTTGGTGAAGTTGTGCATGAAATTAGGAAAAGTAAAAGACTAAGAATAGAGAAAAACTTTCAGGATGAATTTTATACCTTTTGGTGGGAGACGACTCTTTGACTTACACCGAGGCTATGCAGGCTAGTGATGCTCCTCTCTGGAAAGAGGCTATACATAGTGAGATGCACTCCATTCTTACACATAATACGTGGATCTTAACGGATTTACCTCCTAGGTGTAAATCCATTGGGGGCAAGTAGATATTAAAAAAGAAATTGAATTCAGATGGGTCAATTGAAAAGTACAAGGCAAGCCTAGTGGCAAAAGGTTACACTAAAAAAGAAGGTTTAGACTATTTTGGTACATACTCTCCTGTGACTAGAATTACTACCATCCTTGTACTTTTGGCACTGGCAGCCCATTATAACCCTAAGATTCACCAAATGGATATCAAAACTGTAACACTCGAAAAATTAGTAAGTATTTTAAAACCCAAATTTCACCCTCTTAATGTTTGATTTGGTCGTATTTTGCCCTAAAGAAATTAAAGTTGTTGAGAAGAGCTTTCCAACGCCATCAACTATGCGCGTTTTGGAGTTCGGAGTAAAAAGTTATGAGAAATTGAATTTAATTAAGCGTGACTGCGATCGATCGCTGTAAAAATCGATCGATCGGCAAGCTGAACCGATCGACGCCTTATCAAAACGATCGATCGTAGTTACTGTAATTTTTGAATGTTTTGTTTCGCATAAAGCGATCGATCGGCAATAATGGCGATCGATCGGCTGTAACGCGGTAGTGTAAAACAACGCATACGACGATTGATCACCGTATAGCCGATCGATCGCCGGTTGCGGTTTTGCGATTTCTAGCTTATTTTTGGGGCGGATTTACTTGGGAAAAATACCAAATCCCAATGGGACTTGATTTGCACGTCTCTAGAGGGATCATGAGGCCTTCCCATTAGTTGAAAGTGTCCATGATTTGGAAGATTAGTTTAAGATTGGATTCTCCCCCAACTCTATATAAACACTAGAGAATTGGCTTGTGCTAACCCTAGAATGACCAGAGACCTTTTGTAGCCACCGTAAATTTTATATTAATAAAGTGGATTTTTATTTTGCTCAAAGGGAGTAATTTTGAGTTCTAGAAAACTCATTAAAAATAAATTTAAAAATTTAATTTTTTCGTCAGACCGATCGATCGCGTTGATGACAGATCGATCGGGAGACGATCGATCGCGGTTGTAGCGTATAGATCGTCGGACGATCGATCACGTATACAGACCGATCGATCGTCGTTAATTTCATGATTTTCGAGGCAAATCCGTTGGGGAACCTCTTGGGCTGATTTTGGGGGAACTTTGGAGGATGTGTCTTACCTAATTAGCCCTAATCAAGGGATCTAAATTTGGGAGATAATTTGAATTTGGAAACCCTAATTGATAGCTAATTGGCAATTTAATAAAATTGGGATTTAATTTGGGATTAATTAGGGAGGTTATGTTTGGCATTCAAGGTGAGTTATGGAAGATGCTGAGGGCATATTCCAGTCAAGCTTGGCGCCCTTCATCAAGATGGTTAGATCTTGCTAATTGAAACTGTATAAGGTCTTAATTAGGTAATTAAAGGGATTGAGTTAATTCCCCTTAATTAAGGGATTTGTAACTGAAGCAAATTAAGGGGAAGGGCATCCTGGCTGTTGTGGAATGGCTGGACCTTTTGGTAGCCTTTGGATCGTGGTGAGATGGACGGTGGAGAATCAACTAGGACTTGTGTATGCCCTATATATGCATGCTATTAGAGGGGTCGACATTCTCCTTTGCAATTTTTGGGAGACGTGCCAGTAGAGGAGCAGTAGTGGGCAGCCTTGCACACCATGTTCAAGGAGCTCTCCTGTGGTTTGTGGAGTGGTTTCGTGCATAACGTATCGATTCTCTTCAAATCAGGTAAGATGCATTTTTACCCAATTTCCTTGGCTTGAATAGCATGTCTTGATGATATTTCATGCATGTTTATGTCTGTTGTTCATTGGTGTATGAGGATGATGCTTGTGAATTGAAAAACGTCATATCTTTATTTATGTCCGATATATGCATGGTCCATTTGAATACTTGAATGCATATTTCGATATGCAAAGTCTTAGATATGAATTCCTCTCTCCTTAGTCAGCATGTAATTGACTCATTCATTTCCCCATGGATCTGACTTCGTGCTGTCTAGAGATTATAGTCTTACTTTCCGGTCATTTCTTGTTGTTTAAATTATATTAATCATTAGATCGGGTAATGATTCATGAGAATTAAGAAGGCGAAGGATTAAATGTCTAAAATATTGTAAAATACAAGTCGATACCCTTCTGACCAGAGGTAAAGGCCTCTGCTTTTTGGTGTTATTTATGTTCCTTTTTGTCCCAAATTAAGGGTCTTAATTATTGAATATATGATAATCATGATTAGGCGTAAAAACAGTTTGTAGAAGTGATAAAGACATAGTATTATATTGAAAAGTTACTTGCTGTTAATTATTACAAATATAATGCCTACGTGGAACATAGAGATGATTAGTAATATCATAAGTGATTAATAGATGTGATTAATTAACATAATAAAGGGCAAACCGAAGACTTAATTAAGCCTCGGTCTGGAAATTCCTGCACAGACAATTAGTAGTAGAAAATGGATAACTAATTCTATAAAATTCAGAAAAATGCTTTCTCTGTTGGGATGTAAAATAGGCTCATCAGGAAACCTACGGTAAAAATTACAGATTCAGATTCATGCAGTAAAAGTCGTAGCTAGTGCTGAAAGTGTACTGCTGTACAAAGGGCAGTGCAATGAATTAAGGAAAATTCACTAGTATTATTATCACGGGATTAATTGATTTATAAATTTAATTTAAATAAAAATAAAATCGAAATGACCGAAATTACGACTAATATAATAGTACAATTTTCCTATAAGAGAGAGACCAGGGGTTCGAGTCCTAACCTTAGTGTCTTTCCCTTTTAGTTTACGACTCACTGTAGTGGTCGGTATAGAAATCCTTAATTAGGGTTTTACTGTAAACCCTAGTTAATCATTTTCTTCATAAACTCTCGAGTTTACATTCAGTATTTGGAATTCATACCTAGGGCCATGCATATCGAAGATCTTAGATGAGTAAAGTTACCATTTTAACCCCAACGACTTGAGCGGAGCTTGGGAAGACGAGCGCTACAACTACTTCTTTTGTGAGTCACGCGTTGATGATAAGTTCGGACACTTGAGTCCTTATTGCTTGGTTACTTCAAGATATTGTCATCTTGTTGGCATTCCTATAAGAGTTTATTCTCAAGGTGAAATCTTCGATTATTTTCCATACAACCTCTGTTGTCGTACAGTGATCTTTGAACCTATGGAAACTGTTTCTTCCACAAGAGTCATGATAGAACTCTTCGAGTGGAAATCCTAGTATGCTCCAGAGCCATTGCAAGATCCTCTGTGGTCTCAGATTTTATGAACCTCTGTAGTTCAGCCGACGACGGCAACGCTTGGGCTTAGACTGTATGACATTACGGAAGGTCTGCAGTCTCCGCCCATTGTGCCCGTAAGCACCGATGGGGCCAGCATCCCTAGATGCATGGCCAGGTTCCTCTGAAGAACCTCTAGGATGTTCTGGCATAGATGTCTATAGGGGAAGTGGACTTACCAGCGAGCAAAAGTTGTTGACTCTCTACACACTGTATGTTGGAGTCTAACTCAGTTGTTGATTCTACCGGTACATATGAGTTTTTCGGTGTAGCTTGGTTTGATGATTTTTCCAAAACCTGATTATTAATTCCTTATTTCCATAATATTTTTGGTATTCGATCTTCTTTTCCTTTGGAATTTGTCAATCCTTTATCAGTGGGGTTTTTGGTATCCTACTGGGTATTTCATACGAAATACTCATGCATCCCTCGATGCAGGAATTAAGAAAGAATGATGCTGAGTAGGAGAAAGTGGAGAATGACTGCAGATTTGGACATGAAGATTTTTATTTCAGTATTTTAGTTATTGAACTTTGTTACTTGTGGCCTGTGTGCCTGGCTTTTTATTATTGTATTGATTGAAGATTATTTGTTTCTGTAATAATTTAAACTATTAGTGTTACAACTTTGTTATTTATAATTCGGGTACAATGAATGTTATTTAAGTCAACGATCCTTCAAAACCCATGTATGGAAATGGGTATGTGATGATTCGAGTATTCGGTCCGTCCTAGATTTTATACCCAACAACCTTTATTGGATTATCGCTTCCGCGTATTTTGGGTTTAATAAAATTTGGGGCATGACACCTTTCCCCTTCTCCTTCCCACGTTCACCCATCTTCCTTAAGGCTTCTTCTTGTGGGAGTTTGTAAGAGCTTGGAGCGGGACCTTTGGAGGAAGCGGAGGAGACAAGCAACGCGCAGAGAGGCAAAATCTTTGGTGAATTAAGTGGGATGGTTTTTTCCCCTCTTCTCTCTTCTGATTATATGCTTTTGACAAGTGTTTTGATTCAGCACCTTATTGTTTGGATTCTTGCGAGATGAATGAATTGTGTCATTATTTCTATGCGTAGTGCATCATAAATCATATGTGCATTCATGATTCACTTCTAGATGGGAATTCGTACATAAAGTCTAATGCTTTATTAATTTTCCAGAGACTAGAAGTTCTAATATTGCTTGGTTGATCATGATCCACGTTGAGTTTTGTGCCTTAAGATGTGTCTTGCATTAATTGTCTTATTTGGGATGTATTAATGTTTAAAAACTATGTTATATGTAAAAGAACACAAGAAAGGAGTGAACTTTAGCAATTTCAGATAATCCTAGGTTCTATAATTGGTCTAGGAGGGGAGTATATAGTCTGTTAATGATATATTATCATCTATAATGTATTATGAAGTAAGATAATCAAGTTTAACTAAGAGTCTTAATCTCGGCCAGAACTATTTTTGTGCTGACAGTCGGTAGTAAATAATTCATAACTAATTCAAATAAAATTGACAAAATATAAAATCAGTGGGGTTGAAACTAGAGTCATGAGGGTATTATCAGTAAAAATTTCAGAGGTTAAGTATTACTGTACAGAGCACAGTAGCCGTCGGAATAAAACTGTTGTGCAGGAGGCAGTGAGCTGAATCTGAGAGAAAATACTAAGTATAAAAATAACATCATGAAATATGATATGATAATGTCTAACGTGTCAATACCAGTAATTGGACTATATACTTATGAAATATCACAGTAAGAATTGGGTTAGAAGTAATCTAATTAGGAGGGATAATCCTTTGAACGAGTGATTCATAACTATCTATCCTAAAAGCGTTGATGTCGGTTTGATATTCCACTTGAAATTCAAATCATCTAAGATTCTTTGATTCTTATCTTTGATATTTGTATTATAGAATTTTAATATGAATGAGGAATTCCTATCTAGGGCTGAGCATGAAAGGTATGTATTGATTGTATGTTACTCCTTTGGTGAGTTATTAATATTCGAAGTGTTTGGGTTGTCAATGCCATTGCTAGATCTTGCGAGGTCACTTATATTTATGAAATTGCGATTCCATACTGCCCAAAGGGAGGCACTATACGTACGTTAGATTGTGGACATTACGGAAGTCCTTCAGTCTCCGCCCATCGTGTCCGTAAGCACTGGTGGGGCCAGCATCCTAGACGCATGGCAGGGTTCCAAAGAGAGAACCCCTAGGGTGGTTCTGGTATATTATTTTAGTCACTTGCGAGCGACCAGGTTAGCGAGCAGAAATTGTAACTCCTTTCACTTTAGATGTCTGGAGCTTTTAATATGATTGTCATTCTCTCCTTACACATATGTTTGTTCGGAGCCATATTGATGTTTTTCCTATACTTGCGAGTCGGAATTGTGGTTGACTAACCTTGGAGGTGTATTGACCTCGGTTCAGTTCAAATGTTGTGGGATATTCACGATCCTTTGTTATTCTTATTCTCTTCAAACTGCTTATTTTCATTCAGTGGGTTTTTACATCCTACTGAGTGTTTGTATGAAATAGTCATGCATCATCTGATGCAGGCGCAAGTGACAATTGAGATCAGGAAGTGCAGTAGTGGAATGGCGGATTGCAGGCGTCGAGAAGAGTTTAAAGATTATTTAGTTATTTGTTTTGCTTTTATTGATGCTTATGACATTATTGGCAATTATGTGCCATAAACTTATAGGATGATTTTCTTTGACTTTCTGAAATGGATTATTATTAAGTAAATTCATTTCATAGTATTCATCGATGTCTATTATTGTATTACACTGATTGCGGGCATAATCGGTTACACGTCCTTTTGAGATGATTGTAATCGATTGGTAAATCGACTGTTCAGTCGCGTGCCCGTGATCTCTAACTCGAAATGTATTCCATTGATTGGCTTTCACACTCCGATCGAGGTATGGGATTTCGGGGCGTGACAAAAACTACTTTCCTATATGGTGAATTAGATGAAGAGGTTTATATAGAGCAACCGGAGGGATTTGTGATGTCGGGTCAAGAGATGAAAGTATACAAATTAATAAGGTCCTTATATGGTCTAAAACAAGCTCCTAAACAATGGAATGAAAAATTTAATTTTGTTATTCTTTCTAATGGGTTTGTTGCATGTGTAGCAGACAAGTGCCTATATTGGAAGCATGTGGGTAATGTTTATATAATTTTATGTCTCTATGTTGATAACGTTCTAATTTTTGGCAATGATAGTGGTAAAATCATGGAGGTCAAAAGTTTTCTAAATAAACATTTTGATATGAAAGATCTTGGAAATGCAAATATTGTGCTTGACATTAATCTTTACAGGTCTCAAGAAGGCATAATGTTGAGTCAGTCACATTATGTGGAGAAAATGCTGAGAAAGTTCAACCAATTCGACTGCAAGCCTGTAAGTACCCCATATGATCCTAATGTCAAACTAAGACAAAATTGTGGGGATAGTGTGCATAGCTTATGTTCTCTCAAGTAATAGGAAGTTTGAACTATCTGGCTAATTGTAGTAGACCAGATATTTCCTATGCAGTGGGGAGACTGAGTAGGTACACTAAAAACCCGGATAGATCTCACTGGATTGCCATTGAGAGGGTACTCAGATATCTGAAAGGTCTATCTCTTATGGGATATGTTACTATAGGTTTCCTCCTATAATCGAAGGTTACAGTGATGCAAATTGGATTTCAGATTCTGAAGACACCAAGACAACTAGTGGGTATTTATTCACTTTGGGTGGTGGGGCGATAGCTTGGAAGTCAACCAAGCCGACATTGATCACCCGATCTACCATGGAGGCTGAGATGGTAGTACTTGATTTGGCTTGAAAGGAGGCGGTGTGGCTTAGGGATATCTTGATAGAGTTGCTCATGTTCAATAAGCCAATCCTTGCTATTTTGATTAATTGTCATATCCACGCTACAATAGCAAAGGTGTACATTAAGAATCATAATAGTAAGTCGTCCAGACATTTGGAGCTCAGGTATAAAATCTTGCGCAAGTTAAACTCTAGTGGAGTTATTACCTTGAGCTATATTAGGTCAGCTGATAATCTTGCATATCATTTGACCAAAGGATTGTCATGTAGACAAGTCCAATTTGCATGGAGGGGAATGGGACTAAAGTCCATTTCTTGAGTCATCGTTGGCAGCAACCCAATCCACCCAAGTTGATTTTTAATTAGGAACTTACCTAGACAATACGTGATTAAATAGGAATTAGTTAGGATTTCCGATTTGAACTAGGCATCATAGTGGCTGGGTGGTAGAGTTAGTTATGGGAGCTTACGGCTGTATGGTGGTGATGAAGTGGAGTTAAATCAACGATGGATATTGATGTTCAACAACAACTAAGAAAACCTAGTTGTATAAAAGCAAGAAGAAAGGTCTGGCCGGCCATTACCTTGGCCGACCAGAAGCTTTCTCTTCTCCTCCCTCTCTCGTACTCTCTCTCTCTCTCTCTCCTTCTCATGACCCTTCTCTCACCTTTCTCTCTCTCTTTTGTGTTGCTGATCGTCGAAGAGAAGTGGCGAGAAGTCTTCGTATGTGGACGGATTAAATTGCACCGCGAGAAGAGATTTGTCAATCAGGTAGGATGATTTTTACACAAATCTATCTAGGTGTTTCTAAGTTTGTGAATGCCTAGACTTTAATGTTTGCTTGTTAATCCTATTGCTCTCTTGCTAAATTTTGTGGTGTGAATCCATGTAGAAATTCTCTTGTCAATTGAAATATTCTACTTTATTGTGTTGATAAAACCATTGGGCATTGTCTTGTTTGATCACTTATGTCAATTTTGCATTACACATGTTGGTCTTGGATGAGAACTGTACTCAATTGTATTTGTTACCTTGCTGCTACCTTGGTTTGGTTCAGATGTTATCCAGATTAAATTGTCCTAATTCGTAGTAGTATCATGTTATATATATATATGGATTTAATGCCCTAATTCCAACCTAAAGCTGTTATCCTAGTCAAATTTGATAATAATTAATGGGCACCTCTCAGCATGCACCAAAACCTTTCTGGCAGGTAGAAGTATGTCGTACATCAAACATTAGTGTACTGAGTTTGAGTCTAGAGCTGTTCCATATTAACTCTACGGTTGTAGAGTTTTGCAAATAATGAGTTTATCAAGCCTACATTTTAGAATTCAACCAAACTAGTTGGTTCCAGTTTACTACACTAATAATCATTGTACCTCTCTATGAGTATAAAGGTATCATGTCAGTATGTTTGGAAAGCTATTACATGACTAAGAATATGTAATATGATTATACTATACAACTATTACACCATTCTCAGTTTAACAGTAAACTCATTGTCACTAGGAGTGGAGGTTTGTTGTCTTTAGAAATACATTAAAAACACTTATCATAAAAGGGTGATCATGCTGATAAACTGATCAGAGTGATATGAAGTGCACAATTCATTTTAATTGTACCATAAGTTATATTACAATGGTGTTTATAAAAGAATTATTTAAGGCAATGATTGTATTTGAGAAGTTCTAAACCTACGAACTAAATTAAATGCATCATGCTGATTATATCAATGGGCACGGGATTAGGTTATTAATTCGTATTATATGAGTTAACATAGTAGTATTAGAACTTGGTTGTGATCAGTTCGGACTGATCACCATTTATCATAAAAATTGATGTGGCCTTACGAATAAAACAGAATGTTGAGTTATATTTGTTTTCAAAAATACAAAAGCCCTACACCCAACATATTGAACACTTTCATAATTAAGGTAAGCGTCTTCCGGGGATTGACTGAGTCTCGGGTCAGACCTTATTGCCAACTTGATCATTTTGATTCTTTGTGATCCTTTTCTATTTTTTTGTCTATTCAAAGTCAATCGTCTCTAGGAACTTGAATATCCTGTTTTATTAAAACTAGACTAGTCATCATAGATTCATGATGATCAGCACTCCATGATTTCTTTTCTAAGAGTTCATATCCGAATTCTAACCACGTGTAACACCTCGTCTGAGTGTTTGAGGAATCATCTCATTCCACCACTTGTTAGTCATTTGAAACTAAGGAACTTAGTTTCCTAGAGATTATGGTTATATCCCTGGCTTTGTACATTTCTATTGAACAATTCTCCACAGGTACGTTGCTAGGTTTCCCACAATGTTGAATCATAGTATGCTCAGTCAACCATGTTAGATCTTGCAAGATCTCTGAAATTATTTAAAACCTTGTGAGGCTCCCGCCTAAAAAGAGGCATATACATACGTCTTTAGGCTAGTTAGACATCACAGAAGGTCTCGAAGTCCACCGCCCATTGTGTCCGTGAACACCGATGGGACCCGTGTTCTAGATACATGGTAGGGTTTCAAAGAGAAAACCCCTAGGGTAATCGGGAAAGCATCCACTTGCGAGTGGTATAGATCTAAGAGCAGAAATTGATTATCTCCATACACTTTAGTTGTTTTGGAGCCATGGTGAATATTGATTTACCCACTTAATGCAAGTTCTTGTCTTTCTAAACTATGAAATTTCTGATGTTTAGTCTCTTATTCCATTGAGTCGATTCCTTATTATCTCTTTGAGTTGTCCACATCCTATTGTGGTTTTTGCATCCTATTGAGTATTTGTATGGAATACTCATGCATCCAACGATGCAGGTATAGACAGATGTTGAGCGCATAAAAGCAGCAAGAATCGAAGAACTGAAAGCTTCGTGTAGAAGAATAAGTTATTTCAGTTAGTTATCTTTGAACTTGTAATAATTATGGCATGTGCACTCAACTTTTGGTGATTAACTTGTTATCAAGTATTGTATGAATATTTTTATTTCATTTAGTCGACAATCCCATTCGAGGTATACTTTCAATTATGTATCCTTTTATGATGATGTAATTAAATGCAAGGTTTACCAGGTCACATCCCAAAAGCTTTCGGCATAGTTTATCTCTTTATTTTGTGGTAAGGCTTTCGCACTTCGATAATGCTTGGAAATTTGGGGCGTGACAGAAAGACACATGATTATTACAAGTCTTGACCTTGAGAGAGAATTGCAATGCTTTTAAAGACTTCTACAATAATTATTTTATAAGTATTAGGTCTTTAAATTAGTTGTATACTCATATGACATTCAATTAGGGTTTTATCATGTTCAACTAGGTTTCAATGAAACCGATATCAATTATTCACCCTACTTCATTTTTGTAGCATTTTATATAGTACCTACAATTAGTTGGTGACACTTCGGCCTACATTGATTTATGTATGTAGTATTAGTTTCATTACTTTACCGTATAGTTTACAAGGTTAACACAATCATTGGTATTTAATGAAAACATGATTATGACCAAATAGAAAGGCGGGATTGACACGACCCTTGAGGACATTACGGACAAATTCTGGAAGGGAGAAATTTACCAGTGGTACCCGTGTGTGTCGATTATATACATTTATATACTTATCATAACTAATTTGCTAATGTTATTTTCTATTAGAGTAGGAATGATTATACTTTATTTGTGTTAGTTGAATATTTAGAGTTTACATCAATTTATTGCTTAATTGTGCCTAATTGACAAACTTAGATGCACTTAATTTATTAAATGAGATTATAATTTATTGCACATCTAACTTGAGTTTGATTGTTAGTGTAGATTTCAAAGAGATCGAGTTACGGATCGTGGAATTAGAGCACGTCAAATGGATTTATATGCAAAGAGATCTAGTTGTAGAGGATCTGATGGTTAGAAAGGCTATAACGGGTTTTGAAAGATTATAAAAGTGGAAGATCAAATTCAGAACTCATCGAAGTCATTGATTCACATTAGAGAAGACTATGAGTTCTGTACTTAAAATGGAGAGCCATACATAGCCGATCCAACGGTTGTGGGTGTTCAAATGGGTTCAGAACTTAAATGAAAAAAAAAAGAAACCCGAGCTGCTTGTGCTCGGGCTGAACATAAGTGATGGAGAAGATGAACAGTAATGCGGCTATGTGGAAGCTCGCCCTCGACCTGGTCTAGGCTAGCTTGGATGTGGAAGATGATTCATTCTCGACTTGGAGAATCAGAGTTGTGCTCGGATAGGCTAGCTTGGATGTGGAGGAGGCGTGCTCAATTTGGATTGTAAAATGGCAGTTCAGATTTGGACGCGATTTGGCTAAGCTCAAATATGAAATTGGAGAACTCTTGATTGGTGGGTGCTAAGTATGGAAGCTCAGATTCAGCTCACACTCATCTACAAAATTGTGCTGGAATTTGAAAGAACAAAGACTGATTTGGATACTTGCATATTTGGGTTTATCCTAAATGTGGAAACAGATCAAGGGCTGGGCTCTTGAGCTATTTATAAAAGAAGAAGAGATGAATGGGCCAGAGGTGCTACAAGAGATTTTAGAGCCTACCAGAGGATTTGGAGCAGCCGTTCGTTCTAGGAGAAGGGGTAGTACTTCACGTCCTATTTTCTCTGCATCCTACTTTCTCTTGTCCTTTATGTATCTAATGTTGAAAATTGTGCTCTTTAATTCTACGGGGTTCTAATCCTCTTTTAAGCCATGGCTAGACGAAGTATGATTGATATTCATATTGTATGCCTAAAGTCAAAGATGGAATTTTTATTAATGGATTAATTTTTGTCATATTCTACTTGGTGGTCATGTCCTTTATTTATTGTGTCAATAAGTTGGGATTCAAGCTTGCATGTATATGCTAAATATCGATCTTTGATTATTTATAATTGGTAAAATATGTATAATGCTTAGATGGGTTATTTTAAAGCTGGACATCCAGGTGGTTCTTCATGAATTTGAGTTAGGGCAGTGGTATGTGTGGAAATAGTGTGGATTCAAAGCTATGGTTTACGTTCGTATTAGTTTCTCTTGAAAATTGTTATTTTACTTATTCTAGATTTTCACATCTATTTAAGAAAAAAAATATCTATAATTTAGTTTGCTCTTGATAGACTTAGTGACTAGTTATTTGAGTTGTTTAATTTTCCCAAACATATACGCTCCATGTGGTTCGACATCGGACTCACCGAGTTAACTTTATTACTTCGCTACCTACGCTTGGGTAAACAATATTTAAGTTGTAGCACTAGAGTCTAACACAACAAACAACATATTTTTATAATTTTTTTAGAATTAGTTATAATTTATTTAGTACGGGTTGTTAGTGCAGAAACAGTTCTAGTTGAGGCCATTAATTTGTCCCGAGATCATCCATCCAACTTAATTAAGGTGCTATACATAACTTAAATAATATACCCACTTAAACCACTAGTTAATTAACATGCTGATTACATGGTATATACTTTTAGACTAACCGGAAAGAAACATGATTATGCATGAAGGTCTCTGGTCGACAGATTTCAAATTGGCAAGGTTCAGTTGATATTAGGTATGTATCAAATTGTTTTACTTTCATACATATATAATAGCTTCACGAAATAGGACCATTATGACTAGACAACAAGGTCAAGAATATGAAAAGGCAGTAACAACGAAGCAACAAATAATTAGGGTGCTCATCAACTCAATACGAGTAAAGGCAACAAGATTCAAATATGCAATTGAAGTCGAAACATTTTTAAGAACGCATTCAAGGGTATAGATCAATCATAACATCAACATGAATATGGTTATATCTGACTTCCAACATGAAGGATTCTAGGTATCATAAAAAGTAAGATCCTAAAAGATACTATGTAAAATCATCCTTCTTCAACTGTTGTTGATTCTTCTCGTCGTTTATCCTCAACTTTAGCGTCCAACTCCTCCTTCTGTGTGTGTCTTTGGTCGGCCAGTAGTGCGAGGTTGAGAGAGAGAGACGAGATGAGAGAGAAAGAGAGAGTCGTGAGAGATGAGAGGGATGGGCGGCCTTCACTTTAAATAGATGGTGCCCTAGGGTTTTCCCACTTCAGGTAAGAGTGTAACCAACCTTCCCGCCAAGTCGTCTATATATCTAAAGCAACATGCTTCTCCAAATAAAATCCTTGGCGCCCTCCCCAATTGGAAACCTAATCCTTCTTTCCACTTTATCCTCAATCAGGTAAGTTGGTAACCAAAAGATGCTCCCAAATAATTTCTTGGCACCTATTATGAGTCCTAGCCTACAAGGCATCATTTCCACCATCCATCTAACCCTCCTATTCCTACACCAACTAGAAGTGTATCTCTAAGTATTTGCATCAATCCACTTCTCCTCTCATATAACCCTGGTGCCAGACATAAACTTAGCACTAGGCATAGCTCTGCACCTAACCCTGGCACCAGGCACAACCCCAACACCAGGTTGGACACTCAAGAGTCCAGGTTTAAAATAGAAACTTGTTTAGTTACCCCATTAAGTCGTATTCCTACTTTAAGCTTACTTCATTTTGGGAAATAGGATAACTCAGAATATATTCATACAATCAGAAGACAAGGGGTTCCAAATAAAATCCACTTTCTTGGTTTAGGTCATCCAATAATTTTTTTTGTATAATTTTTGGGGTCGTCACAGTAAATTTCCGCAGGGACCTTGCGAGCCCCCTTGTTTGTTGAAATCATAATATGCTCAAAAAGCCAGGATTAAACATTGATGCATAGTCTCTGTGTTATTTTTTGACCTTGCAAGGTTCCTAGTCCTTTTGAGGCACTACACGTGCGTATCATATTGTTAGGCATCATGGAAGGCCTACGCAGTATTTGCCCATCGTGTCCACGACACTGATGGGGCCCTCACCCTAGATACATAGCAAGGTTTCATTTGAAAACCCCTAGTGGCCACAAGGTGAATTGACCGCTTGCGAGTCATAATGATTCGAGAGCATAAATTGAATCCCTCCTAGCACTATAAATGTTTTATGGAGATTGATTAATTTGTTCGGATGATTGAGTTTCCTTATGTTTATGATGAATCATGTATTCCTATTGATGGTAACATATTTGCATATTCATGTTACATTTGCTTATGCTAACTATATTGTCTTTGAACATCATATTATACTATACTGCGATTTTCCATCCTACTGGGTATTTCTATTTTTGCATGAGTATTCATATTATACTATACTGCGATTTTCCATCCTACGGGGTATTTCTATGGAATACTCATGCAAACATGTGATGCAGGTTTAACTATAGATACCACATGAAAGAACAGCTGGATTGAGTAGCTTAGGGTGAAGATTAGCATCTCTTGGTAAACTTTAATCCAGAGATGCTTAGTCTCTGTGCCAGTTCGTAGTTTGATGCTAAATTGCAGTTTACTTTAATGATTTGTAATAAATAGCATTTTGACCATCAGAAAATAGTTATCACTTATTATTTATTGTTAAATTTAAATTTTTTATTTATAAATAGCTTATCCATTGGAAGTTTGTCATTTCACACATCTTATTATGTTTGTGTGAATGACCACGCAATTCCATGTGATGCCTTAAGTATTAGGCATGTTAAAAAATATATGTACTCCGATATGCCTTTTCCAACATTTCTTAAAATCAAGGTATCATGATTGAATTTTCTACTGAGTAACTTTTTCTAAAGACCTAACTTGAAATTTTGTTGAAAACTGATTGAAAATCAAATTTTCCCCAAAACTAGTTTTACATGAAAACTAGAAGAACTTAAAATTAAATCTCACAAACAAGTTGATTTAAATGCTACAATACTTCAACACAATCCAAATATAGGCTGAACAACAAGATTATCGCAAAAAGAATCATTAAAATCAACCTAGAATCCCATCAAAAACTAAATTTTTTAGGTGCGGCACTTAAGCTGAGATGAGAAAATCCAAATCCGTGAATATTTGATGGAGATCTTTGCAAATGTATTCCAAAATTAGATTCTTCATTTAAAAACATGATGAGGGTTTCAGAGCGATCGAACACAAGGAGAGGGAGTTAAGACCGCTAGATTTCTTATCTTTAATATTTTTAAAAAATTCAAAAACTGAACAAATTCTCGAATATTTTAGTAAATCACATTGTTTAAAACTAGCATCTTGGAATCAGAAAATTGTTAAAACACATTAAAAAAACATGCACGATTGATTATAGTGCTTTACATTTATCCCAACCATGTGTACACATTTATTTTATCAAATATGAATACTTCTACACTCCTTGTTCAATTTAGTTGTCTTTGATAAAGTTTTTACAATCATTGTGCTTAAGACTTTATATTAGTAATATATCCGCAATATATATAAATATTACTTTTTGAAAAACTATCTAATTTATGAAGTTTTGATCTAGAAGTCCAGTTGTATCCCCTTAACCAATTTTATGATGTTTCACTCAACACGACTTGTTGCAAGAGTACAAAGGATAAACATAATATAACATGAGGTTTGTTGCTGCTCATATTTCCTTTATCATTTTTTTTTTCATTTTGCATGGCTTGTGCAATGTGAACTTTCTTAAGCTTTCTATGCGATCTATTAGCAAGCATTGTACCGATGACTCTTGAAACATCTTGTTCAAGGTATTAGGTGATAAAGCAACCTTCAAGTTCAATAGCTTAAGTTACAAAGGCTACAAAGTTTATGTTAGCCATCTATAATTTTTGTATGCTTTTCCACTTCTCTAATTTTTTGACGTCATTTGTTTTTCTATTAAGTTAGTAGTTGTTTACATGGAGATGTTTTCATGAGACTTAGTTACATAACATTTCGCTTTCAAGTTTGTGAGAGCTAGTTATGATTAACCAAATTAAGGCTCTACTCCTTTATTATAGTTCAAAACTTAAGTGTGTGCAATTGTACAAAATATAGCATAGGAGACTAAGATGATATAGTGAGCAACTTATCCCTTACTACTTTTTATCAAATTTCCCTACATTAAACTTGTTGCACAGTTTCTAAGTTGAAATGACAATTAAAAGTGTAAGCAATATTAGCCAAAGTGTTGTGGTGATATTAACCTGAAAATACATGACTCACAAAAACAATAAAATGAAAATTAAGCTAAAGCACGCAAAATAAGCATAAACTGTAGAAAAGAAAACTAAACGAGCAAACAAAGATACAATATTTTTGGGTTTTTGGTTACTTATTTTTTTATACTTTTTAGTAAAGAAAGCAACTAAAAATACTCAAAAAATAAATTCATTGAAAGAATTAAAACAAGGGAGTCATTCTTAAGACATCCTAGATGTTTCCTTATAATACTACCCACTTGGTATACAAGTTTCTCCAAATCACTTTTCTTTACCCACATTGTTCATAGTTTATAAATTTTATGAGGCAGTTTGGGTCAAAGTAGGGTAGGTTGAACACTCTTTGCTTTGCAGATATGATGAGGCATTTTTGGTACAAACCGTGGAGGTGAGGTTCCAAATTCATTGAAAGAATTCATTTTAATTCTTCCCATATACTTAAAAGTTTGAACCAGCAGAGTAGGTGTCTGGTGCTGAGGTTTAGCTAACTCCTTGGGTTCTTCCCATATACATATGGCTGATGTTTTTTACATTCAATGGTAAAGTATATCATAAACCTCTCTGTTCTTTTGCCCAAAGGCACATCCTTATTGAAGCCATCAAGAGTAGATTCAGTCTCCTCGAACTCAGTCGATAGTGAAGCATATCTCTTCTTTTCAGATTCTAAAGCATGTTTGAGAAATAAATTCTCATCACACACAATCTTATATTTTTTTCTAGCACCTCTTTTATTTTCTCTAACTCTATGAGCCCATTAATTAAGGTTGACAACTCATTTTCCTTTATGTCTAACAACTTCTTAAGTGATATAACTTGTTTCCCCCAACTAATCATTGATTTGTAGAGTTCCTCCTTAAACATAAGATACTCTTTCATATATGAAGTTGGTTTGCCAGCAATGCTCTCATTCTCACTTTCTTCATCAAGATTTGGTTCAATGTCAGCATCTTGATTCTCAGTTTCATTTTTTTTCTTCATCATTCATTTCCACACTTACATGAAAAGCAACACAGTTGCAAGTGTCCTCATTTTATGTAACACTCGAAAAATCGGTATGAATCACTAAACTGCTATTTTAGAAAACAAACCTAAATTAGGAAAGTTTAGTTGCTTAAGTTGATTTCTGATGTGTTATGTTATGTTATATGTTAGATGTGTATGTGATGCGTTAGAAATTGATTTAACAATGAACTGAGTTAGGTAGGTTATCCCGGGTACGAGGACTAGCCTTGGTGCTGGGCTTTACCTGGAGACGAGGCTAGTCTGAAGCCATGGCCTAGGGTCACCTGACGCCATCTCTCATGGGGCTAGGTGCTTAGGTGGATATGAGACATGTATTGGAACATTTATGAGTGAGACGAAGTGGTTAAGACTCGTGGTGCATAGTTATTACGATATGGGTGTGTGCCACATGCATGGGACGCTAGAGCACATGTACGTCAAGCACATGGATGCATAAAAGATTTGATTACTAGTCGTGTGAGTGAGTGCAAATCTTAGTTGATTATCCATAATAATTGGAGAAGATTATGGTAACATAAAAGATTTGATTACTAGTCGTAAATAAGGAGAGTAACTAGTAGTAAATCAGGAAAGTAACTCAATCGGTTATTGATAATTATGATAGGCAATTAGGGAAGAGAGTAGAATATTCCCAAGATCATTAGCAGCCAATCAGAGAAGGTCGGCCAATTGTAAAGGACGTCCAAAAGATTTGGGATGAGATTAGGAAGTTTCTAGAATTGGAAGATGAGACCAATTTTGGAAGAAGATTCTCAAAGATATAGAATCTTAACTAATTTGGGACGCCCAATTTGAGGGACACCCATGGTTTGATTGGAGAAAGTTGAGGATGAAGGGCTGTGATTAGAAGGGATGTGTATCAATGGAGGAAAGTGAATTCAACTAGGAATAGAAAACCTAACTATTTAAACTCCAATTTGGAGTGGCCGGCCCATGCACTTGGCCGACCACCCCTTTTGTGTTTTGTTGAGTTTTCTTCTCCCCCTTCTCCACCAAGTCAGCACCTCTTCACCCCCTTCTCTAGTCCAAAAACTCCATTAATCTGAAGGTTGAGGGCGACAACGCATAGAGGAAGCGACGGTCTTCGTGAGGAAGCAAGGAAGTACTATATTCATAACAAGGAGGATGGTTTTTCCCTTGTCTTTCTTTTAAATTCCTTATTTCATATGAATATTGATATTGTGTTGTCTTATTAGCATTATTCTTGTTTCCTTGTTGATATTAAAGTGATTCAAGTTCATAGTTTGAAGTAATTTTCATTATAGAATGATTTGTGTGGAATCACATGTAAGTTTGTGCTCCAATTCTCTTTAGTTACACATGCTAGCTACTAGATGGAAACCTTAATTCGTTTTAATACATCTTAATACTCCTTTGTGTCCATATGGGTTCATTTATTTGCTGTCCAATTCGTATTGTCTTGTTGTATTGTTGAATCATGACAATTGCATAGCCATAAGACTCTAATAATTGGTTATTGTTACTAACTTAAACTAAAGTGGACTATTAATGTAGAACGTCTCATAATTTGGTGTCAAGACTCTACTGGTCCTTCAAAAGAGTTCTTTGTGCCATGTCAGTTCTTTGCCTTCGAGTGCCCTTGTGTCCCATGATAATTGTCTAGTTCATTATATATGTCTAATATGGAAGATATGAAAGTACAACTGAACAATGATAAGGAAAACAATTCATAATCGTTCACAATTACTAAAATTAAAACTAGTAAGGTTCTGTAAGAAGCACAAGATGACATGTAATTAAAGTATGGGGACATTAGTGGTCATAACAGAGAGCTATTATACTCCTTAATCAAATAGAACTAGGATTAGTGCTCTCGACCAGAACTGTTTCTGCGCCAACGACCTGCACTAAATTAAATGTAACCAATTATAAAAAAAAATATGTCTGTTGGGTTGGAAACTAGATTCATATGCATAATCACAGTAAAACTTTCAAAGCCTAGATCAAATTGTACTAACAGTGGGGACCGTTGGAAGCAACTAAGATGAAGAAAATAGTACACTGTAATTAGGCTATACACCCTAATATCTGCTAATACAAGAGGGTATGATAAGATAAGTGTGTGGTGAAATTTATCTATATATTATAAGACTTATCAATGACTATTACAGTAAGAGTGACTAAGCTATAAGGATTGGTATCTTGAGGTAACCAAAGGTGTATTTGTATTTAACATGTCTCTAGTACTTGGCTTGCAGCGTTGAGTCAGTTTGAGCCTTCAATTGGAGTCCCAACCCTCATATCCTTTTATTCAGTAACCTGATATTTTGAGTTTGGACAAGTGTTTCTCGAACCCAGTTGATTTTTGAAAGTATGTGTAACATATCAGATATATTAAAATCTCATTGGTACTCCTTTCGTGAGTCAGATGCTCAAAGAGATATTGAAATCTCATTGGTACTCCATTTGTGAGTTAATTGTTGGAAATAATACATTGAATTCTAGAGTGTTGCGACCTTTGTCATGATAAGTATTGCTCATAGTATGTTGATTGTTTCTCCACAAGAGTCCTTGCAAGGATCTCTCCGAGGTGGAATCATAGTATGCTCAGAGAGCCATTGCTAGATCTTACGAGATATCCAATATTTATGGAACCTTGCGAGGCTCCTACCCAAAGAGAGGTATATACGTACGTTTTAGGCTGTGAGATATTACGGAAGGTCTTGCAGTCTCCGCCCATTGTGTCCGTAAGCACTGATGGAGCCAGTTCCTACACATATGGTCGGGTTCCAAAGAGAGAACCTCTAGGGTAATCTGGTATGTAGCCACTTGCGAGTTATTAGATCTGAGAGCAGAAATTGGATCTCCTTACACTTTGGATGTCTAGAGTCAGTAATGAATGTTAATTTCTACTTACATTTTTGATGTGTGGAGTCTTGATGAATTATGATGTTATTCAGGTAAGATACCCTGATTTCAGTTATGATTGTTGGTGATCAATCTAATGTCATTTGTGAAATCTTATACCTCTTCCACTTGCTTTATGTATAGTCTTTGTTGGTTTTTACATCCTACTGGGTATTTCTGTGGAATACTCATGCATCCTCTGATGCAGGCACGAAAAAGGAATGAATCTGGTCAGGTTGCAGTACCAGGAAAAGTTGCGGATCGCAGTTGGAAAAGTCTTCAAGTTATTTCTTGTTTTCTCTATCACTAAATAATTGTGGAGTGATGGCATATATGCCTGAAAACTTTAATGATTTTTGTTTTATTGGATATCTTATTATTGGTATTGGAGATTATTCTTGGATTATATACTCTTATTTCATACTGATTAATGATGTTGCTTCGTAAGACTGAGTATTTTCAATTGCGCATCCTTTCGTGATGTTGTAATTTATTGGTTGATTGAGTATTCGGTGGCATCCCCGAGTTTCTAGCTTCAAGATTGTTCGCATAAGGGATGACTTTCGCACTCTGACGAGGCCGGGAATTTCGGGGCATGACATTTTAAGATTCTCGACCACTACTTTCAGAAACTGACGCCTTATTGGCTTTCATTTTTCTCTTTTCTCTCATCTAATTTTTTTCTTCTTTTCTTCATCTTACATCTCATCTTCTTTCTTGGGACATTCATATGCAAAGTTACCATATTTTTTACAATTAAAACATTTTACTTTAGTCTTATTCATCCTATTTTGTTTATAATTCTTGTCATTATTTCTCTCAAAGTTTCTATTTCTAGAACTAGATCTTTTTCTATTCTTCCCTGACTTTTGAGCTTAAAAAAGTTTTCTAAATTTCTTTGTTAGTAAGGTCAACTGCTCTTCATTACTAGATTCGTCAAATTCCTCATTAGTTATGTTTAAGGCCTTAGCCTTCTTAGTCGGTTTCTTAAATGCCCTAAGAGCAGTTTGTTTTCCTTAAGCATTATCATACACTTCTCTCTTTTGATTATATGTGTCCTCTTCCACCTCAAAAGTTTTAAAGCTTTGTACAAGTTCTTCTATATCTAGCGAGTCAATATCCTTAGATTCCTTGATGTCTTGGCCTTTTATTTTGAACTTTTACGAAGCCTTTCCTAACACTTCTTTGTTATAGACCGCAAGATTTTCCTAACAATTAAATGGTAAGGGATCAGTTTTCCTAATTGATCATAAGAGTTAAGAATTTTAGAAATTTTAGCATAATATTTAGAAACAGTTTCATCATCAGTCATCATAATGATTTCAAATTTAAGAGTAAGCATCTGAAGTCTAGGTAGTTTCACAGCAACAATTCCTTCATTGTACTTAAACAATTTATGCCAAGCAACCTTAGCCAATGTACAATTAGGGATGAGTCTATGTTGACTTTTACCAATAGCATTAAAAAAAGAACTTAAGGCACGACTTTTACAGAACGCTTGTTTCCACTCAGCATCTGTATATAGAGATTATTCTTTATCAGCATCCTTGCCTTTCTCATTCTTAACAGTTGGAGGCTTCTATCCAATCACAATGGCTTTTAGGCAAGAACCATCAACCATTTATAAAGGATTTCATTCTATTTTTCAAATATGGAAAGTTCTCATCGTCAAAGACAGGAGTTCAATTCATGGGATTACCCAAATCATTATTTTCATAAGCAAGTGAACTAGACATCATTAACAATCACAATCAGACAGTAAAATCACAACTTTAACCAATCAAACCAATTTAAATTGCTCTGCCACCAATTGTGGAAACCAACACAGTGCCACTAGCCCGTAATGAAAAGCATAACAAGCTACAAGATACGGGTCCTTGTTTGATTATATGTATAAATATAAGGAAGTGATTCGATAATCACACAAAATAATTAAACACTCAAGCATGCACGCTGTCATGCCCTAAATTTTTAGCTCTTATTGAATGCATATCTTTTAAATATGCTGAATAGTTGAGGCGTCACAAATAATTGCATCGTCATTCACACAAACATAATGACAAGTGTAAAATGATGAACTCTCAAAAGGACAAACTATTTATAAATGAAAATCCAAAATGAGCAATAAATAATAACCTTTTATTTTTCTAATGGTCCAAAAGCAATTTTACAAAATCATCAAAATAAACTGCAATTATAAAGTCTAAGCAATGAACTCTTCTTCTACGAATCCATCTTTTAAGTCCAGCTCTCCTCTATGAGCTATCAGCAGCTAAACTGCATCGCAGGAAGCATGAGTATTCCATAGAGATACCCAGTAGAATGCAAAACCGCAATAGAATATAACAAGATAATTCAAGAATAATGCAATTCGGCAGACGTAGTTGTAACATGAATCTGCAATATGTTACAAGACAATTGAAAGAGATAACTCATCATTAATGTCAGGAAACTCAAACATCCGAATGAAGCAATCAAACTCCATAACTATTGATAATGCTAAGAGTGAGTAAGTTTATGCTATGAGTTCATTGCCGCTCGTAAGTAAACAACCTACCCATTCGCAACTAGGGGTCTTCGATAAGAACCCTATCATGAGTTTAGGACGTGGGCCCCATCTGGGTTCATGGACACAATGGGTGGAGACTGTATAGGCCTTCCATGATGCCTAATAATCTAAAAAGTGCATGTGGTGCCTCGATAAGGCAGGGATACGATAATTCTGGGATACGCTAATCCCAAATATAAATACAAAGACCTTGCAAGATCAATGTTTCAGACATGGCTTATTGAGCATACTATAATTCCCATTATAGATACGTTAATCCCTAAGGAGACTTCAATCGAGTATTTCATAATGCAAACTACAGAAATATGCCAATCCCTGAGGAGACTTCAGTCGAGTATTTCATAATGCAAACTACAAAGATACGCCAATCCCTGAGGAGACTTCAATCGAGTATTTCATAATGCAAAAGTATAGAGATACGCTGAGGAATCTGACTTTGTGTATAGAACTACAAAAAACATTCAAGCAAACACAGAAGTATTACATGTAATTACATCCCATAAAAGACATAAGGAATGTTGCTCATCGTGGTTTTTAGAGAGATAGAAGATTTGAATATTAAATTAGTGTTTAAGGTGTATAGAAAATACAAAAAACTGATGAAAAATAAATTCTAATCCTACAAACCGGTTCATGACCTGATGAGTCACATCTATTATATTTTTAATAGATAATAGTCTCTCAATTGTTCATATAAGTGTATGTTACTAATTTAAGACTTTACACACTGATCAGTCATGGTTATGAGAAAAGCTGACAATACTTGTAGGATTTTTAGTACTGCTGAATTCTAACTATAAGTCATGTGTAATTAATTAAAAACACATTTGCAAGGTAGAACTAATTTGTATTAGTAGATCAAGCCCTCACAAAAGGTTGGTAGAGTATTTAGAATAAATAAAGTAAAGATATGTAAACAGACATACATAAGTTTCTTTTATAAACTTTGTAAGATACTTTATGACACCTCAGCATAGACATTTAATAGTTGGAGTATTCATACTTGATGCATAAATATAGGCTGGGATAACATATGATTGAACATAAGGGTTTGGTCTACACACTGGAATACAAACATTATTTAGATCAGTAGAATTCAAGAATGTAGAATCTGTCCAAAATAAAAGGGGTGGAAATACATGCCTCCCAAGACAATACATACAGTTTCTGGACTAGGAAAAATTACTAGAGATATCCCTATAAGTTTACAGCATGACACAACTTACGACATAATTTTTTGATATTTTGTAATTAATTATGGATTATTTCGTACAGGGTGTCGGTGCAGAAATCAGTCTGGCGGATAGTGAAAAACTATTCCGAGAGTGGCTATAATATTTAGTAAAACCTTAAACGTTTCACAATGTTACAATATTTATTAAATAAGTCTTAATTTTAGGAATCAAGACTTCTAAAACTGAACGAGAACATCGCACTTGAAGATGGCAACAACAAAGAAAGATAAACACAAATGATCAGGGTTCTTTCATAACACAATACATGTAATAGAGACACGAATCATGTAAGCGATCGCAACTGATTACTACAAACACGACAATAATGCATATAATTCAAGCAAAGTCACAAGAGTATAAGCATAAATAAGATTCAACTCAACATTAGTAGGAACACGCAAATGTCTGACTTCAAACGCAAGAAAATCTAGGCATTGTAGAAGAATAGGACCATAGAAAGAATTGTGTAAAAATATCCTACCTCAAACCATTTGTCAATATCTTCTCGCTTCGCCTTAATTTGAGCATCCTATGCACCTCCTTCGTCGCCTCTTCAAGTCGGCCAATAAGAGAGAAGGATGAGAGAGAAGAAAAAATAGGGGTGAGAGAGAGTAAGAAAAGAGAGAGGGGGTCGGCAATTTGGAGAGAGAGAGAGAGAGAGAGTTGTGGAAAAAGAGGGAGCTGACTCCTCTATTTATAGAGGACAATCAACCACCCCAATTTGGAGTCCTACTCCAATTGATAACTCTTCGTCCTTATCCTATTTGAAGTCTATCCATATCTGGTAAGTTTATAACTACAAGGATTCTCTGAAACTAATCATGTCGCTCAGAGAGAGTCCTAGCCCAGTAGGTTTCCTTTTTTAACTAGAATGTAATCTCCTTATTCTATTTGAGTTAATCTTAATTATTATGAGCCAATTAGGAGCTTTCCTATTCTTATTGATCCTCATATTCAATCAGGTCTATATATTAGAACAAGCTTATCCGTAATAAATCTCTGGTGCCCAACAGAGTCCTAGCCTGTAGGGTTTCATGTGGGAGATTGAGTCAATCTACTCCTCTGCAACTCATCATGGCACCAGACTTATCCTCTAGCTGAGGAATCTTGTTCTAAGCTAACCCATTGTGCAACACTACTCCATTCCTACTTCAAATAGGACTCTAAGATAATTACCAACGATCTTATCTATCCAACAATTACCAGAGTTCAAACAATTATGGTTTCTCAGTTCAAGATGCCATCAATTATACTTTTTTATTATTTTTTTACAAAATTTGGGGTCATTACATCCTCCCCTCCTTATTGGGTGTTTCGTCCTCGAAATGAAACAACCTTATTACTAAATAAATCTTGTTAAGATTGTCTCAAATAATTTCTATATTTTTTCCCTAGTTTTCCAAGATGTGCTTTCTTCTTATGCAACCTACACTCGTCCAAAATAACAAAGGAATCAAGCAAATCAAACAGTTTAAGCAATATCAATACAACAATCAAGACCCTATCCCTCACTATAACAGGGGTGTTCTCTAGACATTTAAGTGCTTTAATAGAGCTCCCAGGTCAATCAATTCTCTAGCAAGTCTATCATGGACAAGAAGAATACCTTCAATATCTTTGTTTGAAACCCTCACGCCTTCTGACATCATAGCAAAGATCCGAGCTTGAGTCTTCTTCATCCTCTCCTTGTTTGGGCAGTAGGAATGTTTGATTCAACCTTATTCATCCTCTCCTTATTTGGGTAGTAGGCATGGCTTCCCAAGGTGACACCTCCTCTCTTCACGTGGACATGGCTTCCCAGGGTGATACTGTTGGCCACAAGATCGACACTTGTTCCCATTTTGATTGACCTGCTGGGCTTGTCGATTATGCAAGTTTTGAGGGTATTGCTGCTGTTGTCTTGACTGCTTGAAGGGTATATTGTCATTCGTATTATCACCTCCAAGCCTTTTGCTGTTGGGCCACTTGAAGTGATTGTCTTGACCGTTGGTCATGCTCACCTTCTTCTCTTGCATTCTCTTATAATCCTCCTCCAAAATAGAACCCAATTCAACTGCCTTTGCCACTGAGGTTGGTTGAGTTGTTAATAATTTCACAAGTAATCCATACTTTAACCCGTCAATGAACCTTTATACCCTTTGCAATTCCTTTGGACACGCATGAGATGCAAACCTTTGTAGCTGTATGAACTTAGTTTCGTATTGCAGTACTGTCATCGATCCTTGCTCCAACTCGAGGAATGTTTTTTCCTTCCTCCGCTGAACGTGTGAAGGAAAATATTTCACGTTGAACACCTGCCTAAAAGCCTCCCAAGTAATTTCGTGTTCTTCAGGAAAACTGTTTCTTTCAGCAGATTCCTACCAGAATACCGCTTCTCCATCAAATAGGAATGTGGCAAAAGTTACCCGTTCAATCACGGGAACCTTGAATCCCTTGAACAATTTCTCTACTTCCGTTAACCACCTTTCATCCGTCTCTGAGTTGTCCTCCCCAGTAAATGTGCTGCCCTTTTGAACCTCTCCAATGTGGGGGTTTTCTCCCTATCAATACTTCCATTTCTAATCGCTCTTGCGAGCTCCTGCATCATTGTCGTCATCCCTTGGTTCTGTTCAACATTCTATTCTTGAGTAATTGACGCGTCTCTCATGGGTCTACCCCTTCGGGTTTCTGAATTTATTATTTCTTTTACCTCCAGTTAATGAAATAAGATAATTAGAATTTCCATGTTTATTAGAATTTCCATAAATGTCTGAATTTTAATTCATCTATCACAAACTTTCGAGTGTCGGTGAACTCCCAACACTGGAAAAAACAATCAAGGAACAACAATTCATAGAATCACAATTGAATAACATATGATCAAACAAAATTTTACTATTTTCTTCAAAAATTTAATAGAGATGTTTAAATCAACCTTGATGCAAATGTAAGAAGTTTTATATTAAGGTATATTTCCTAATTTTTTCTCCCACTCCATTACTATCCTAATGATCCTTCCTATAAGCTTTTAGCTTCAAAGGTACTAATCTAGGATTCAAATTGTCATGTATACTGACTGAGCTCTAGTTCTGGATGCATCACCACCTCTGAAGGGAACATATATGGCCATCAATATCTATGAGACCTAAACTCCTATACAAGTTGTCTCACAAGCCTACATCATGTGCCGCTGCCTGGTAGACTGGGTGGTCTCTAACTATCTGAGGCACTGGCTCAATCACTATGGGTGGTACTTCTTCGTCATCTAATTGGATGACTATGATATGCAGTTGTTCACCTACCATTGGTTCCACTTCTATAGGATATTTTCTAGGTCAGATTCAGCGTATTTATATTCAATGTTGTCTTCAGGTTTGGTTTGCGAAGGATATAGGGTAAATACTCTCCCAACCTGACATAGCAATCATGCTAAGATACCTATGTCCTAAAGGTTTCTTAGTCATTTAGGCTTTCTCATATCTCAATTATGTATAGGTTTGCTAACAATTCTATCTATACATGATCATTCTAGACCTATCATTTAAAAATAGTGTCCTCATGAGGCTCCGAAACCAAGCTATCATGCCCCAAATTTTCAGCTCTTATCGGAGTGCATATCTTTTAAATATGATGAATACTTGAGGTGTCACAAATAATTGCGCCATCATTCATACTAACATAATGAGAAGTCTAAAATGATGAACAAGTTTTTTATTATTTTTATTTTTTTATAAAATTTAGAGTCGTCACATCAAACACACATAATTTTACATAGAAACCCAAATCGGGAGAAAACCACGACGACTGTTACTTGGCCGATTTAAACTAATGCACTAGAAAAATCTTACTTTTTGTTTTACATGACTCGAGATACCATATAAGAACGTCTTCTCAACTTGCAGCTACCACCCTAGCAATTCTACGACTCGATCTCCACCTGATCTTCCAATGCGCTCCTGTACTTACTTGAAGACTCCTCTGATCAAAGTACAATCTTGATTACTCTTCCTTTCAACACACAATGAGCATAAGTTGGCGTTTGTATGCTTGTGTAATTGAACCACACTCTCGTAAGTTTCAAGTACAGTCTCTCCCTTACCGGAGTATTGAATGCCTTGATTCTATAAATGACAAAGTTTATGCCTTTCTAATAAATATTCTCGCAATATGACATAGGAACTAAGAGGCAATTGTACTTGACAAAAACTAGAATTTTTCTCTATTTGAAGTATGTCCTCCTTTTTTTTAATGGGGTGCATCCAAGAGGGTATGCAAAGACAAAGTGGTATGGCGAGTAATCCTTAATGATCAAATAGAATCCCTTGATGATAGAATATAATTATCCTTTCCTAATTTGGAATTATCCTAAATCATGACTCTTTCTTGATTTGCATGGTTTTCATTTGTATTGCACTGCATGGTCTACCATTGTACATGCGTACATTGTACCACTTTATAATAGGTACTTGCATCACAATGCTATGCACCACATTAATTTATTAATCAGAAACCCAAACCGGGAGAAAACTACAATGATTGTTACTTGGCCGATTTAAACTAATGTACTAGAAAGATCTTACTTTTTGTTTTACAAGACTTGAGATACCATATAAGAATGTTTTCTCAACTTGCAGCTGCCACCCTAGCAATTCTACGACTCGATCAACACCCGATCTTCCAATGCGCTCCTGTTCTTACTTGAAGACTCCTCTGATCAAAGTACAATCTTAATTACACTTCCTCTCAACATACAATGAGCATAAGTTGGTGTTTGTATGCTTGTGTGGTTGATCCACACTCTCTGAAGTTTGAAGTATAGTCTCTCCCTTACTGGAGTATAGAATGCCTTGATTCTATAAATGGCAAAGCTGATGCCTTTCTAATAAATATTCTCGCAATACGACAGAGGCACTAAGAGGCAATTGTACTTGACAAAAACTAGCATTATTCTGTATTTGAAGTATGTCCTCCTTTTTTTAGTTGTGTGCGTCCAAGAGGGTATGTAAAGACAAAGTAGCATGGGGAATACTCCTTAAAATGAAATAAAATCCCTTGAAGATAGAATATAATTATCCTTTCCCGATTTGAAATTATCCTAAATCATGACTCTTTCTTCATTTGCAGGGTATTCATTTGTTTGCACTGCATGGTCTACTATTGTACATACGTACATTGTACCACTTTAGATTATGTACTTGCATCACAATGTTATTCACCATGCTAATTTATTAATCAGAAACACAAACCGGGAGATAACCATGACGATTGTTACTTGGCCGATTTAAACTAATGCCCTAGAAAGATCTTACTTTTTGCTTTATAAGACTCGGGATACCAAATAAGAACGTCTTCTCAACTTGCAGCTGCCATCCTAGCAATTCTACGACTCGATCTCCACCCGATCTTCCAATGCGCTCCTGTACTTACTTGAAGACTCCTCTTATCAAAGTACAATCTTGATTACTCTTCTTTTCAACATACAATGAGCATAAGTTGGCGTTTGTATGCTTGTGTGGTTGATATACACTCTCTTAAGTTTATAAAGTACAGTCTTTCCCTTACCGGAGTATAGAATGCCTTGATTCTATAAATGATAAAGCTTATGCCTTTCTAATAAATATTCTCGCAATATGACATAAGCACTAAAAGACAATTGTACTTGTCAGAAACTAGGATTTTTCTTTATTTGAAGTATGTCCTTTTTTTAATGGCGTGCATCCAAGAGGGTATGTAAAGACAAAGTGGCATGGGGAGTACTCCTTAAAGATGGAATAGAAACCCTTGAAGATAGAATATAATTATCCTTTCCCGATTTGGAATTATACTAAATCATGACTCTTTCTTGATTTGCACGGTTTTCATTTGTATTGCACTGCAAGGTCTACCATTGTACATGCGTACATTGTACCACTTTAGAATAGGTACTTGCATCACAATGCTATTCAGCACGTTAATTTATTAATCATAAACCCTACTTAGTCACCTAATTATTCTCAAGTAAAAGATTAAACCTAATAAGACTAATTGAAGGGTGTGCGTGTTCATATACCTGAATGCCTTCAATGATCACGGAACACTTGAGTCTTCATATTGAATTATTAGAACATTTGTAATTGCTCCATTTTTCAAGTTAGTCAATCTTGAAAGCCAACTTGACTCACACAAATCTAGTTAATTTCTTAAACTAAAAAAAACACACAAAATAAAGGCATAGTTTTGAAACAAGAATAAGCCAATTAGATTTTGCACTAATAAGAGCGTTATTCACTTAAAAAATAACGCTACGTTTCATTCTCGGACGAAGAATATAGACATCCGATATCACTATATTTGTTCTTTGATTGAGGAGGGCCTGATCTCAGAGGCTGGCCGTGGATGGGGTACACTGAAGAAAACGAGTCGTTCAGCAAGGACCATCTTTATCGAAGAATCCCATGAAAGATCATCAATAGCAGCAACCATTAACTTGACAAGGTTGATGCAAGAGTTTGAATTTGGAGGGATCCTCTCCATTGTGGGCTCCAAGGTGAAATGAATGCCTCATCCACTGAAAACTCATAAGCAATCACATTCTTTGCAATCTTGGCTGTATGTTGCACTAGCAACTCAATCGGAGTTGGGGATATGCTGCAAAATTGTGCCTTCAGCCTCTCAGCTGCTCTTAAGATCGCATCTCTTAGTATTCCATCAACTATAGATTGAATCGAAAAAAGCTTTTCTAACAGATCTTTGTCTACAAAATATCCGCTTCCTGAAAATGGTTCATGCATCCCCAGACGAGCAAAGAATTGCACAAACTTCTCTGGATCGAAATTTGAGCTTTGGGAAGAAGATTGATGATCAAAGAGTGGATCAGCATATAATAAGAGCTGGTCGACATGCATCATCGCTGGAGGCGCCTTACTATACAGCACAAGCCTTTGCACAAGACTCGTTGGTTCCTCTGTGGAGGCTCCGGGTGGTAATTTGAGTATCCCATTGGCAAGGTCCTACAAGTGACAGCTGCTCGAAATAGCTGCATTAACCTTCTCTATAGCACCAATGACTGCTTTTCTAAAAGGTGATTCATCCATGGAGAAATGTGTGTCAATGAAATCTCCCTAACTGGTAACATCTAATTATAATGAAACAAAAGATGTTATACATGAGCAAAAATTTCACAAACAAGAAGCACGAATATCCACTTGCTGAGAGATGTCACTGGAGTCATGTAACTGGTATTGTGACAATTGACTTTCTATTCTTTGGAGAAGACTTTGATCAGATGGATGAGAGAGTCAAAATTCAGAAATTAGCACATTTTGCCTGTTGCCAAGTCGAGGAGTTGAAAATTTCAGAAATTACTCTTGGTCGTATTTTTAATTTGACAGGAGGATTCATGATCAGGAAGTTGACCAGGGTTGATAGCTCAAACCGCAATAAGTAAAACTGGGAAGAATAGTAGAAGTAATGATGCATAGGGGTGGTCTGTGATAAGTTATCAACAAATTTTGGATCAGGTACTTACCAGATACTCCCTCCAGGCATTTTGATTAGACACAGTTGATTTTCAAATGAGCTAAAAATTACTCCATCAGGGGACTTTTAATAGATATGGTTGATTTTCAAATAAACTGATGAGAGACACTTTTAGTTCATTTGAAAATCAACTATATATATATATGAGATGAGTTTACATGAGATCGTTCTCATATAAGGAGCATGAGGCCAATCTTTATTGCCGTTAGATTCCGATCGGAGGGCGGATATCAAATCAGTGGGTAGGTGAGTGTGTCACATCAAGGAGTGGGTGAGATCATTATGGATATTTGTAGCCATCAGATCAAGATCCAACGGCTACGATTCAAAGTGGCCTCATATAAGCAATATGAGAGCGATCTCATTTAAACTTTTCCCTATATATATATATATAGAGAGAGAGAGAGAGAGAGAGAGAGAGAGAAGGGTTTACATGAGATCGTTCTCATATAAGGAGCATGAGGCCGATCTTTATAACCATTGGATTTCGATCGGAGGATGGATATCAAATCAATGGGTAGGTGAGTGTGTCACATCAAGGGTTAGGTGAAATCATTATAGCTATTTGTAGCCGTCAGATCAAGATCCAACGGTTATGATTTAAAGTGGCCTCATATAAGCCAAATGAGAGCGATCTCATTTAAACTTTTCCCATATAGAGATGAGTTTACATGAGATCGTTCTCATATAAGGAGCATGAGGCCAATCTTTATTGCCGTTAGATTCCGATCGGAGGGCGGATATCAAATCAGTGGGTAGGTGAGTGTGTCACATCAAGGAGTGGGTGAGATCATTATGGATATTTGTAGCCATCAGATCAAGATCCAACGGCTACGATTCAAAGTGGCCTCATATAAGCAATATGAGAGCGATCTCATTTAAACTTTTCCCTATATATATATATATATAGAGAGAGAGAGAGAGAAGGGTTTACATGAGATCGTTCTCATATAAGGAGCATGAGGCCGATCTTTATAACCATTGGATTTCGATCGGAGGATGGATATCAAATCAATGGGTAGGTGAGTGTGTCACATCAAGGGTTAGGTGAAATCATTATAGCTATTTGTAGCCGTCAGATCAAGATCCAACGGTTATAATTTAAAGTGGGCTCATATAAGCCAAATGAGAGCGATCTCATTTAAACTTTTCCCATATATATATATATATATATAAAGTGCTTATATGACTGATTTCTCCATTTAGTTGGGACCAAGTGCCATTCCCAATAGACTTACAACTATGGTGGACGCTCGAGCTATTTTCTTGGTTTTGTCCTTAGACTACCTGATTACTTCAGTTTCCATCCTCTACTTAGGGCCTATTTGGATGCCAATTTGGAGCAGAAAGGAAAATCCCTTTGTCTTCCTTTTCAATTTACTAAAAAAATTAAAAGGAAGCTCATGCACGAGAAGTCATTTTTCCCATCTTTTACCTTTTTCTATATGTTAAAAAAATTAAATAAATTTTATAAAGAAATATCCATCTTACCCTTACTATCTCATCTCTCTCTTTCTCCCTTGCTGCGCCTCCTCCCACCTGACCAGTTCCCTGACGATGATGCCACAACAATTGCCTCCTTCCGATTCAACTCTGACATCGTTTCCCTCGACCTCCACGAGCCCCTGTAGGATAATGCCGAGATTGCTAACAACGGTAGGAGGTCCTGGCCTCTATCCAATGGGTGAGGGTTCCAGCAATATTTTCTGGCAAAGAAGCCATGAGTCCTGGTTGGAAGCGGCGGAGGAGGCCAAAACACGAAGACCCACTTTGCCATTGTTGATAAAGCAACGACCTTTTGCTTCTTTTACAACTGGCAATGGTGGCGGGATTGGCAGCGATTTCTAGCACTGCCACCACCTCCAAGACCACCCCTGTCTGGACTAGTCCTAAAGCCTCCCGCTTCTACCATATGAGGACAATGGCGATGGTTGGCTCTCGGCCAGCCAATCCCTTCTTCTTCCTGCCGCCTCGCTCGCCGCCATCACCTCCAGCCAACTGCTCCGGCACCATGAACTTTGTGGTTTCCTTGAACTCTGACGCTAATGGCAAAAAGTTTGCCATGCTCCCACGGTCGAAGCCCTATGCCGTAACGATGCTCCATTCCACACTCATCCATGTTGTTCCATTACGAGTCTACGACGGTGGGTCGACCCTAAGCCAGACGAGCTCGGCGAGAGAGTCCCAGCGCCGAGGTGCCGCCACCTATGGAGCCGGTGGAGAAGCACTCGATCTCAAAGAGGTTGGAGCTGGAGTCGCTGGCCACGTCGTCCCCCTTGCGCCACCTCGGGCTGGCCAAGAAGGCGAATTTAGGGGGTATTTTCGAAAATAGGTGTTTGGAGAAAGTGAAAGACCATTTCTACCAAAAAGTAGAAAGGAAAAAAACCTTTTAAATGGCCGCTGTTCTGCCAAAAAGGATTCTTCTGTAGGAAAGATACAAACAAACATGTTTTTAGCAAAAAAGGGTGTTTCTGCCCATCAAAGTTCTTTCTAGGTACACCCAAACAGCACCTTATATTGATAAACGAGAAAGTTTTTTTTTTATTTTACCATCAAGCAAAAATGCTTCGTTATACCGAATTGTAGCTAGTTCAATTGGCATCTAGTTGCACATCCCTTGCCCTCATGGGTTTGTTGGAAATTTGAGTAGAAACCAGGAGTACTTTTTCTAGTGGAACAATCTGTCCTCTTGAGGTTAAACATGTAATTTTCTGGCCTCGCAATTTATTTTTCTTTTTTGCTAAGTCGGACTCACTAGTTACCATCCACCACTGGAATAACTTACTTGGATGTCCTCTTAAAAATTTGATAGAAGCACAAATGAAATGACTACGTTTAAAGAAACAAATAGAATGTAAATTTCTATTCCTACTTTTCCAAAATAAGGCAATAACTATGCTTTTCAGCATTCTCCGCCCATCTCTCAAATCCAACTTAAATACATTCCTTTCTGAGGATGATAATAAAGAAATATTCTGAAGGTTGTTTCTGTTATAGTGAGAATTAGATGAATCAATGCTGCCAGTGCTGATAAAAAAGACCATGGTGTGTTGAAATATATGTTTTTTTAACTCCGCCAACCTGACATGTAAGCTGTTTCTATAATACTTGTTCACTTCCGCAAATTGCTTAGCCAAACAGCAACTTTCAATGTCGAAAATCACATCTCTCCCCAATTCATTGAAGAACTTAGCTACATCGTCATCAGTAATTGTTGATGATATTTTCATCACCCAGAAGTGCCACATCTTTACCAGTGTCAATGAGACAATCCATGAACGTGGCATAGGTTGTGGAGTACATACCACAATTCTGGCTCGGCTGCTCGTAGGCAATACAATTCTGAAAGAATGAGCTAATGAAGTCATCAATCTTTAGTTTTGGAATTTCAATAACTCCTCTTTTGTAACTTAACTCCAAGAAACTCTTAGCTCCTTCCAAAGGTTTGAATTCAATACCAGCTCTTAACAGCTTAGACACACAGTGCAGAGCTTTACAGATTTGCTGCCCTCCTTAGGCTCTTTCAGATATGGAGGGATGAAGGTTGATCGAAACAAATCGAGAAAATGATCTTATTTTCTATCCACCGACCATTCATATACATCACTAGGCCTTTAAATTGCCCAGCTGAAGAACCTTATGGCAAGGACTGGAAGGGATGAATAATGCTTGCCATTTACGACATTTCATAGGTCAAACAAACGTTGTAGGACAAAGAAGGGGAGCTGATTGTCTAACCTGAGAAGGTCCCTTATGAGGACAGGTTTTACCCATGGAATATAAAAGATGGGATCTCCATTCGCCATTTCCATCTCCTTCTCATACCTGCGCAAGAGCTCGACGATGAAGCAGCCATCAAGAAGCATCATCTTGACGAATCTCCTTCTCATACCTGCATACTGATGACCTCAGAATAGCACTCTCTTGCTTCTTCTTCCAGCTTGGTCATGGCTTTGAGGTAGTCATCTAAGCCTAGCCCAGCGGTTGCTTCAGATCTGGCAAGGAACGAGTCGAGGAAACGCCACTTGTGCTCTTCCATCATCTTCAGATCTTTCTCTTGATGGTGGCAAGGCCCAATTGAGCCTTTCTGAGTATGATATGCCTGTAAATTTATATCTCTAAAATTTTCCATCATCTTGATCTCTTGCTTGGCATGGTGGTAAGGCCCTATGAAGACTATGTGACGATGATAAGCCTGCGGATTTATTCCTCAAAGGCTTTGGGGGATTCTGAAGATGCAGCATTTTTTGCCTCCTGAAATGGGCTTCAGAAGCTCAGGCTGCTTCTTTCTGTTGTCTTCAATGCAGGCTAACAGATCATTGTAGTCCTCGATGCTGATTGCAATGATGGGCACAATTTTCTTCACCATGATTCTGAACCTGCCCATTTGATCCTGAATTTTCATCCATCTTCAGAGATTATCCAACATCGAGCTCGAATTGACCTGGGGCCTCCCAGTAAATGAATTCAGATTTTTCTAAGAACCAATCAACTATTTTTGCTGAGATTTGACATTTCCAAATTGCAGAAGTGTGTGCTCACCTTTGCAGAATCTATGAAGACGACAAGTTGACGACAAATATATGATGAAAAGTAAGGGATCACAAGGATTAGGTAAAGAGCCGCGAAAAGGGCTCTAGCGGGACCACTAAGAGTAAAGATTATATATTTTGTCCAGGATTATATATTACCATAAAGTTTTAAAATATGAACCTAAACATAGATATCTTTGGGAACTCGAGAACAGGCAGACTGCATAGGGATAATTAGCAGTACCCGAACTACTCAATCTCTATTTTTGAATTATATGATAATGATATTGCTAGAACAATGTAGAGTCGATTGTACCATAACACAGAATTATAAAATTGTACCACCAAATTTTAATGTTTTTCATGTTCTCTACCTTATTTCAATGGTATGTATTTTTCAACTACAACATATCAAGGCTTTTGCGACGAACTCTTGTGCGATAGAGGAATTTTTGTCACAAAATATAATATTTTTGCAACGAATTTTCAGTTTGTTGCAAAAGATTCACACTTTTGCGAGGAAATGAAAAGTAGTTGCAAAAGGCCGTTATATTTGCAACAAATAGGGATCACAAGGATTTGGTAAAGAGACAAGAAAAGGGCTCTAGCAGGACCACTAACAGTAAAAGATTATATACTTCGTCCGGCATATTTATTACCATAAGGTTTCCAAAATGAACCTAAACATAGATATCTTTCAGAACTCGAGAATAGGCAGATTGCATAGGGATAATTAGCAGGACCGAAACTACTCAATTTCTATTTTTGAATTATATGATAATGATATTACTAGAAAAATGTAGAGTCGATTGTACCATAACACAAAATTATATAATTGTACCGCCAAATAATAAGGTTTTTCAAATTCTCTACCTTATTGCAATGGTATGTATTTTTTCGAATACAACAAATCAAGGCTTTTACGATGAACTCTTTTGCGATAGAGGAATTTTTGTTGCAAAATGGTATATTTTGCGACGAATTTTCGGTTTGTTGCAAAAGATTCACACTTTTGCGAGGAAATGATAAGTAGGTGCAAAAGGCCGTTATATTTGCGACAAATGAAGATCACAAGGATTAGGTAAAGAGCCAAGAAAAGGGCTCAAGAAGGCCCACTAAGAGTAAAAGATTTAAACTTCGTCCGAGATATTTATTATCATAAGGTTTCCAAAATGAACCTAAACGTAGATATCTTTCGGAACTCGAGAACAGGTAGACCGCATAGGGATAATTAGCAGTACCGAAACTACTCAATTTCTATTTAGGAATTATATGATAATGATATTGCTAGAACAATGTAGAGTCGATTGTACCATAACACGGAATTATATAATTGTACCACAAAATTTTAAGGTTTTTCATATTCTTTACCTTATTGCAATGGTATGTACTTTTTCCGCTACAACAAATCAAGGCTTTTGAGACGAACTCTTTTGCGATAGAGGAATTTTTGTCACAAAATATCCATTTGAGATGATTTTTCGGTTTGTTGCAAAAGATTCATTTTGCGACGAAATAATTAGTTGCAAAAGGACGTTATATTTGCGACAAATGAGGATCACAAGGATTAGGTAAATAGACAAGCATAGGGCTCTTGCGGGACCACTAAGAGTAAAAGATTTATACTTGGTTCAGGATATTTATTACCATAAGGTTTCCAAAATGAACCTAAACGTAGATATCTTTCGGAACTCGAGAACAGGCAGACCGCATCGGGATAATTAGCGGAACCGAAACTACTCAATTTCTATTTTTTAATTATATGATAATGATATTGCTTGAACAATGTAGAGTCGATTGTACCATAACACAAAATTATATAAATGTACCACCAAATTTTAAGGTTTTTCATATTCTCTACCTTATTGCAATCGTATGTACTTTTTCCACTACAACAAATCAAAGCTTTTGAGACGAACTCTTTTGCGATAGAGGAATTTTTGTCGCAAAATATCATTTTGCGACGATTTCTCGGTTTGTTGCAAAAGATTCCTTTTGCGAGGAAATGATAAGTAGTTGCAAAAGGACGTTATATTTGCGACAAATGAGGATCACAAGGATTAGGTAAAGAGCCAAGCACAGGGCTCTAGCGGGACCACTAAGAGTAAAAGATTTATACCTCGTCCAAGATATTTATTACCTTAAGGTTTCCAAAATGAACCTAAACGTAGATATCTTCCGGAACTCTAGAACAGGCAGGCTGCATAGGGATAATTAGCAGTACCGAAACTACTCAATTTCTAATTTTGAATTATATGATAATGATATTGCCATAACAATGTAGAGTCGAACCATAACACAGAATTATATAATTGTACCACAAAATTTTAAGGTTTTTCAAATTCTCTACCTTATTACAATGGTATGTACTCTGTCCACTACAACAAATCAAGGCTTTTGAGATAAACTCTTTTGCGATAGAGGAATTTTTTTCGCAAAATATCCATTTTCCGACGATTTTTGGGTTTGTTGCAAAAGATTCCTTTTGCGAGGAAATGATAAGTAGTTGCAAAAGGACGTTATATTTGCGACAAATGAGGATCACAAGGATTAGGTAAAGAGTCGATTGTACGATAACACAAAATTGTATAATTGTACCAACAAATTTTAAGGTTTTTCATATTCTCTACCGTATTGCAATGGTATGTACTTTTTCCACTACAACAAATCAAGGCTTTTGAGACAAACTCTTTTGCGATAGACGAATTTTTGTCGCAAAATATCCATTTTGCAACGATTTTTTGGTTTTTGCAAAAGATTCCTTTTGCGAGGAAATGATCAGTAGTGGCAAACATGTAAGGACCCTAACTTTTGAACCGGTTTATTTTAATATTAGTCATTGGTTAATTGTGCGGTTTAAGTGATTTCCGATTTAACTCGGTTGTTTTTTAAAATAAATGAATTTACAAAGGTTTTAATTAAAAATGATTTCACAATCATAAATTTCCAGTGAGTTTAGATGAAGCCTGGATTTTTAGAATTTTTCAGATTTTTCACTATTTTTCCGAAAATTAGGGTTTGACAGGACCCCGGTGGACCCCGCCACCAAAATTAGGTTTTTGTGACCAAAATGCCCCAGACATTACAGAAAGTCATTTAAAAACAAGGTTTTAGGTGGACCCCGCCACTGATATTAGAATATTCAGGACTAAGTTTCGGATTAAAATCTCTAAAATTCCTAATTTTAGCCTAAAACCTTGTTTTTTACCCCAAAATTTAATTACGGCTACCCCAAATTTATCTATAAAAGGAAAGTGCGATGCCCTTTCCCAATTTGGGAAAAAGGTTTTCTGGGAGAATTAGGAGCCACTTTCCCCTTGCTTAAAGAGGAAGGGATTAAAGGTATTTAGCCTAATCTTTGTTATTTTTTCTTAAATCTTCTAATAATTTCTTAATCTTGATTCATTCAATGTTTTAATTTATTTTGAAAGCTTAAAAATTACTGGTTTATACTTATCTACTAAGCCTAATCTTCAAAATCATATGTCCATGTTTTTAAAATGCCCTAGATCTAAGGTTTAGCATTTATTTTTCAAAGCTTAATAATGATTAATAGAGTATTAATATAAAATCATTTTGTTTGAAAGGTGTTTAAGGTGGTTGAAGGTTTCTCTCATCAAATCAAGGTAATGGATTTTTTAATCTCAGTTTTGGGTAGTGAATGGTTTGTTTTAATAGCTTTTACTTGAATGGGTGTTCTTGCTTAGGGCTCTAATGGTGGGTTTAATAAATGCTAATCCTTTGCTATGATTTCTTAGGGTTTCATCTTAGAATGATATGTGGAGATGTTCTGGAATGTTTTATGGGTTTTTATTAATGTTTGAGGCATGTATTAAGCTTTCAAGATGTGTTAATGGAGTCTCGGTTTTTGAAAATTTGAAAATGGGAGAGATGACCCGCGATCATCTTCTCGGTTTTGATTTACATCCCGATTTTCAAATGAGTATAACTTTTTACTCCAAACTCCGAATTGATCGTGGTTGGTGGCGTTGGAAAGATGACTTCGTGAGCTTTAAAAAGAACTTTGAATCAATCCAATATAATATCTGTGCACGAAGTTATGAAGATTTAAATATTAAAGTTATTTTTTACCCCATTATTGCATCTTACTCTTATTTTCCTATAAAAACTAAAAACTACATTAAAGTACCCCTAATTCTAATCAAACACCAATATAAACATAGGATAAATGGGTTATGAAATGCATCATTCATGTGTAGATCATATTGCTTATGAGTAATTGAGGTGATCATATTATGGTTTATTGTATGGTAAAAGAGCATGGTTGTAGGAGTAAGCCTTCAACTCTACATTGATGGATTAAGCTAAGTAGGGTATGTGATATTATTGCACATGTTGATAATGACACATGTTGATATTGAAATTATATCATGTGAAATCCTTGTGAATAAGCATGTTTCTGGCAAAGTTATGATATTGTGAACTATGAGATATGCTCTTTTATGTCAAGTATGGTTTTATTGAGAATTGTGATTTGAAATGGGATTTAAGAATGCATTTAATGTCTTATGAGGTTATGTCAAAGTATATTGCCATGTGATTAGAATGTGCATGAACACACACATATTTGGGAGTTTATCATGATATTATAGTTGATATATGCTTTGATTATGATACATGAGGGGATGGATTGGGTGCACGTTCCATGTGTTGGAACTCACGTAGGATTGCTCACGGATGTACCATGATAGCACGCATCATGTGTCACGCCCCAAATTTCCAAAACCCCAATATGCGCGGAAGCGATAATCCAATTAAGATTATAAGGGTTGGAATATGGGACGGACCGAATACTCGAATCATCACATACCCATTTACATGCTTGGGTCATACTGGATCGATAAGACTTAAACCATATCCACGTACATGATATAGAATAACAAAATGAGGTTCTAATTTAATTATTATATTATTTGACAAGTCTCCACAATTAAAATAAAATGGGCACACAGGCCGCAAGTTCAACAATCATCAACATAAATATTAAATTAAAAGTAACTTGTCATCTGACTCCAGCGTCCAACATCACCAAAAGTAATAGCCGATCACTTCCGTTCCATCTTAATCCCTGCATCAGAGGATGCATGAGTATTCCATAGGAAATACCCAGTAAGATACAAGAAAACCCACGATGGAATAATAATTCAAATGTCAAAAGATTCAAAGATTGAAGACAAGTACAAATAGACTCCAGATCAGCAATTATGCAGTTCGCTTACCAGGAAACTAATCATCATCCGAGACTCTCAAAGGTCAAGGAAGGATAAAAATAATATTTAAGATTCCAAACTTACATAGAGTAAGGAGATGTCATAAGAGTATCTGCTCCAAACATCCAAAGGGTCGGAGATAACAATTTCTGCTCTCAGCTCTGTCCACTTCCCCTATGGACATCAATATTAGAACATCCTAGAGGTTCTACAGAGGAACCCGGCCATGCGTCTAGGGATGCTGGCCCCATCGGTGCTTACGGGCACAATGGGCGGAGATTGCAAACCTTCGGTAATGTCATACAATCTAAAGCGCACGCGATTGCCGTCATCGGTTGAACTATAGAGGTTCAATAAATCTGAGACCACCATGGGTCTAGATATGGCTTGTGAGCATACTATGATTCCAACTAAGAGTTCTCATAAATGACTCTTAGCGAAGAAACAGACATTTCAACTGATTGACACTGAAGACATCTGAGCCATCTCATTAAGAGGCTTGAAACATGACTTTCTAAATTCGACTCTTTGTAGGAGTGCAAGGCCAGGTTCGAACATAACTCGAATCGACTCATAAAGGAGTGTTCAATATCTTAAAACGATTGAGTCTGGGAACTCAATTGAGACCCGACAAAATGACTCATCAACGAGACACGCTACAAGATTCGCCAAAGATCACATTCTGCCACGTTCACCGTACCTAGCCCTAGAGTTGACAATCCCCGACACTGAAACGATTGAATGACATGCCCATAATAGATCATATCATAGACATTGAATACAGGTTAAGCAATGAAGCCTCTTGAACAAAGGATCGTTCAAGATATGAGATACATAGGACTATTAATTACAGATAGATGTTCTCAGCTCTAAGACCCGAAAGTAAACTTTTATGATTACTATTTCAAAGGCTCTAGAGGTCTTATCACATTCAATCAATGTTTTAAATATTGCCTTAATCCATAATTTATTGTAATATTATGGTTTAGGGTTTCTAGAACCAAAAATAGTGTTCTGTCCCAAACAGAACAGTCCACTTCAAACGTTTTCCAATTCTTGTACAGAGCAAATTAACCTCTAAAATTTTTATTATAAGTACTCCTAGGAGTCTAGTTTATAACCTGATAGACGACATAATTTTTAGATTTTTGTACAATTAGTTATCATTTTCTGATTAGGGTTTGTTGGTGCAGGACTAGTCCTAGCCGAGAATAATTAACTTAAGTTGTATTAATTCACTAATGATATATACTTTATTAATTCATTAATGACTCTTTCTAACATTATCTTAACATTCTTAACAACTTTTACAAAACCCAAATGGTTTTGAAATTTGTTGATTTAATTCATTTTCTGCTACAATTTCACAACCCGATTAGTGATCCTCTCTACTTAATCCAATGCTCACATCATACAAATATGCCATGTATTCCCGGACACCACAGTGAACAGTGACATCCTGACAAGATGTTAGACTCCATTAGTATGACAGAGAGTGTGTTTTATATATTTTATGCTAATTAATTCATTGCTTAGCATGGCATGTACTTAGATATACTACCCGTTTTGTGATTACACCACTAAGCATCATTTGACACAACAAACCCAATTATGCCAAGCATTTCCAGACAATATAAGCACCGAAGTGCTCAGACATATTCCAAAGTTTTCACCTTTATTCATCAGAGAACAAGGAATAATGAATCATGAACATCTTATGCATGGGAAAGGCGAATAGAATACCGAATTACCAATCGAGCACAAGCAACACATAGATTGACATAAGGACTCGTAAAGCAGCCAACTTTCGTTGGACAGCACATGGAAGTGACACTAAAGTAAGACACGAATAGGGCATATTGATGAAAACATGTGGGGATGTCATCTAGGGGCCGGCATGAAGAAATCAAGGGTATACACTTACCCGTACATGATATCACATACAACACGAAATATGTAACATTCATTGCATGCAATAATAACTCATGTCATACGATTAAAATATGCTGTAGGCCACAAGATCAGCAATAGAGCAACCCATGATCATAAAAAAAATATCAGAGAAAGAGGTCGTGGTAAAAGAATATCCTACTTGTTTTGAAGAATCGAACTTCGACGTGCAAGTAATCCACCGATCGCACTACTCCAATCTTTGTCGATCCTCCACACCACAACCACCACAAGAGGCACGGGCTGCTTCTGGTGGTTGGAAAGGGAGAGGAGAGGACGAAATGGGAGAGAAGAATTCTCAAAGAGGAGGGCTTAAGTGCTGCCGGTCCAAAGGATGTACCGGCTCCTCCCATGAGATCTTTGAATAGGTGAGGCCTCTCAATCTCCACTACTCATCATCCCATCATCCAATGGCCATAAGTTGACCACCAAAGGAGGGAGTGAGGCAATTAGGGACGTGATCCAATCATCCCAATCAGTTACACACTATAGTTGGTAAGTATCTAAACCGAATCAATTAGTTAGAGGTGAATCATACCCATTATTCAAAATCTTTCCCAATATATTCCAAGACAAAAGGGCGCCATCCATGTATATGGAAAGGCCCATGATTCCTTCTTAATCATGCCAAAAAATTTTCCCTTAATTAAGCCCAATTAGCTGAAGTTAAATCCCCATTTAAATAGATTGCCAATTAGTTATTAATTAGGGTTTTTAAATTTGAAATACTTACCAAGATTTAGTTAGTTGATTGAGGCCATTCCAGAAGGCCACGTCTTCCACAAATCTGCTAAGTCCAATCAACAAAATCTCTAATTGAAAATATCTCAAAAATCACGTAATTAACGGCGATCGATCGGTTCTGTAAAGGCGATCGATCGTCCAGCGATCGATACGCTACAACCGCGATCGATCGGCTACCGCAAAACAAAAAATCAATGACACTCAAAATGTCCAGTAGATACGATCGATCGTACCAAACCGTGATCGATCGTCTTCCGATCGATCGGCCATAAAAGCGATCGATCGGTCTGACGAAAAATAAACTTTTAAATTTATTTTTAATGAGTTTTCCAGAACTCAAAATTACTCCCTTTGAGCAATAAAATTCCTCTTTATTAAAATAAAATTTCCGGCTCTTACATCATGCATCAGACTTCATGGATGAAGTTTTATCGTTGTTTAAACGAAATTGATCGATTGTATGCAATGTGTGAGATTGTATGCCGGATTAATCGATTGATGGGTTAATCGAAACTTGGTTGGTCCGAAAGGACATGTTTTCGATTTTGTACCCTCCTGGAACAGGTTCACTCCCCGGGTTGAGTTTGATTGAGATATGTGAGGGCGAGGGATGGACTAGCCTTGCGGAGTTGAGAGGTCAAAAACCGGACACTGAGCACCCGGGTGGTAGGCTCTTGTGCACCAGCTACCACGTGTTCTAGTTTCTCAGGATGAGATTCGGGCTCTCCCCCACCGCATGAGACTACCCAGGGCGAACACACCTGCTCTAGTTTCTCTTCGTGAGATTCAGGCATCCTTGGCCAGGATTGTCTAGGGCGAGCAGCACTTGGGATTGACAACCCCCTTGTTCCTGTGTAGGAACCGGACCATGATACGCCTTCGTGGCCTTGATTGTGTCCCGCTTTAGTGGCAGATTGTGTTACTCCTTGATGGAGGCATTCACTATTGTGATGATACATGCTTATACCATGTGTTGGTTATTTTGGACATGCAGGGTGAATTTACGAGATATGAATGCATGATTATACCATGTGTTGGTTACTTTTGATATGCAGGGTGAATTTATGAGATATGAATGTCTGATTAGATGGAAGTATGTGGATGAGATATCATGTTGCAGGATTATGTGTTATGAATGCATGATATGGGAGTATGTGAATGAGATATTGTTATACAGTTTTATGTGTTATACATGCATGAATAGATAATGGGATAATCATGTCGATTATGGATTTTTAGCTATGTTATGATGCCTTGTGATTTCTGATTATTGTCGATTATATAAAGCCATTACTGAGTTTTATACTCACCCCTCTTTCCTTATTTTGTTTTGGGGCTGCGTGGTGCAACACGCAGACGGACAGGATCCTCTATTTGAGGAGCGATCGTAGAGAGAGGGGGATTGGGTGTGGATGCCTTAGACTTGATTAGTTTATCTTTTAGAGTTGTTATATTTGGTATGTTGAGACTTGTAGACCCTTTTGATTCGAGCTGGTGTGTTGGCACAAATTTGCATTTTGTGGGTTTAATGACTTTTCGATCTACTTTGAGTCAGACTCTACATTTATTCCTCTTGCTCAAAACTGTTTGTGCGTAACTCTGTTAGTAAAACCGCCCGTAAGAGGGGCATAAGTCTTCTGCTATATCTCTTTAACATCGCCCCCATGCGCCGGTTCGACTCTTGGACCGGATTCGGTTCGGATTGGGCGGTGCCTGGGGCGTGACAAAAAGGGCGTTATATTTGCGACAAATAAGGATCACAAGGATTAGGTAAAGAGGCAAGCATTGGGTTCTAGCGGGACCACTAAGAGTAAAAGATTTATACTTCGTTCGGGATATTTATTACCATAAGGTTTCCAAAATGAACCTAAACATAGATATCTTTCGGAACTCGAGAACAGGTAGACCGCATAGGGATAATTAGCAGTACCAAAACTTCCCAATTTCTATTTAGGAATTATATGATAATGATATTGCTAGAACAATGTAGAGTCGATTGTACCATAACACAGAACTATATAATTGTACCACCAAATTTTAAGGTTTTTCATATTCTCTACCTTATTGCAATGGTATGTACTTTTTCCACTACAACAAATCATGGCTTTTGAGATGAACTCCTTTGCGAAAGAGGAATTTTTGTCGCAAAATATACCATTTTGCGACAATTTTTCGGTTTGTCACAGAAGATTGCTTTTGCGAGGAAACGATACGTAGTTTGCAAAAGGCCATTATATTTGCGACAGATGAGGATCACAAGGATTAGGTAAAGAGCCAAGAAAAGGGCTCTAGCGGGACCACTAAGAGTAAAAAATTTATACTTCGCCCAAGATATTTATTACCATAAGGTTTCCAAAATGAACACAAACGTAGATATCTTTCGGAACTCGAGAACAGGCAGACTGCATAGGGATAATTAGCAATACCGAAACTACTCAATTTCTATTATTGAATTATATGATAAAAATATTGCCATAACAACGTAGAGTCGATTGTACCAGAACACAGAATTATATAATTATACCACCAAATTTTAAGGTTTTTCATATACTCTACCCTATTGCAATGGTATATACTTTGTCCACTACAACAAATCAGGGCTACTGAGATGAACTATTTTGCGATAGAGGAAGTTTTGTCGCAAAATATCCATTTTGCAACGATTTTTCGGTTTGTTGCAAAAGATTCCTTCTGCAAGGAAATGATAAGTAGTTGCAATAGGACATTATATTTGCGACAAATGAGGATCACAAGGATTAGGTAAAGAGCCAAGCACAGGGCTCTAGCGGGACCATTAAGAGTAAAAGATTTATACTTCGTTCGCGATATTTATTACCATAAGGTTTCGAAAATGAACCTAAACGTAGATATCTTTTGGAACTCGAGAACAGGCAGATTGCATAGGGATAATTAGCGGTACCGAAACTACTCAATTTCTATTTTTGATTTATATGATAATGATATTGCTAGAACAAGGTAGAGTTGATTGTACGATAACACAGAATTGTATAATTGTACCATCAAATTTTAAGGTTTTTCATATTCTCTACCTTATTGCAATGGTATGTACTTTTTCCACTACAACAGATCAAGGCTTTCGATACGAACTCTTTTGCGATAGAGGAATTTTTGTCGGAAAATATCTATTTTGCGACGATTTTTTGGTTTGTTGCAAAAGATTCCTTTTGCGAGGAAATGATAAGTAGTTGCAAAAGGACGTAATATTTGTGACAAATGAGGATCACAAGATTAGGTAAAGAGCCAAGCAAAGGGTTCTAGCGAGACCACTAAGAGTAAAACATTTATACTTCGTTCGGGATATTTATTATCATAAGGTTTCCAAAATGAACCTAAACATAGATATCTTTTGGAACTCGAGAACAGGTAGACCGCATAGGGATAATTAGTAGTACCGAAACTACTCAATTTCTATTTCGGAATTATATGATAATGATATTGATAGAACAATGTTGAGTCGATTGTACCATAACACAAAAATATATAATTGTACCACCAAATTTTAAGGTTTTTCATATTCTCCACCTTATTGCAATGGTATGAACTTTTTCCACTACAACAAATCATGGCTTTTGAGACGAATTCTTTTGCGATAGAGGAATTTTTGTCGCAAAATATCCATTTTGCGACAATTTTTTGGTTTGTGGCAAAAGATTCCTTTTGCGAGGAAATGATAAATAGTGGCAAAAGGACGTTATATTTACGACATATGAGGATCACAAGGATTAGGTAAAGAGCCAAACAAAGGGTTCTAGCGGGACCACTAAGAGTAAAAGATTTATACTTAGTTCGGGATATTTATTACCATAAGATTTCCAAAATGAACCTAAACATAGATATCTTTCGGAACTCAAGAACAGGTAGACCGCATAGGGATAATTAGCAGTACCGAAACTACTCAATTTCTATTTCGGAATTATATGATAATGATATTGCTAGAACAATGTAGAGTCGATTGTACCATAACACAGAACTATATAATTGTACCACCAAATTTCATGGTTTTTCAAATTCTCTACCTTATTGCAATGGTATGTACTTTGTCCATTACAACAAATCATGGCTTTTGAGATGAACTCCTTTGCGATACAGGAATTTTTGTCGCAAAATATACCATTTTGAAGATTACTTTTGCGAGGAAATGATACGTAGTTGCAAAAGGCCGTTATATTTGCGACAGATGAAGATAACAAGGATTAGGTAAAGAGCCAAGAAAAGGGCTCTAGCGGGACCACTAAGAGTAAAAGATTTATACTTCGACCAAGATATTTATTACCATAAGGTTTCAAAAATGAACCTAAAAGTAGATATCTTTTAGAAGTCGAGAACAGGCAGACTGCATAGGGATAATAAGCGGTACCGATATTCATTGCAAGATTCATTTTGCAAGGAAATGATAAGTAGTTGCGGAAGGACCTTATATTTGCGACAAATGAGGATGACAAGAATTAGGTAAAGAGCCAAGGAAAGGGTTCTCGCGGGACCACTAAGAGTAAAAAATTTATACTTCGTTCGTGATATTTAACCATTAGGTTTCCAAAATGAACCTAAACATAGATATCTTTCGGAACTCGAGAACAGGCAGGCTGCATAGGGATAATTAGCAATACCAAAACTACTCAATTTCTATTTTTTAATTATATGATAATGATATTGCCAGAACAATGTAGAGTCGATTGTACCGTAACACAGAATTATATATTTATACCACCAAATTTTAAGTTTTTTCATATTCTCTACCTTATTGCAATGGTATGTACTTTTTCCACTACAACAGATCAAGGCTTTTGATACGGACTCTTTTGCGATGGAGGAATTTTTGTCGGAAAATATCTATTTTGCGATGATTTTTCGGTTTGTTGCAAAAGATTCCTTTTGCGAGGAAATGATAAATAGTTGAAAAAGGACGTTATATTTGTGACAAATGAGGATCATAAGGATTAGGTAAAGAGCCAAGCAAAGGGTTCTAGCGAGACCACTAAGAGTAAAACATTTATACTTCGTTCGGGATATTTATTATCATAAGGTTTCCAAAATGAACCTAAACATAGATATCTTTTGGAACTCGAGAACAGGTAGACCGCATAGGGATAATTAGTAGTACCGAGGATAATGATATTGCTAGAACAATGTTGAGTCGATTGTACCATGACACAGAAATATATAATTGTACCACCAAATTTTAAGGTTTTTCATATTCTCTACCTTATTGCAATGGTATGAACTTTTTCCACTACAACAAGTCAAGGCTTTTGAGACGAACTATTTTGCGATAGAGGAATTTTTGTCGCAAAATATCCATTTTGCGACAATTTTTTGGTTTGTTGCAAAAGATTCCTTTTGCGAGGAAATGATAAATAGTGGCAAAAGGACGTTATAGTTACGACAAATGAGGATCACAAGGATTAGGTAAAGAGCCAAACAAGATTTATACTTCGTCCACTAAGAGTCTAGCGGGACCACTAAGAGTAAAAGATTTATACTTCGTCCGAGATATTTATTATCATAAGGTTTCCAAAATGAACCTAAACGTAGATATCTTTCGAAACTCGAGAACAGGCAGACTGCATAGGGATAATTAGCAGTACTGAAACTACTCAATTTCTATTTCGGAATTATATGATAATGATATTGCTAGAACAATGTAGAGTCGATTGTACCATAACACAAAACTATATAATTGTACCACCAAATTTCAAGGTTTTTCATATTCACTACTTTATTGCAATGGTATGTACTTTGTCCATTACAACAAATCATGGCTTTTGAGATGAACTCTTTTGTGATAGGAATTTTTGTCGCAAAATATCCATTTTGCGACGATTTTTTGGTTTGTTGCAAAAGATTCCTTTTGCGAGGAAATGATAAGTAGTTGCAAAAGCACGTTTTATTTGCGACAAATGAGGATCACAAGGATTAGGTAAAGAGCCAAGCAAAGGGTTCTAGTGGGACCACTGAGGGTATAAGATTTATACTTCGTTCGAGATATTTATTACCATAAGGTTTCCAAAATGAACCTAAGCGTAGATATCTTTCGGAACTCGAGAACCGGCAGACTGCATAGGGATAATTAACGGTACAAAACTACTCAATTTCTATTTTTGAATTATATGATATTGATATTGGTAGAACAACGTCGAGTAGATTGTTCCATAACACAAAATTATATAATTGTACAATCAAATTTTAAGGTTTTTCATATTCTCTACCTTATTGCAATGGTATGTACTTTTTCCACTATAACAAATTAAGGCTTTTGCGATGAACTCTTTTGCGAAAGGGGAATTTTTGTCGCAAAATATACCATTTTGCGATGATTTTTCTATTTGTTGCAAAATATTTACCCTTTTGCAAGGAAATGATAACTATTTGCAAAAGCCCGTTATATTTGTGACAAGTGAGGATCACAAGCATTAGGTAAAGAGCCATGAAAAGGGCTTTAGCGGGACCACTAAGAGTAAATATTATATACTTCGTCTTGGATATTTATAACTATAAGGTTGCCAAAATGAACCTAAACGTAGATATCTTTCGGAACTCGAGAACAGGAAGACTGCATAGAGATAATTAGCAGGACCGAAACTACTCAATTTCTATTTTTGAATTTTATGATAATGATATTGCTAGAACAATGTAGAGTCGATTGTACAATAACACAAAATTATATAATTGTACCACCAAATTTTAAGGTTTTTCATATTCTCTACCTTATTGCAATGGTATGTACTTTTTCCACGACAACAAATCAAGGCTTTAGCGATGAACTCTTTTGCGGAAGAGGAATTTTTGTCGCAAAATATACCATTTTGCGACGATTTTTTGGTTTGTTGCAAAATATTTGCCCCTTTGCAAGGAAAGTATAAGTAGTTGCAAAAATCCGTTATATTTGCGACAAGTGAGGATCACAAGCATTAGGTAAAGAGCCATGAAAAGGGCTTTAGGGGGACCTCTAAAGCAAATATTATATACTTCGTCCTGGATATTTATAACTATAAGGTTTCCAAAATGAACCTAAACATAGATATCTTTCGGAACTCGAGAACAGGCAGACTGCATAGAGATAATTATCAGGACGGAAACTACTCAATTTCTATTTTTGAATTTTATGATAATGATATTGCTAGAACAATGTAGAGTTGATTGTACCATAACACAGAATTATATAATTGTATCACCAAATTTTAAGGTTTTTCATATTCTCTACCTTATTGCAATGGTATGTACTATTTCCACTTGAACAAATCAAGGCTTTTGCGATAAACTCTTTTGCGAAAGAGGAATTTTTGTCTCAAAATATACCATTTTGCGACGATTTTTTGGTTTGTTGCAAAATATTTACATTTTGCAAGGAAATGATAAGTAGTTGCAAAAGGCCGTTATATTTGCGACAAATGAGGATCACAAGTATTAGGTAAAGAGCCTTGAAAAGGGCTCTAATGGGACCACTAAGAGTAAAAAATTATATACTTCATTCTGGATATTTATAACCATAAGGTTTCCACAATGAACCTAAACATAGATATCTTTCGGAACTCGAGAACAGGCAGACTGCATAGAGATAATTAGCAAGACCGAAACTACTCAATTTCTATTTTTGAATTTTTTGATAATGATATTGCTAGAACAATGTAGAGTCGATTGTACCATAACACAGAATTATATAACTGTACCACCAAATTTTAAGGTTTTTCATATTCTGCACCTTATTGCAATGGTATGTACTTTGTCCACTACAATCAAGGCTTTTGCGACAGCGTAATTTTTGTCACAAAATGTTTCATTTTGCGACGATTTTTCATTTTGTTGCAAAAGATTACCCTTTTGCAGCAAATGATATGCAGTTGTAAAAGGCCGTTATATCTGCGACAAATGACCTATTTGGTCGCAAAACCAATGTCTTTTGGCAACGAACTATCTATTTGATCGCAAAAGTATATCTACATTGTGACGACCTTGGTTTGTCGCAAATAATGAATAGTTTTTACGACAGATTATCTAGTTTGTCTCAAAATAAAATACTTTCTTTTTATAAATAATAATATAAAAAATAAAAATATATATTTGACCATTCTCATTATTTGCAACGGCTAGTCAATGGTTCGCAAAAGGTTATCCTTTTATATTTCTTTATATAAAAGGAAAAATTATTCCCAAAAGTAATTAGAAAAATGGTTGAGTTCATCACAAGAGTATCTTTTTTGTTGAGAATAATATTTTAAAAAAAATCTTAATGATGTCTTTACTTAAACTCAATAAAATGCTTAAAATATTGGCAATTAAATTTATAAAATGTACTAATATAATTTCTTATATACAATTTTATATATTATTAAATCGTTTTATTGGCACCTTAATTTCATGATGTAAGTGATGGAAAGTCATGCTTGATTGGGGATGAACTAGGCATGAGGGTTTAGGGTTTAGTTTCACAATACGAACTTCAAAGAATGCTTTCTGCACACGATATCTTATTAGTATGAGTGTGTTCACATGATAAGAGAGGAAGGGAATAGATGAAGTAGATGGGCGGTGGCATACTTCATTTGTAGTTGTAGACTATTCAATACATGGACGTGGTGGTGTTGCATTTTTTTTAAACTTTTTTCTTAGTTCATCTTCAAGCATGTTCGAATACATAACCATAACCATCCATAATGATGACACTAAAAAATTAAATACGATACAAGCTTTATATAGGTAACATGCTAGCCACATGACAAGTGTAAATATATAATCAAATAAGATTGTCCACTTTCTAATAATGATGACACTAAATATTTAACTCATAGTTTTAGTCCTCCACGTATGTGCAAGGTATAATAAACGTGATGAGTATTAACGAGATCCTAAATAGGAACTTACGAGTGTAAATATATCATCAAATAAGATTGTCCACTTCCTAATAACAATTTTAAGGGGCTGTTTGGATAGTGAAGGTGTGGGGGATAATTTAATTCACCTGAATTTGATATGACCAGTCCCCATGAATATGCCACATGACAATGACACCCTAAACCTCTATGCACCAAACAGCTTAGCACACATGTAAAGCCTGTGCACCGTTAAGTTCAGAGATCAACGGCTCCCTAACGTTGCTAGGGAGTAATGTTCCAAAAGCACCTAATAATTAGACCCATTTATATGAGATCGGGCATGAGACCACCCATTTCGGCCATTGGATTTCAATCCGACGATGCTCCTTAATATATGGGCAGAATGTACTTATCAGAAGCACCGTTGGATCTCAATCCATCGGCTATGACTTAAACTGGGCTCATATAAGCTAAATAAGACAAGTTTAAATGAGACCAGTAAATAATCTGATGGTTACAAAAGTGGGTTGTGATTCATACTCACTTACCCGCTGATTTGACACTAACCGTCGGATTAAAATTTGATGGCTCGAGATGACTTAGCTCATGAAAGTTTCATCTCATGTCAACTGGACTCTTTAAAATCTCCCCCCATTAATTTATCCTAAGAAAACCCCCTCATGCACCATACAATCGATCTCGGATATCAACGGCTCCCTGACAATCCTGCCCCTTGGAAAATTAAAATTTTCTAGAACTCCTAACCGACCCTTAGTTTTATTTCCCCTGGCCTGTGGGGTTGGGCGAATTGACCTCCCTCCCTGCCCTAGCCGCTCTTCTGAGGGCGAATCGACCTCGCCGGAAATAAAAGACCGAAATGGCCGGCATGGGACCTACATGCACCGGCCCCGTTGTACCGCCGCCTGGTCGGAGTGCCCCCGCCGCACAAGCGGATGAGGCGGGAGGCGGAGGTGGGCGGGGCTGGCGGCATCGAGGGCGGATGACTCGCCGTCCTTCGACAAGATGTCGGTAGAGAACGCGCTGAAGGTGCTGGGCATCGCCGAAGGGGCCTCTTCCGACGAGATCTTCAGCACCAAAAACTCCATCATGGCTAGCTGCAAGGATGACCAGGATGCAGTCTCCCATGTTCACTGGCAGAGCCAGGGGGCAAGCTGGGGCAATTGCCCCAGCTGACCTCCCCCCTGGCTCTGCCAGATGAATGAATGAAGGAGTTTACAATTCTATCAGTTTCACCGTACAGCACTTCAATCTACCCATTACTAATACGACCATCATGGCCATCATCACCACGGGGTCATGATGACCACTGTCCTTTGCCCTCTTCTTGTATTAGTGAAGGAAAGATGGGGACTTCACCTCTGTGATCAGATCAGCTGACCTTTCTATTAATGTAATATATTATTATTTTTATAAATATTTATGTAATTAACTTGCCTTTTCTTAATTTCTAATTTTTTCTATTCTCTTATTGACATAAAAGTTGTCCTTTTATGACTATTTTTCTTATGCTTTGTTAAGGCAAATTTGGACTTTAAATAAGCAAGAAGACAAAAAAGAAAATAGAGATCGGCTTGTCTTGACTTGGCTTGCTATAATATGTTAAAGAAAATATTAAAAATCAAGAGAATCTACTCTAACTAAGAGTAAAAATTTAGGGCCTCTAGGCTATAAACACAACTTTTTAGTTCTTACCTTCATTCTTGCTATTGTCACACACCTTCATTTGTGCTACTATATTTTTTATTAAATTTTGACTTTACTAATATAATTTGCTGACTGATCACACTTGTTCTCTCCTTGCTTCCATGATTTATTTGTATGATATTTAAAAAATAACAGATATTTGAACTGTCTAATTACACCTATTGAAAAAGTTGGATTTAATGAGCTTGAAATTACTATCTAGTTACACATATTTGAAAAAGTTGTGTTTAGTGAGCTTGAAAATGAAGTTGTTATCTAACACTTCCGAAAAATAGCAAATCGTTGTGCATGTGTAAGATATTGTAGATATTTTATTTTCATAGTATGTCTTGATTAAAAAACTATATATATGCAGTCGTATTTTAATACATACTTTGTCTTAGTTAAAATAGTATATTTTATTATATTTTATTTTCATCATTTGTTTTACAAACTTTGAGGAAATTTTATGCCCCACCTCATCAAAATTCCTGGCTCCGCCCCTGCCCATGTTCATCTCAATTCTCAGAAAGCTCAGTTCTTGTAATTGTTTTATGATTGTTGTATGCTTGGATTGCTGATTTTGCCACGTTGTGGTAGATGCTTACAAAGTGTTTGATGAAACACCTGCATGTTATAGAAGGATGTTTTCATTGAAAATGGTTATGAGCACACTAGACAGCCAAATGAATTCACTGTCATTAACATAGAAGATGATTTTATCCAGCTTTTCTTTCCATAACTGATAATAACTAACATGATTTTTAGGATGTCAGGAATGGTATTACAGAATGACGAAGAACTCAAGGTACCTAGTCCATCAAGGTAAGGTATATCTGATGATATAACCTGATAATGATGGCTTAAATAGACAGTCATGTTTTTTTTGTAGGATACATGAATAGAGGGTTTGCTGACTATATTCACAAGGTATCCATAGCTTTTGATCTGGAGAAGGAATTGTCATTGGATTCATTGATACTGGAATTGATCCCACTCATCCCAGTTTTTCTTCCGGGAATTCGTATCCAGTTCCTGGTCACTTTACGGGAATTTGTGAGGTCACAAAAGAATTTCCATCTTGATCCTGCAGAAGGAAGCGTATTGGAGCCTGCCATTTTGCTGCATCTGCCATAACCAGGGGAATCTTTAATGATTCTCAGGATTATGCTTCACCTTTTGATGGTGATAGTCATGGAATGCAAGTCTTCTCATGTCATACTGTCACTTTATAGTGTTCTTCTGAAGCTTTCCTCTAACACTTGTGGAAAAATATAACACTGGACATTATCTACCAGCATTCACCTGATAATGCCCATTTTTTGCTGGGTCATTTAAATTATTAAGAAATTTTTGCTTCTGCTAGTGGTACTTACCTTTTCTACATTCAATTGCAGGCATACAGCCTCCATTGCAGCTGGGAACCATGGGATTCCTGTCATTGTGGCTGGCCATCATTTTGGGAATGCTTGTGGCATGGCTCCTAGTGCACAGTAATAAATTTAAACCTTGCTAAATATTGTGCAATCATATGCTTTCCATTTCTATGTTTCTTGTCCTCATCAAAACAGAAGTGGAGCACCTATAAACCAGAAATGTTTGCTTTGGTGCAATCCTAAAAACATTGGCGCCATTACCTTGTTCATCGAGACTTTATTGTCCACACTGACCATCAAGCATTAAAATATCTACATGGTCAAACAAAGCTGGTAGGGTGCATGCTAAATGGATCACTGAACTTCAATAATATACTTGATCTATTAACCATAAAGCTGGAAATTTGAATCGAGTGGCTGATGCTCTCAGCAGAAAAAATTCTCTCCTCACTTCCCTCCAATTGGAAGTATTTGGATTTGAGTGTATCAAAGATCTAAATCATCTAGACAAAGACTTCTCAATCATTTGGGAATCTTGTCTCCGTAATAATTCTAAATTTGAGGATTATCTGCACTTCGGACTAAATTACTACTAGAGTTACATGGAGGAGGTATGGCTGGGCACTTTGGTAAAGATGAAACACTTCTTTTAGCCAAATAGAAATTTTATTGGCCATCTTTGAATCGAGATGTGATTCGAATTGTTAGACAGTGTTTTATTTGCCAGCAGAACAAAGGAGGCATACACAATACAGGACTATACACTCCTTTACCTATTCCAAACCATCCATGGGAAGACGTCTCTATAGACTTTATCTTGGGGTTACCAAAAACTCAAAAGGATACTGATTCCATCTTTGTGGTTGTGGATCGGTTTTCTAAAATGACACATTTTGTTGCCTGCAATAAGACTGATGATGCTTCTCGAGTTGCTAAGTTGTATTTTCAAGAAATTATGAAGCTCCATGGTGTTCCTCTTACTATAATTTCTGATCGAGATTCTCTATTCTTAAGCAACTTCTGGAAAGCATTGTGGGCAAGACTTAATACTTCTCTTCATTTCAGCATGAACTGTCATCCCTAGACTGATGGACAAACAGAATTGACCAACAGAACTCTGGGAAATATTCTTCGTTGTTTATCCAATGGACATCCAAATCAATGGGATAGTATACTGTGTCAAGCTGAATTTGCATATAATTCCACTCCTCATCGATCAACTAGATATTCTACTTTTGAGATTTTATATGGTCACAGGCCCAGACAAGTTTTAGACTTACCATTGCCTCAGTCCAAAGTTTGACAATCTTCTTTTGCTATACAAGTTTTATACTCATATTTCAGATATACAGCAAACTGTTCGAAACAACCTGCAAAAATCATCTCTTCAGTATAAAACTGCTGGTGATCATTTTCATCGAGGACAAGTCTTCAATCCTGGTGATTTAGTGATGGTCTACCTAAGAAAAGAACGATTACCTGCTTCTTCTTATAACAAGCTACATTGTCGCAAAATTGGTCCATTTCCAATTATTAAACGTCTCGGTTCTAATGCATATGTTCTTGATTTGCCAACTGCATACAACATTCCATCCACCTTCAATGTTGCTGACCTTAGTGCATATCATCCACCTATTACTGCTCCTTGAGACGAGGTTCATTTTCAAGGGGGTAAGAATTGATGCAGAGAGGATTTTTGGCCTTTATTCGAAAATAGGGGTATTTGAGTCACTTTACTCGGTGTCATTCAGTTAAGACGGTTAGCGGCAAAGCAGAGCCTTGGTGAAGAAACAAACGGATTTCCCGCCGATGAGGGTTTTTAATTTCAAATTCATTTTCATGAATTGGCTAGTTATAAATGGTGCTGAGATTTCAGTTTTGGATTAGCTTTTGTAAACCTAAGCGAAATGCTGCAAGAAGGGGAGTTGGAATACTCTACTCTAGCTGACATTCAGCTGTGATCTTACCTTGTAATTGGGGTTTGATCTTTCTTTCCTTTCTCTGTTTTTTGTTATTTGTTATTACTACTGTATCGTTGTTAATCAAATATTGGAAAATCTGAGAAACTTGTAAACAATTCTTGTAATCTGTTGTTACATCAATACAATTTTACAATTTCTCAAAAGTCTTCTATTATTGTTCATCTTAATCTGTCATAGCAGTTCCTTTGAATTGCTGCAAAGTTCTTCTGTAGGAATTGACAGATCTCTTCAAATTTAGTTATGTAAATCTCTCTGTGATCTAGATTCTGCTAGTTCTACTTGCCCTTCAACATTTGTAGCTATTGAATAGTCATCTGCAACAGAAATCGTTTGTTAATTTTTCCTAGCTGCATCACCTGGGGTCAGAGTAAGTAGGATTATCGCAAAGATGATAAAGGGAAAGTTTGACAACAAGAAGTTGAAGGTAATTGACAGGGCAATGTTGCCCTTGCTATATTGCATTGCTGTGTTCCTCCTACCCAGGCTAGGGGATGTGTTTGACCACAAGTTTCGGACAATGATGGATGAGTCGAACTTTGCCACCTTTGAAGCATATCCCTGGGCTCCAGATGTCTACAATAAGCTTTGGAATGGCGTTAGTAACGCCTATAAGGATAGGGAGGAGAGGAAAGATCGATACAATTTGTTTGATTGTGGAGGTGTCATATAGGTACGCTGTATCTTATGCCTCGTGTTCACCATTATAAGTTGTGGTTAATTATATTGTAGGTATGTGATTATTTCTTACAGTTTAGGCTGTGAATCTGTATGTATGTGTTGATAGGAATGTTGTGATGCCATATTATGATGATCATTGTACATTGTCTTTACGTATGTTCTGGTGTAGTTGCGCCCCTATGATTATTTAGTGCAGTTTAGGTTGTGACTTTTATGTTTAGGTTGAGATGTGTGTTGTGATGCATGTTTATATTCACCATTATAAGTTGTATTTACTTATATTGGGTTGTGATATACACTAACAGTTGCTATTACAATTGACTTGAATTTTTGACGTTACAACTAACTTCAGTGTTAGTCATGTACAAGTTTGGTTCTTCAAATTGGCCAAGACCAAGTTCACAGACTTTGGGTGGTTGATGCGGTCGGATAAGGAGGAGGATCAATCACCCAGGTTGAAGAAGTGGAGTGTGAATGTTGCCCTAGACACATACGAGGCTGGTAAGACCTTGGATACAGAGGGTCTGGCTGTAGAGCTTGTCTTTATCAAGGATGAACAAGCATCAGACTTGTTCATCATGGGGCAGGATGTGGCAGGGGACATTGAGGAAGGATGTCATAAGGCCGATCAACTACCACACAAGAGGCAGCAAAGAAATAAGAGCAAGGCAACAAGGGTAGTGGAGGCACCAGTGGAGGAGGCTCTTAGGAGCCATGCCAAAGTTAAGCCTCAAACACTGAATCGGAAGACATCAAACAGCCTAGCAGCAAACGTAGACGAGAAGCTACCAATGAGCAAGCTGATGATGCTTATGTCAAAGGCACTTGATTGTGAACCAGTTGTGCTTTTTTATACATAGGTTGTTTTAGATATCGTATATTGCATTGTGATGGTATAAATGTCGGTGGTGATAGCCCTTATAATGTTGTAATAGATTATATGAACAGTCGGACACTGAGTTGTGATGGTATATTTGTAGGTTGTGTTAGATTTCATATTGAGTTGTAATGATATCTCTCTAGCTTGTGATAGTAGCTGTGTCTAGCATGTGATAGTAGCTGTGTCTAGCATGTGAATAAGCTGATATGGTTGTTAGATATCGAATATTGCGTTGTGATGGTGTAAATGTAGGTTGTGATGGTGTAACTATAGGTTGTGATAATATTTCGTTCAGTTGTGATCTATGTCGTAATGTAGGTTGTGGTAGAGGTTGTAATTGAGTTGTGATAGATTATATACATGTCGGACAATGAGTTGTGATGATATACTTGTGGGTTGTGATAGATCTCGTATTGAATTGTGATAGTGGTTGTGTCGAAGTTACTTGATTGTGAACCGGTTGTACTTTTTTTATACTTAGGTTGTGTTAGATATCGTATATTGCATTGTGATGGTATAAATGTTGGTTGTGATAGCCTTTATAATGTTGTGATGGATTATATGTAGAGTCGGACATTGAGTTGAAATGCTATATTTGTAGGTTGTGTTAGATCTCATATTGAGTTGTGATAATATCTCTCTAGGTTGTGATAGTAGTTGTGTCCAATATGTGAATAAGTTGATATGGTTGTTAGATATCGTATATCGCGTTGTGATGGTATAAATGTAGGTTGTGATGGTGTAACTATAGGTTGTTATAGAGGTTGGGATTGAGTTGTGATGATATTTCTTTCGGTTGTGAACTATGTTGAAATGTATGTTCTGATATTTGTCATGTTGTCTTGATTGTAGAAGTTTGCAGGCTACTGGAGAACAATCCTGCCACTTTAAAAAGCTTGTCCAACCTTATGACTAACTTCATGTTGACCAATATACAAATGTATGATGTCAACAAGGGTTTGCGTAAGGATGTAAATGTGATGAAGAATATACTGGAGAGGGAGATAATGTCAGCAAATCACAGATGCCGTGTACTGGAGGTGGAGATGAGAAAGTTAAAGAAATTTGTGGATTGTGCAGGTGAAGAGGAAAAGGGTTAGACTGAAGAGGCACAATAACATGTGCCTGAAGGAGAAGACCAACAAGAAGAGGACCATGAAGTGGCAGTCGAGGCAGGAGAAGATGCACATGAAGTGGCAGCCAAGTCCAGACGAGGCAAAGTCCCCCTTGCAAGGAGCCCTATTGAGGACCTAGAGTACCCTACGATCCCAGCTTCCAAGAGGTTCAAAACACAGGTTAAAAAGACATCACCGTTCAAACCATGGAAGCTTCTATTTGGGGATGATAATGATGAGGAAGATTGTGCCTCCTAGCCTAATGCTACTATGACCAATAGGGCTGATACTATTGCACTTGCTCACACAACAGATGATCTTCTTGAAACCCAGTTGGAAGACTCACGAGTCCCTCATAACAGGGACCTCTCAGTCATCTCCCTCAATTCTATTGATGTTGAAGGAGGAGAACCAAGAAGTGCATTTGCGAAACAACCCTCAGTCATCTCCATTGCATCTTATTCGACACTTGCTCTCCCCAAGTTGATTCCAGTCCTCGACCTTAACTCGCTTATTGTAAGTTTATTCTTCTGCTACTTGTTGTGATGAATTATAGATATGTTGTGTTTGGTTAAATGCTTGTTGTTGTGAGTAACCATTTTTTATTCATATATCGTAGGATACCTTGTTAGTGTCATGCCCCGAAATCCCACACCTCGATCGGAGTGCGGAAGTCAACAATTTATATACAATTCGAGGTAGAGATCCCGGGCACGCGACCGAACAGTCGATTTCCCAACCGATTACAATCATCTCAAAAGGATGTGTAACCGATTATGCCCACAATCAGTGTAATACAATAACAGACATCAATAAATAATATGAAATGAATTTACTTAATAATAATCCATTTAAGAAAATTAAATAAAATAAACCTATAAGTCTATGGCACACAATTGCCAATAATGTCATAAGCATCAATAAAAGCAAAGCAAATAACTAAATAGTCTTTAAACTCTTCTCGGCACCTGCAATCCACCTTTCCACTACTGCACTTCCTGATCTCAATTTTCATTTACGCCTGCATCAGAGGATGCATGAGTATTTCATAGAAACACTCAGTAGGATGTAAAAACTCACTGAACTAAAACAAGTAGTATGAAGAGAATAAGAATAACAAATGATTGGGAACATTCCACAAATCTGGACTAAACCAAGGTCCATACACCTAAAAGGTTAGTCAATAATAGCAATCCTAACTTGCAAGTATAGAAAAACATCAATAAGACTCTGAACAAACATATGTGTAAGGAGAGAATAACAATCATATCAAATGCTCCAGACATCTATAGTGAAAGGAGTTACAATTTTTGCTCGCTGAACTGGTCGCTCCCAAGTGACTAAAATAATATACCAGAACCACCATAAGGGTCCTCTCTTTGGAACCCTGCTATGCGTCTAGGATGCTGGCCCCACCAGTGCTTACGGACACGATGGGCGGAGACTGAGGACCTTGTGTAATATCCACAATCTAACGTATGTATAGTGCCTCCCATCAGGCAGTATGGAATCGTAACCCCATAAATATTAGTGACCTCGCAAGATCTAGCAATGGCTTAATTGAGAATACTATGAATCCACCATTTGGAGAGTCTCCCAAGCTCTCTAGTGGAAGAAATAATCATGAAATCAATATGAGCAATATCTCAAAGGGAAAAGAGGTCGCAACACTCTCAGATCATAAGGTCTCTCTTGCCAGAATAAACACTCTCACGGAGTATGGATAGAAGTGTCAAGGTCTTTGGCCAACAAATAACTCACTAATTGGAGAAGCATAGAATAACAAGTTTCACAAAGGCATGTAATTCACTCTTGGTATAACAAGAAAATCCAAACACTTCGAATAACATCAACTCACCCAAGGAGTATCATACAATCAATACATACCTTTCATGCTCAGCCCTAGATAGGAATTCCTTATACACATTGAAATTGTATAACACAAATATCAGAGATAAGAAATCAAAGAATTCTTAGATGATTTGAATTCCAAGTGGAATCTCAAACCGACATCAACGCTTCAAGGTAGATAGTTATAAATCTCTTGATCAAAGGATTATCTCTCCTAATTAGATTACTTCTAACCCAATTCTTACTGTGATATTCCATAAGTATATAGTCCAATTACTGGTATTGACACGTTAGACATTATCATATCATATTTCATGATGTTATTTGTATATTTAGTATTTTCTCTCAGATTCAGCTCACTGCCTCCTGCACAACAGTCCTCTGCCGACGGCTACTGTGCTCTGTACAGTAATTCTTAACCTCTGACATTTTTACTGATAATATTCTAACCCCACTAATTTTATATTTTTTTCGATTTTATTTGAATTAGTTATGAATTATTTACTACCGACTGTCAGCACAGAAACAGTTCTGGCCGAGATTAAGACTCTTAATTAAACTTGATTATCTCACTTAATAACACATTATAGATGATAATATATCATTAACAGACCACATACTCCCTCCTAGACTAATTACAGACCATAGGATTATCTGAAATTATTAAAGGACACTCCTTTCTTATGTTCTTTTACATATAACACAATTTTTAAACATTAATACATTCTAAACAAGATAATTAATGCAAGACACACCTTAAGACACAAACTCAACGTGGATCATGATCAACCAAGCAATATCTGAACTTCTAGTCTGTGGAAAATTAATAAAGTATCAGACTTTAGGTGCAAATTCCCATCTAGAAACGGAACATGAATGCCCATATGATTATGATGCACTACGCATAGAAATAATGAAACAATTCATTCATCTCACAAGAATCAAAACAATACTCTAAGGTACTTAATCAAAACACTTATAAATATCATATAATAGAAGAGAAGAAAGGGGGAAAAATCATCCTATTTAATTCACCGAAGATTCCGCCTTTTTATGCATTGCTCGTCTCCTCCGCTTCCTCCAAAGCTCCCGCTCCAAGCTCTTGCAAACTCCCACAAGAAGAAGCCTTATAGGAGGTGGGTGAACGTGGGAAGAAGAAGGGGAAAGGTCTCTGGACGTTCTAGGGCTAGGTTTTGCAATAACACAAGCCAACTCTCTAGGGTTTATATAGAGTTTGGGGAGAATCCCTTCTTATACTAATTTTCCGTATCATGGACACTTCCCACCAATGGAAAGGCATCAAGATCCCTCTACAGAAGTGCAATTCAAGTTCAATTGGGATTTAGTATCTTTCCCATGCAAATCCACCCCCAAAATAAGCTTGAAATCGTAAAACCGCAACCGGCGATCGATCAGCTATACTGCGATCGATCGTCGTATGCATTGTTCTACACTACCACGTTACAGCCGATCGATCGCAATTATTTCCGATCGATCGCTTTACCTGAAAAAAAACAATTAAAAATCACAGTAACTACGATCGATCATTTTGATAAGCGGTCGATCGCTCGCAACTACGCACAAACAAAATTCAATCTCTCATATCTTTTCACTCTGAACTCCAAATCGCGCATAGTTGGTGGCGTTGGAAAGATCTTCTCGCCAACTTTCATCCCATAGACACGACAAAATCAAATATTAAAAGGGTCAAATTTCAGTTTTAAAATACTTAATAATTTTTCGGGTGTTACATCCTCCCCTCCTAAAAAGAACATTTCGTCCTCGAAATGCCGATACTCATTCTTCAAAAAGGTAAGGGTAGTATTTCCTCATTTCTCTTTCTGTTTCCCAAGTCATTTCCTCAGCTAGCTGGTTTTGCCACAAAACTTTCACCAAAGGAATAGTCTTTCGTCTAAATACTTAATCTTTTCTGTCCAATATTTTAACAAGTTTTACCGGAAATGTCAAATCTACTTCTGACTCCAATGTTGTGAAATCCAGAACATGTGATGGGTCATGCACATACTTCCTCAACATGGAGATATGGAAAGTATTATTTACCTCAGCCAACTGTGGCAGTAAAGCCAATCGATATGTACTGGCCCAACTTGCTCTAAAATCTCAAATGGTCCAACGAACCTCGGACTCAACTTTCCTTTCTTACCAAATCTCATAATTCCTTTTGAAGGCGATACTTTCAAAAATACATGGTCTCCTTCTTGAAATTCCAACTCTCTCCGCCTATTGTCCGCGTAATTCTTTTGGCGACTCTGAGCCATTTGTAGTCTCTGTCTGATCTCTTTTTTGCACAGTATAGCACCAATTCTAATCTCAGCACTTGATTCTCTCCAACGTCTGTCCAACAAATAGGGGATCTACATGGTCTTCCATATAGTGCTTCAAACGGTGCCATTCCGATACTAGAACGATAACTGTTATTATATGCAAACTCTATCAATGGTAAATGATCATCCCAATTACCTTTTCAGTCAATCGCACAGGCTCTTAGCATGCCTTCCAAGGTTTGAATCGTGCGTTCTGATTGTCCGTCACTCTGAGGATGAAATGCTGTACTAAAATTTATCTTCGTTCTCAATGCCTCTTGTATACTCTTCCATGTTCTTGATTTAAACCGAGGGTCTCGGTCAGACACAATAGATAACGGCATACCATGTAATCTGATAATTTCTCTTATGTATAACTCTGCAAAACTTTCTGGGTTTTGTTTCCATCTAATCGGGAGAAAGTGTGCTGCTGACTTTGTGAGTCGATCCTCTATAACCCAAATCGCATCTCGCTGTCTTTGAGTCTTTGGCAATGCCACAACAAAATCCATTGTAACGTGCTCCCATTTCCAATGTGGAATCTCCAGCGGTTGCAACATTCTAGCCGGTTTTTGATGTCCAGCCTTTACTTATTGACAAGTCAAGCATCTCGATACAAACTTCCCAATATCTCTTTTCATCCCATTCCACCAAACTGTCCTCTTCAAATCTTGATACATCTTCGTACCTCCAGGATGAATGTTACACTGAGAGTGATGTGCTTCACATAGAATTTCCTATTTTAATTCCATGTCTTTAGGTACTACCAATCTTCCTCGGAATCGAATACTTCCATCTGCTCCTTTTCCAAAATCCGTCTTGTCCAATAATTTCTGTATCTGAGGGTTCTTCTTTTGTACTTCTAGCATTTTATCGAACACCACTGATCTTATAGAAAGATTCCCAAGAAATGATATCCTCCTTGAAGTTGGCCATTCCAAATGACATTCTCCCATTTTCTGCATCAGTTTCCACTCTTGTACTAACATGTGAGCAATCATCCCAGTCTTTCTACTTAATGCATCTGCTACCACATTCGCCTTGCCTGGATGGTAGTGAATGGAAAAATCATAGTCCTTCAAGTACTCTAGCCACCTTCACTGTCTCATATTCAGGTCCTTCTGGGAAAAGATATACTTCAAACTTTTGTGATCTGTATATACTTCAAAAGTTTCTCCATTCAAATAGTGGCTCCAAATCTTTAAAGCAAAAACTACTGCTGCTAGTTCCAAGTCATGTGTTGGGTAATTCTGCTCATGAATTTTCAGTTGTCTCGATGCGTACGCCACAACATGTCCGTGTTGCATTAGTACACATCCGAGTCCACTCTTTGAAGCATCACTGTATATAACGAATCCTCCAGTTCCCGACGGTAAAGTCAAGATCGGTGTTGATGTTAATCTCTTCTTCAATTCCTTGAAACTTTTATCACATTCATCATTCCATATGAACTTCACTCCCTTTCTGGTCAACTTCATCATTGGCAAAGCTAGGCTTAAAAATCCTTCAATGAATCTTCTATAGTAACCTGCTAATCCCAAGAAACTTCGAATCTCTGTCACATTCTTTGGTTGTTCCCATTTTAACACTGCCTCTACCTTCGTTGGATCAACTGATACTCCATCTTCTGATATGACATGTCCAAGAAAATTCACCTTGTTCAACCAAAATTCACACTTATTCAGTTTAGCATATAATTGATTATCCTTCAATATCTATAACACAAGAGTCAAGTGAGTTCTGTGTTCCTCCCAACTTGCCGAATACACCAAAATATCATCCACAAAAACTATCACAATACGATCCAATAAGTCCACAAAAATTCTGTTCATCATGTCCATAAATGCTTCTAGTGCATTAGTCAAACCAAAAGGCATCACCAGGAATTCGTAGTGTCCGTACCTGGTCCTAAAAGCTGTCTTGGATATATCCTCCTCCTTGATCCTTAACTGATGATATCCTGATTTCAAATCAATCCTCGAAAATACTTTTGCTGACTGCAACTGATCGAACAAATCATCTATTCTAGGCAAAGGGTATTTATTCTTCACCGTGACTTGGTTCAACATACGATAGTCAATACACAATCTCATCGATCCGTCTTTCTTCTTTACAAATAATATTGGTGCACCCCAAGGGGAAACACTAGGCCGTATGAATCTCTTATCCAACAACTCTTGTAATTGCACTTTCAATTCTTTCAACTCAGCCGGCACCATTCTATATGGTGCTTTTGAAATAGGTGCTGTTCCCGGTATCAATTCAATCGTAAAATCAATCTCTCTCTTTGGTGGCAAACCAGGTAACTCATCAGGAAAGACTTCGGGAAAATCCTTCACTACCTCAATATCCTCAACTCTCAAGGTAGGCCTCTCAACCGGTGTCACATTAGCTAAATAGGCTATACAACCTATAGCCAGTAATTTCTGAGCTTTCACATCTGATATCATACAATCTCCTTTTCTATATCGAATTCCCTGAAACAATAGTTCTTTCTCTCCAAGAATTTTAAAATGAACTCTCTTCTTAGTACAATCCACTAGTGCACAATATTTTGATAACCAATCCATTCCCAAGATTACATCAAAATCACACATATCAATCAGTACAAGATTAGCAAGTAAAATCTTATCTTCTATCAGCACAGGAGAGTTTTCAATACATTCGGTTGCTATCACCGAATCTCCCATAGGAGTAGAAATCACCAAATAATCACTTAGTCTAGACAATGACTTATCTAGACTCAAAGCAAACACTGAATAAATAAAAGATCGCGATGCTCCTGGATCTATTAACACTCTAGCAAAACGATTGAGGATAAGAAGAGTGCCTTCAATAACCTCATCTGAACCACGCACATCTTCTGATGATAGAGCAAAGATTCTCGCCTGAGTCTTCTTACTTGCCTCTGTTCCAGTCTTCTTCCCAAGGTTAGGGCAATAAGGAGAGATATGCCCAACCTCATTGCACAAGTAGCATCTCCGTGTATCCTGAGGACACGACTTTCCTCTATGCATATCCTGTCCACAAATCCTGCAACGACCTCCAGCCACATTACCGTTGTTTTTGGCTCGAAACTGTTGACGTTGTGCACCATTCATCCGGTTCTGCTGCTGCTGCCTTTGCTGCTTAAAAGGAAATCATCCAATCTTTGCAAACCTCTTCCAAGATTGAAGCCACTTCCAATCAGCGTCCTTTTTAAGCTATCCATGCTTCCGCTATGCACTCTAATTTTAATCGCTCTAAAGACTAGCCACTATTATCAACGGAAGAAGATAAACTAAAATCTCACTTAAGGTTCAATTTTAATTCATCTCTCAATCCTTTGACTCCTAGCATAAAACACGGCGATACATAAAATAAAACAAACACAAAGCAAGCATTCAAGCAAATAATTCTTCTCACTAACTCATCTCATACTTCAGCAATATCTGTACTGTATTAGACTGACCTTGAGGGCTCCGATACCACGCTGTCACGCCCCGAAATCCTACACCTCGATCGGAGTGCGGAAGCCAACAATTTATATAGAATTCGAGGTAGAGATCCCGGGCACGCGATCGAACAATCGATTTCCCAACCGATTACAATCATCTCAAAAGGATGTGTAACCGATTATGCCCGCAATCAGTGTAATACAATAGCAGACATCAATAAATAATATGAAATGAATTTACTTAATAATAATCTATTTAAGAAAATCAAATAAAATAAACCTATAAGTCTATGGCACACAATTGCCAATAATGTCATAAGCATCAATAAAAACAAAGCAAATAACTAAATAGCTAAATAGTCTTTAAGTTCTCTTCTCGGCGCCTGCAATCCGCCTTTCCACTACTGCACTTCCTGATCTCAATTTTCATTTGCGCCTGCATCAGAGGATGCATGAGTATTTCATAGAAATACTCAGTAGGATATAAAAACCCACTGAACTAAAGGAAGTAGTATGAAAAGAATAAGAATAACAAAGGATTGGGAACATTCCACAACATCTGGACTGAACCAAGGTCTATACACCTGAAAGGTTAGTCAATAATAGCAATCCTAACTCGCAAGTATAGGAAAACATCAATAAGACTCCGAACAAACATATGTGTAAGGAGAGAATACCAATCATATCAATTGCTCCAGACATCTATAGTGAAAGGAGTTACAATTTCTGCTCGCTGAACTGGTCGCTCGCAAGTGACTAAAATAATATACCAGAACCACCGTAAGGGTCCTCTCTTTGGAACCCTGCCATGCGTCTAGGATGCTAGCCCCACTAGTGCTTACGGACACGATGGGCGGAGACTGAGGACCTTCCGTAATGTCCACAATCTAACGTACGTATAGTGCCTCCCTTCGGGCAATATGGAATCGCAACCCCATAAATATAAGTGACCTTACAAGATCTAGCAATGGCTTAATTGAGCACACTATAAATCCACCATGGGGAGAGTCTCACAAGATCTCTAGTGGAAGAAACAATCATGAACTCAATATGAGCAACACTCTCAGATCATAAGGCATCTCTTACCAGAATAAACTCTCTCATGGAGTATGGATAGAAGTGTCAAGGTCTTTGGCCAACAAATAACTCACTCATTGGAGAAGTATAGAATAACAAGTTTTACAAAGGCATGTAATTCACTCTTGGTATAACAAGAAAATCCAAACACTTCGAATAACATCAACTCACCCAAGGAGTACCATACAATCAATACATACCTTTCATGCTCAGCCCTAGATAGGAATTCCTTATACACATTGAAATTCTATAATACAAATATCAGAGATAAGAAATCAAAGAATTCTTAGATGATTTGAATTCCAAGTGGAGTCACAAACCGACATCAACGCTTCAAGGTAGATAGTTATAAATCTCTTGATCAAAGGATTATCTCTCCTAATTAGATTACTTCTAACCCAATTCTTACTGTGATATTCCATAAGTATATAGTCCAATTACTGGTATTGACACGTTAGACATTATCATATCATATTTCATGATGTTATTTGTATACTTAGTATTTTCTCTCAGATTTAGTTCACTGCCTCCTGCACAACAGTCCTCTTCCGACGGCTACTGTGCTCTGTACAGTAATTCTTAACCTCTGACATTTTTATTGATAATACCCTCTTGAGTCTAGTTTCTAACTCCACTGATTTTATATTTTTTTCGATTTTATTTGAATTAGTTATGAATTATTTACTACCAGTTGTCAGCACAGAAACAGTTCTTGCCGAGATTAAGACTCTTAATTAAACTTGATTATCTCAGTTAATAACACATTATAGATGGTAATATATTATTAACAGAACACATACTCCCCTCCTAGAACAATTACAGACCCTAGGATTATCTGAAATTACTAAAGTACACTCCTTTCTTATGTTCTTTTACATATAACACAATTTTTAAACATTAATACAATCCAAATAAGACAATTAATGCCAGACACACCTTAAGACACAAACTCCATGTGGATCATGATCAAACAAGCAATATCAGAACTTCTAGTCTCTGGAAAATTAATAAAGCACCAGACTTTAGGTGCGAATTTCCATCTAGAAACGGAACATGAATGCCCATATGATTATGATGCACTACGCATAGAAATAATGACACAATTCATTCATCTCACAAGAATCAAAACAATACTTTAAGGTACTGAATCAAAACACTTATAAATATCATATAACAGAAGAGAAGAAAGGGGAAAATAAATATCATATAACAGAAGAGAAGAAAGGGGAAAAACCATCCTACTTAATTCACCGAAGATTCCGCCTTTTTATGCGTTGCTCGTCTCCTCCGCTTCCTCCAAAGCTCCCGCTCCAAGCTCTTGCAAACTCCTATAAGAAGAAGCCTTATAGGAGGTGGGTGAACGTGGGAAGAAGAAGGGGAAAGGTCTCTGGACGTTCTAGGGCTAGATTTTGCAATAGCACAAGCCAACTCTCTAGGGTTTATATAGAGTTTGGGGAGAATCCCTTCTTAAACTAATATTATATAGCATGGACACTTCCCACCAATGAGAAGGCCTCAAGATCCCTCTAGAGACGTACAATTCAAGTCCAGTTAGGACTTGGTATCTTCCCATGCAAATCCACCCCAAAAATAAGCTAGAAATCGCAAAACTGCAACCGGCGATCGATCGGCTATAAGGCGATCGATCGTCGTATACATTGTTCTACACTACCATGTTACAGCCGATCGATCGCAATTATTTCCGATCGATTACTTTACCCGAAATAAAATAATTAAAAATCACAGTAACTATGATCGATCGTTTTGATAAGCGATCGATCGGTTCAATATGCCGATCGATCGTTGGTTATGGCGATCGATCGCAACTACGCACAAACAAAATTTAATCTCTCATATCTTTTCACTCTGAACTCCAAATCACGCATAGTTGGTGGCGTTGGAAAGCTCTTCTCACCAAATTTCATCCCTTAAGATAAACCATGACCAAATCAAATATTAAGGGGGTCAAATTTCCGTTTTAAGATACTTACTAATTTTCTGGGTGTCTCGGTTCTTGGGCATTTTAAGTCATACCCGACCCGACCCGAGATAGAACCGGGTTTTTAAACCTTAGAACCGACCCTACCCGAGATATTACCTACCCCGACCCAACCTGGGTCAATGTCAGGTCAGTTCCATCCGAGTTGGGCAGGGTCTGGGTTTTTGGCGCAACCCTAGGAGTGGCCCCTAAAGATGAAGGTGCTACTCCTTTGGGTTAGGTCGGGGTTTTTGGTACAGCCCTAGGAGTGGCCCCTAAAGATGAAGGTGCTACTCCTGGGTGGGTTGACAATTTTTATGTTGATGCATTTGTGGCATTAGTTCGCAGTGATGTGACTCACTTGGCGATGAAGGATTTGAATGGAGATGGAAACCCCACAATTCACATTTTTGACCCTTATCGGATTGTAAGTTACTTTCATTATTGATCTATATAATCACTATTTAATGTTGTGAAGTTTAGTCTCTATGTTGAGATATTTGTTGTGATGATTGTTTATGTTCACTATTATAAGTTACGATTGCTTATATTGTGGTTGTGGTGTAGTTGCGTAGGTGTGATTACTTCTTACAGTTCAGGTTGTGATACTTTTTACAGTTCAGGTTGTGATGTAGTTGTGGTGTTGTGATTATTTCTTGTAGTTCATGTTCTGACCCTTTATGCATAGGTTGTGATACCATATTATGATGATCAGTATAAGTTGTTATGTTTGTTGTGATATTAGTTGTGTATCTGTGATTATATTGTGTAGTTTAGGTTGTGATACCATATTATGATGATCAGTATAAGTTGTGATGTTTGTTGTATAACAGTGATTATTTCTTCTAGCTGTGGTTACGTATGCTATGATGTGGAATAATTGACATAATTTCGTTTATGCAGTCTTTTTGCACAGTGGAAGAGAAGAAGTATGAGGAGTGGAGGCTTGCACATCCCGATCCGGATGGCGATATTAAATCGTTGTACCTCGCAAAAGAGTGGCATCGGGAGGTCAGTGCAGGATTGAGAGGTCCTGATTGGTACAATGCATTAAGATGCAAGAAGTGGATACTTCCAGTGCTAAAGGAGAGACATTGGTGTTTGATAGAATTTAAGCTTGAGCAAAAGAAAGTTTTCATATATGATAGCATGAATGGTAGACCCAATGTTGCAGATGAAATCAACTTGTTCTTCAAGGCTATGAGGCAGCATTCAAAATATGTTATGCAAGTCAATTTTGAGGATGGAGCATGGGATAAATGGAAGACAAAAGTGGTGGAGGTTCCCCAGACGTAAGGAAACGATGATGATTGTGGGGTTTTTATGTGCTACTACCTATTGAAGAAGGTGCTCGACGATAAGCTTCAAAGGTTCAACGTCAAAATGTTTAGAAAATGGCTAGTGTGGTACGTAGTCTCCAAGGTCGAGGGCTATGTAGTGATAGAGTTGATTCGTTTTCATATGACTATGTGGTGTTAGTATGACAAAGTTATATTTGACATTAGTTGTGTTAGCATGTAAGTAACTTGTGATGGAGTTATGAGGTTGCATTAGATTAAGACTCTAGGTTATGATATATTTTGGGTTTGATGACACATGATGTTGTGATTGAATTGTGGTGACTTATGCATGTTGTAATAGCGGGTTGCATTGAGGTTGTGATTGCATTGCAATAGGCTTGCTGCTACCACAGACATCAACTTCTAGTAGCTTCTTCATTTGTTGTGATTGTGTTGTGGTGACTTATGCATGTTTTGATAGCAGGTTGCGTTGAAGTTGTGATTGCATTGTGATAGCTATTTACGATATGAATCATACTACAAACTACAAAGTAATGTAAACATTATAATTACAAGCCATAAAAAATCAAGTTCTACCGAATGTCATCTAAGGGATTAAGTTCATTACAGAAATAAAGTTCATCGGCACTCTCAATCCATGTTGATTGGTTGCACGCACGAAGTTTGATTGTGCCCAAGGCCGTTGCAACGACTTCATCTAAATTAACGTTTCCGTTTTAATGATTGTGAAGGTAGGGCTTCATCTTCAGCCTCCCCATTGGCCTCTTTGTTTTAGGTGGAAGGATGAGATGCTCTCCCACGGGTAGCTTTGCACGTACCGGCTTGTCATCATGGGGGATCGGGAAAATTGTTTCTCTGTATGTTTCCTTATAGCACTGAGTAGTCCAATATTCCCCTCGACAAGCATGGGATGGTGATCCTCCATTGGCAGATATGGCAGCGCAAGCATGGATACACAGTGTACATTCAATTTGCACATCCTGCAAGTACAAGTGAGGTTAGTGAGATTCATCCTTAAATATCCATACTCCGAAACCACCTTCACCACATTCTCATTACACTCCGCAACCAATAGCCCTCGAGATAGGTTGATCAGTTCATTGAGCCGGTCGTTGACCTCTGGAATCAGGTAGGAATCCCAGTTCTTACTCGCCCTTCTCGCTTCGTTCATCTTGATTATTATCTTCATCTGAATGCCATCAAGCAAAACAAGAATTGGCATGTCGCGCTCCGGCTTGATCCATTTATTGAAAATCTCGGCAGTGTTGTTGAAAAGGAGGTTATATCTCTCACCTTGGAAGAGGGCGTTGCACTAATTCTGAAGTTGATTTGCCATGACCCAATCATATGCTACTTTAGAATGCTTGCAGAGGTGAGTTAATGCAACCTGATAGCCATGCATATCACTCGCATTTGCAACATTATTAATCATGTACACAATTTGTTTTTCATTGCCTTTTTTGTTCCTTTAACCTTATGCCCTTTCAAACCTATCTTCAGTAAGTTGCACTCCAAGTGTCGCACACAATAGCCATGGAATCCATCCCCAAACACCTTTGCAACTGCTTCGAGCAGCCCTTTGTCCCTATCAGACACCAATGTGAATACCCTGACAAAGCCAACTACATGTCGTACATGTTGTAACAACTCCATAGGCTAAGGGGAAGATGTGGTTACTTCCATCAACTGCAGTCGCTGCTAGAAGAGTCCCCTTTTCCTTCCCATAAAGATGAGCCCCATCAAGAAAAAGCAATGGTCGACAGTGTTGGATCCCTTGAATGCATGCGTTCAACGTGATGAAGCAATGTAAAAACTTCCTGTTTGTTCGATTAACCTCATATTTCACTACACTCCCCGGGTTTCTCCACTACTTTGTTGCAATACCAAGGGATTTCGTTGTAAGAATCCTTATAATTACCAAACAAAGAATTAAGGGCTACCTCTTTCGAATGCCATGCCTTCTGATATGAGATGCTCAACCCATAGTCGTTTCGCAAATCTTTTACCAATTCAAATGCGGAATACGAGGGTTTATCCTTTATCTTGTTGGAAATGAGCTCTGACACCATGTTTTGTGAAGCATGAGGGTGATACTTTTTCCTTACCCCTCCAGCACATGTATGAATCTTGTCATACTCATTCACCACAAACAAATCTGGCAAGCTCACATTCACTTTCCACTGGCAACCTTCAACCCTGCTTGACGCCATAACCCGATGCTTCGTATTCTTCAAATACTTGAAAGAGAAGTTCTTGGCAATAGAGAGTTGTTTCAATGCCTTCCTCACTTCAACTTGGTCTTTAAAATGCTGCCCAACCCCCACCAAGTTGTTATCCCAGACTCTCGAACGAAGTGGTGTTGGCTTACTACTACCACTAGTAGGAAGAGGATTAACCTTGCACTCGTACACACTGTCCTGATAACTCATGAATGGCTGTTGTTCTCCATCATGGGTCACCAGAACCTTACAAAATCTTCTACAGAATAACTCTCTAAAGTGAGCCATTGCTTTATTAGATATCAAGAAAGTCAGCTCATACTGAAAGTGCTCTTTAGGTCCTAGAGGGGGGGGGTGAATAGGACAACCACTTAAAAACTCTCACTCTATTTTAATAAGAGATAATGTTAATTTAAATAATCATTCAATGCAACATTATCTTATTAACAAGTAATTTGAAGCGCATGAGTGAGAGAGACTTAAGAGGTGTGGAGTGTGTGTGTGTAACATTATGCAAGACGAGCAATCACACAAGATTTATAGTGGTTCGCCGCCAAGCAACTCGCTTCAACGGGTACATCCACTCTCGGAGCACCTAATCCAAGGAACCTCCGACATTCACTAAGTGAGGGTTTTTAGCTCACCCACAACATCATACACTCACCGGTTTTGCTTGGATCACCGGGAACCATACAAAAGTGAATCCACACTCACTATGGGTCACACCGACCCAACTCTCTCTCAAAAGAGTGGTTTGACCCTATGGTCTATACCACAATCTAACACATGTAAAGAAGATATTTAAGAGTACTTACTCTAGGAAGTAGGAGTGACTAGAGTACATACCCTTGAAGGGAGGATGTGAGATATCCTACCCGTTTTGCTCAACCTAGTTTTGAGCTTATGGCCGTCCATTGTCCATCCTTGGATTCAACTAATGATGCTCCGAAATTGTAGAGGCTTTTTGGACAAGGGATTGGTTTCTCTAAGAATTTTCCTATGGGATTAAGTGAAAACCATGGCCAAAGATACTTTGAACTACTCTCAAGGGTCAATGGTATGAACCCATCTAATCATTAATGAGGGACCGGAGAGTAGATCAAAGTATTCAAGACCTTTGAGAGAATTTGGAAGTATTTGGTTCAAAGGTCAAGTGGGGGGCTTTGGTTTCTAAAAGATGATTCTATATGCTCCAAGAAACCATGATCCAAGATGACTTGAATCTCTTCCTAAGATCTTATAGCAAGATCTTAAACCCCTTTCAAAGAAAGGAGAGGAAGAATAATCAAGAACCCTCAAGGCTCTAGATGATATGCAAAGAATAAGGCCAAGAGGCTTTGGGGAGATGGCTTGCCCATTTCTTTCCAAGAGGTGGGTATTTATAGATGGAGAGGGAGGTGTGTATCAACCCATCCTTGGGTGGATCCACCTCATATCCACCCACCCATGGGTGGATCCACCTCATATCCACCCACCCATTTGTGGTTCTCTTATGTGGGTTGAGTCCTATTAATGGGTGGTTCCTTTAGCCCAAGGACCCATTTCACAAATGGGCTTTTTCTAAATGTCTTTTCCTAAGGACCTTAGGAGGGCTTTGAAAGAAGCTTTGGATCACTTTGGTTAGTGGGTTTTTCTTGAACCTAACAAATTTGATCCAAAAGCTATGGGCCTAGAGGACAACTATGGATGATATAATGGTTGTGAGTTGATCCTCTAGAAAATATGCACTCCTCTTGTATGTCTTCAATAGGTTGCTTTTAAGTGGTGTCTTGGCCATGGGCTTTGTGGTGTGCTCCCACATTGTCTTGGACTTTTGTGATCTTCATTTTCCTTTAGCTTCACCTTGGAGTGTCTTGCTCAACATGATAGCTTTCTCTTCAAGATCCACTTGTGTTGGCTTCTTCTTGAGATTGTCTCCTCTCAACCTCTTCATATAGCCCAATTTGTATATGTACCCCAATTTTTACATATACCCCATTTTCCCTCTCACATACCCCATATATTTTTATACATTAAATTGACATACATTAAGAGACAAAATCACACTCCCAAATTTTGCCCTAACACATACACATCGGGGTACAAGTATGCAATGCTTAAATTGTTGGGAGGAACGTTGAAGGCAGCAATAACTCTTTCCACAAATGAAGTCAAAGTTTCATCCTCTTCTAGTGACAACACCGTGCTTTTACCTCCAACTATCTTCACAGTTCCACCGGGGCTGGATTCAATGCTCCCACAGTAGTAGACCAAAATTTTAAGCTTGTCTACTTCATCTTGGAGTTGCAAAATAAATCAGAAGAATACAACATAGGTCACAACTTACGTAGCAGTGCTATCACAACATAACATCACAACTGATGCCAACAGTCATGACAACATTAATTACAACAATCACAACCAAATTCTAAGCCAACACAACTGAATCACAACATTTATTGCAGCTGAAGTTAATAGACATCACAACTGAAGCCACATGCCATCGCAACATGTCTAGAACTCAACACAACAAGCAATAATACAACATTCCATCACAACACATCTACAAGTCATCACAACCAATCTACACATGTCCACAACCTATTTTACAAATCATAACTTTGTCATTACAACATATTTGTATATTATCACAACCTCTTTTACAGTTCATAACTTAAGCTACTCAACCTATCATCGCTACTTAGACATTCAAGCAATGATCAAACATATCAAATGAGAAGAAAAATAGTAGTTTTCCTACTTACTTTCAATTTTTCCGCCATATGAGTTGCACCGGTATGTCCACTACCTTCGTCTACAACCACTGTTTGGATTCTTCTGATTTGTCCACCTCCATCGTCTTCCCTTTGGATGCCTGAAATGTTGCTGCTGGAGGTGGCTGCCGCCATTACCATTACGTCCACCATCTTAGATACAAGGAGAAGTGGAAATCTGAGGTAGCCAGAGGAAAAGGCTCGGACTTTAGTGGGGCATCGATGGACCACTGGATGAAGGTCTTTGGAGCTCCTCTAATGGTGGATGACTGCTACAAACGAGATGAGAAGTGGAAATCTTAGGTCACTAGAGGAAAAGGGTCAGACTTTAGTGGGGTGTTGATGGACCACCGAATGAAAGTCTTTGGAGCTTCTCTAATGGTGGATGACTGCTACAAGGGAATGGGGAAGAAAGGGGATGGGGATGGTGGTGACTGCTAGGACTGCTAAACGAGCTGGGCTTGGGCGGCCCTCAATTGTTCATCAATAGCCTAAGCCCATTATTTATTAATGGTCACAACCCATCATGATATAAACGGTAACGGGCTGTTTATTGGGCGGTTATTGGGCTTCTTTACTAGAGACTCATCTCCTCCGCACTTTTCTTTTACTCCTAGTCCCTCCCCAAAAAGTTCCCACCTTTCTTCCATGGCTTCCCCCAAACCCCTTCCTTCCCAACTCCCCGCCTCCCCTCTCATCCTGCTTGACCAAACTCCCTGTTCGGCAACCAGTCTGCCGATACCATTTGATCGTCTTCTCACCATGAAACCTCTGGCCTTTGCTTCAATCAGATCCAATGACGATCGACCCATGTCCGATTCCAGCTTTCTACTTGTCTAGCTGGAAGGCTTGCAAGTGACAATTGGGTGGACTGCAATAACCAAGGAGTTGAGTTTCATGAGTCCAGAGTCCACTGCCAGCTGCAAGACCTCGTCCATACTATGCCCCCTGATGACCAGGCTATGAGCCAGCTCGTCCCTTGCCACCGCACTTGCACCAAGTCAGGCCAAGATGATGTCCTGCTGGCCATTCAGGCCAACTTCTTCAGATGCGGGGGATGGCCCTAGCCGTGGGACTCTCTCATGTAATCGGAGATTGCTCCACGTTCGTCAACTTCCTAAGCAACTGGGCCTCCATCGCCCGCGAGCCTAACAACTTCCAGGTTCATAGACCCTCCCGGATAAGCAACCAAGCCCCTCTCTTCCTATTGATGCCTGCCCCCCCAAGGCGAAAGTTACCCCCAATGCCTAGTCCTGCGATGAAGAGATTTGTGTTGAGCCAGTCAAACATCATAGCCCTCAAGCGGAAGCGCAGCAGCCCAGGTTGTGCCGGCCTACCACACAGGTGGGAGGGACCTTCGACTCAAGGGAGGAGAGAGTTATAGTTGTGAAATTTGCAGTGAACTTGCACCAAAGGATGAACCCTCCCCTGTAGGACTCCACCTTCGGAAACTTGGCGACCATAGTGAACACGACCGGCATGGCGGAGAGTGAGTTGTTTGAGGACATGAAAGGCTGCCTGGAGGCGCAGCTGTGCACTACCATCCAGAAAATGGGGAGCGAGGAGGAGGGGATGAAATCCAAGCAAAAGCTCACGGGCTGTTATTGGCCCCGGTGATGGAGCCCGAGATCGGCTCAATTTAGGTGAGCCCGCTAATAGCCCGACCATTTATGGTTAAATGGGCTTGGGCTGGTTCAGCGAGCTCTGAGCTCGTTTACCAGCCCTAGTGACTGCCCCAACTCCGTCTGGCAGGAGATTGAGGGGTTGTTAGCCCTTCTGTTGGGCGCTTTGGTCATTGAATATACAAATTTGCTAAAGTTTAACCACTTTAGTCTTGGGGACTAAAACGGAGAAACTTTAGCAAGTTAGAGCAAAACATAATTTTTCCAAATATAAAATAGCTAAGGGTGGCCTAAAAAGGCCACACATCAAAATTGCCATCTCAAATTCAAATAAGGAAAATGAGCCATGTATGTCTCACATGAAAATAGCCACCCAAAAACTCAAATTGGCTAAGTGAGGCCTTTGTGGGGCCCACATAAATCTTGGCCATTACAAAATATAAAGCAAGTTAAGTGTTTCATTGATAACAAGAAAGTCATGTAATTTCCTCCTCCAAAGAAAAGAGGAGCTTTTCAGATAAAGTTATGAGAACGCGAAGAAGATCAAGTCCGCCCCACTACTCCCAAAATTACGTTGAAGTACCGACTACTCACCCATTACTTGCACGACTACGTGAAACCACCCAATGAACTCACATCAAACTCCCCACTCCCACTACCCTCCATTCACTCTCCACTGCCACCACACTCCATTCACGCCCCACTATCACCACAAATCTAAGCAATTCCTCACTAAACCACCCCAACTTCTACCCCAATTCCTATAAATACCTCTCATTTCAATGAATAGAGGGTTGACAATCGAACTCTGAAAACAAGCTTTAAGCACTCAAGATATAGAAGCCTTTAGAAACCTCCAAATCTCCATTGTGGTCCAACAATTCACCAAAACCAAAAATCAAATCCTCTTTCGAAGCCCTTCGTCAAAAGTCACCAGCACAAAGTTCAAGACAGCTGAAGTATTGCATAAAACACAAGTCTGCACAAAGCATAAGGAAGAGGGAAAATCCAATGTTCAAGGAAGAAAACCTCACACTCTGTGGGAAAGTTTATTTCATGTATTTTGTATTTTTTGTTCATTCAAAGTTGTAGCCACTTCCTGTGGCATTTCCTTTTATTTGCTAATAAAATTTCTATTTTGCCTCCACGGCTTGCCAATTAATTGAAGGGTCCGGACACTTGTTGATTGCTACCACTCCAAAGTTCCAAAGGGTGGTATTTATGAACCTAAGAGAAGGTCGTCCCACACCAAAAACAAAATGATTGTTGGTCTCTGCTTTGGACGAGGAAAGATCATTCTTTTATCCTCTTAACTTGTTCCATTCGAAAGCACTCCAAAAATATTTCCCGTACAAGGATATGCGGCTTTTGGGAATCACACCCAAATAGGTACAAATCTCAAGATGGCTGCCTATCCTGCTACCAAAAAAAATTGGAGGTGAACCATCTTCTTTGTTTTTTTGGCAAGTTCCAAAAAAATTGACTCATTTTTTTTATTATTGGGGAACCCATGCTCTCCAATCGGTTTTTGCATAGCCCCCCATCTTTAAATAACCAAGCATTTAAGAAGAAAACTATACATACTTAAATGATTGGGAGCCCATGACAACTTAATATACCAAAAATACTAAATTTACATGATGATATATCTCATAAGGAAAGTAAAAATTTCTTTTGTAGATGGGTGCCCTCTTCCCTTCTTCATTGGCACCTGTTCCATTTCTACATTCTTCTCAGGCAAAAACAAAAAACAGAATAGATAGTTCAATGTCAATTAGTGGGCTAACCCTACGGAGAGAAGCATATAAGAAGCAAGACACGTGAGATAATAGTTGACTTATTTCTATTTAATTTAAGGTTTAGTCCTTCAACTAAAATATCACATAATTCGTGGAAATCACTCATGCATATATATGTATTTAGATCACAAAGACTTAGATGAAGAAGGTGGCCAGTAGTCACGGGTACTAGTGGGTAATAAGAAGAATGGGAAGGAGAGAAGTTATCTGGGCTCATAAATAGAAGGTGCATAAAAACGAAGCACCTATAAAAGGTGGCCAGGAGTTTTTTCTCTAGAAAAGAGGTGCCAATGCAAATCACGTATATGATATACACTGGCCCCTACAACATGGAGGCACATGAAATTTTGGTGGGTGGCAAGATAGGCGGCCTTTCAAGTGTTGACAGAGTGGCTTCATCTGAACGAAGGATCAGTGGGCATCCCTCCATTGTCCAAAGTTCAGAGTTGGGAATTATGTCTCGCTCATCTCTGGGGGAAAATTTGCATAAGAAAAATCCATCCGCCAACGATTGCATCTCAAAAGAACCGAAGGCATTCCATAGTTTTGTGTGCACAGACTTCAACCAAATAAAATAGTGTTTTTTCTCTAGCGCATAACCAATGATAATGTTCGCCGAATGAGTGGAAGCCCATTCCAAAATAGCACGAGGGATTTTCACATATCTTATAAGGTACTATTAAGTTAGAACAAAAAAATTCACCTTAAATTAGAGTTCATTTAAGTGCACAATGTTTTACTAGAAATTTTTACATTTTCCAAGCAAAAAGAAGGATTTCATCAGAAAATATACACTATAGAAATTTTTTTTTTAAAATTCTTGTCTTCTTACCCAACTAAAAGATCGCATGGCCCATTGGTTCTCCACTTAGATTTTATAAATCTATCATTGCATACTCCATTAATGATCAATTATCTTTCATGACAATATTTGTTACTCTTATTCATGCAATTTGGTCACTCTTACCCTATCACTCCTTGTAACGCCCTGATCTCCAAACATTTTTTTGTGTAAATCATTGGAGTAAAATTTTTGCACAGAAGACTTGAATACTTCATTCAAATAAAAATTCTATAGCCAAAGCTTGAACCCATTTTGCATTAGAAAAGCACTCAAACAACACATATTACCTAAGCATTACCTAGCATCAATTTCGAGCATATTCATAATTGGAATCAATACTATTTTATTCGATCAAATTGTCTATTAAAGAGGGTTATGGGCCGATGCATAACATGAACTATAATAAAACTAATATCTTATTACTTTAAATGTTCTTGGCACACACATATGCCTATATTTATTCAAATTTAAAAGCATTGAAAAAGATGAACGCCTATGTGAGCTAGCTTTCTTTTTCTATCACCTGCTTCCCGAAGTTCATAATGCGTACTCTTTAGAACCTGAATATAAGAAGGAAACTGAGTATGGAGAACTTAGTAGGAAAGTTTATAACGAACAATAAACACAACAATAATTAGTACATTCAAAAGTAAAGCTATATCTCGCAATAACTCAACATCATTATTTCCTACTCATACCACATCTACTCTCAATTGTATGAAAAATAGAGTTGTTTTACCCTACATCTCGATCTACTATCAAGGATTCATTCTTAAGATTATTCTCTTATGGAATTCCCTAACACTTACTTTCTTTTGTTTGACTCCCATTAGCCACGGCCAATGAATAAGTCCCACAAGGAATTCATGGTTCATCACTTTTTGGGTATACGACAACCATAAACTTTATTTACCTCTTCGTGCATTCAAAATATTTCATGGGTTGTTAGGCCCGAGGATGGCCAATCATGGTCTTAGCCATGGTTTTTAAAACCGGACCGGACCGGCCGGTCCGACTACGGAGAACCGGAACCGGCCGGAAAACCGGTCCGGTCCACCCGGTTTACCCCGGTTTTCCAAACCGGACGGTTTCAACCGGCCGGATTTCCCGAACCGGGTAACCGGAACCGGATTGACCCGATTTTTCAGTTTTTTTTTTTTTTTTTGAAAAATTTTTCGAAAGAGGGGCGCACGGGGGGGGGGGGGGATTCGAACCCGAGACCCCCTGCCCGCACCCCTGCGTTTTAACCACTTGGACTACAACGGTTTTGTGTTAATGCTATACAAAATTTATATTTATTATATACTTAACCCTATTTACACCTAAACCGGTTCATTCCGGTTTGACCGCGGTCAAACCGCGGTCCAACCGGACCGGCCATCAATCCGGTTCGATGGCCGGTCCGGTTTTGAAAACCTTGGTCTTAGCCTTCTTCTTATCTTTTGTGGCAACATGGATTCTTTTATAATTTTTCTTCTCAACTACTATATGTTCATGGAAGTTTGTTGATGGCAAAAATCGTCACTAGAAGTCAAAATTCTGTCGCTGCAAGTTTTTAGCGATGGTTATAAACCATTGTGAACCATTTTGTTATTTGTGGTGTAAGAAATAAGGCAATCTTCGATAAACGTTTTAGCGACGGATTTTAGTGACTGTTTTTTGCCTTAAAAATCTTTAGCAACAGATAATTGCTGTCAATATATTTTTTTTGCGACTATTTAATCTGTCGGAAAATATTTTTTCCACAGTTTCTTGCCGTCATAATTCTGTACATCGGAATTTAGCTTTTTTGTGACACTTTTAACTGTAGAGAATGACACATAGCAACGGTTTTTGTCTGCCGTTAATGGAGCTTTAAATGTAAAAAAATATAGTGCAATACTTTGCCTACTATGGGTTTTCGTTTGTATTGTCCTGATTTTCTATGTAATCACTATTAGAATATATGACCAAGAACATCAGCTTTTTTTATCATTAAAATAAATAATATTTGCATTACATAAAATATCCAGTGATCCCTAACCAACAAAAAAGAACCGTTTCCATTGCTCATCTTTGCACTGATTGTTTGACACCACGACCTATTCAACAAATAACAAGAGGATTATATAGATATCTTTGCATAAGCAAAACTGATTATGCATATTCCAGTACCATTTATGGCATAAAAGAAATTAAATCATGGAAGAAGAAACTCTATTGGTAAAATAAGAACTAATTTTGTCACGCCCCAAATTTCCAAGACCCTATTTACGCGGAAGCGACATTCCAATGAAGGTCAAGGGTAGGAAACCAGGGACGGACCGAATACTCGAGACTTCCACTATCCCTTTTTAATATCAGGGAACATGCAGGATCATCACGACTTAAACAATAATTACTTACAAAATATGGAATAACTGAAAAAAAATCTACTTTGTTATTACAAGTCTTGAAACGTCTTAACACAACATAAAATAAAGTAAAACGGCGCGCAGGCCGCGAGTTCAAACATCCAAATCACAATAAAATAAATAAACAAGTCTTCTGTCTCCATCGTCCACTCACGTTGCTGATTGCCGTCACCGCTGCTCCTCCTTGATTCCTGCATCAGAGGATGCATGAGTATTCCATAGGAAATACCCAGTAGGATACAGAAAAATCACAGTGGAACAAATGGTACAAGAGATGACTCCAAAACAGATATAGGTCAACAGACTTGGTTTGACAAAACTGATTTCACGTATCTGAAACATCTGACGTCCTCGACTCATCATAGTCTAGGAATTAAAGGTCAAAGACTCCAACTTACACAGAGTAATGGAGATAAAATATTAACATAAGCTCTGGACATCTAAAGTGTCAGAGGTAACAATTTTTGCTCGCAAATCTGTCCATATCTTCATGGAAAACAATACCAGAACATCCTAGAGGTTCTACAGTGGAACCCGGCCATGCGTCTAGGGATGCTGGCCCCATCGGTGCTTACGGGCACAATGGGCGGAGATTGCAGACCTTCCGTAATGTCATACAATCTAAGCGCACGCGGTTGCCGTCATCGGCTGAACTACAGAGGTTCAATATCATCGGAGATCTCGCAGGATCTAGCAATGGCTCGTGAGCATACTATGATTCCGACTAAGAGCTCTCAGAAATGCTACTTAGTGGAGGAACAGTTTCCTAGAACATCGGGTTTTATTCTGAAAAGCGCTTAACTCAAAGCTTTCTGAATTTCAACTCTTCATAGGAGTAGAATAAAATTGTCGATCACAATCCAAATAGACTCACTAAGGAGTGTTTGAATATCTCAGAACAAATAGGTCTGGGAACTCGGTTGAGTCCCGACCGAAAGACTCATCAAAAGACCCATCACTGGTTCGCCAAAGGTCCATACTCCGCTGTCTTCATCGTCGTGCCTAATCCTAGAGTTGACAATCCCCGACACGAAAATGATGAAATGACGTGTCTCAAATGGACCACGTCAGAGATTCCGGAAGAGATTCACGCTAAGAATACTCTTGAGCCATAGATAACTCAAGAGAAGAACACGAAGGACAATTAAAAAGGGACACCCCGTTTGACTCTAGGATCCGCTTTACACTTTGAAGCTCACTGGTCCCAAAGTCTTATAAGTAGTATCACTCTTAATTAAAGTCTTTAATTATTATCTTGAATTAAGTTTCTTAATATTATTAGGGTTTTAGGGTTAATACGCGCAGGAAACCAGTTCTGTCCAAACAGAACAGCCCACTTCCGAAGGTCACTACGCCCTGTACCCAAAGAACTAACTTCTGAAATTTTTATCCCAGATTCCCTCAGATGTCTAGATTACAGATTGACAAACGGTTTACTGTTTGGATTTTTCTACAATTATATATCATTTTTAGAGTGGGGTCTGTCTGCGTAGGACTGCTCCTGGCCGAGACCACTTAACACAAGTTATACCCATTAATTAATTATACAACTTTTTATAATTCCCTAATTACCCTTACTGACACTCTTAACCTTTTCTTAATGTATTTTACAGAGCCTAAGGGTTCTGGAATTATTGATTTAATCTCAGCATTAGGTTACACTTATCACCCGATTGCTAATCTTTTAACTTGATTCTTATATAACAAAAGTATTGAACAAGCCAAGTAAACTTGGACACCTCCACGACCCAAACAGGCTCTGACATGACGTCAGACCACTTCTGGCACCACGGAGATGGGTCTAATTAGTAGATAAAAATTGATCTTTTAATTAGATTTGTATGTATATCACTAATTCTATTACCCGATCCATGTATAATTGCACTATTAATCGATTAACAATCCATACCCATATGGATTGCCTAAAACCGGACCTAAGACGCACCAACATGAACTGATAAGCTGCAAAAGTCTCACCTTCTTACATCGAAGAGCATTGTAAAGCAAAGGAGTAATGAATTGGGTAGCATGATACAAAAATCAGGGCATCGATTTGCATTATACAATGAATCATGACATGAATCGATGTGAGAGACTAATAAAGAAGCCAACTTTCGTTGGACAGCAATCAACATGACATTACTTCGAGACACGATCAGCAATAGATGACAACAAAATCAATGGGGAGTCAACTAGGATTGACATGAGAACACGAGTATAAACATTACTTGCACACTCTAGCATATACCATATGAAACATGAATATAAATCTCATCGAGCAATAGAAATTTTTTTAGCATACGAATAGAACATGATGTACACTACAATATTAGTCATACACCTTCTCAAGATTGTGCAAGAAATCAGAAATATAAATCGGGAAAAAGAGTATCCTACTTGCTTACGAAGAACCGACTTCCGACGAGTGATATATCACCGGTTGCACCACACCAACGACTCGTTGATCCTCCACGCGCGACCACCACTTCCAGGGGTGTCACCACGATCTTCTTCAAGGTTGGCTACTGCTGGTCGAAGGGAGAAGAGAGTGGGGTCGAAGTGAGGGGTCACCGGGGTCGGTTTAATGGAAGAATGGCAAAAGGGTTTGGCCGGTCCACTAATGTAGCCTTTAAATAGATAGTTTCGGTTAATCACCACCGTAGATCTATTCTCCAATCAAGGGCCTAGATTGAACCTCCCAAAAGCATATTCTCCAAGCTCAAAACCGATCCCAATTTCTATTAAGTAGGTTTCCAAATTGACTGGGTTAATAGCCTTGAGCTAATTGGGTAATTCCCAATCAAATCCCTCACTAATCACCATCTTTCCAAACCTAGCCCATGCCACAAGGGCGCCCTCCATTCATATGGCAGGGTCCTTGATTGGTCCAATCAAGCCCAAAACAATCCACTTAATCAAATTCCAATTACGGTTCAAGGGGGCAAGTTTTTTGAATTAATAGATTTAATTAGCTTGGATTGATTTGATAACTCCTAATCAATCCCTCCCTAATTTTTACAAATCCGATCCTCATACTATAAGGGTCAACTAATTGAATGGAATATGCCCTAGCATCCTCCATTAACCAATTTCGAATTTCTTGATTAGCTTAATCTCTTCAATTCTTCCAAATCCGGAATTACACCTCACCAATCAACATGATTTGAAATCAATTTGGATAAGGCGCCTAAATTGGATTTGGAATATACTCAAGCATCTTCCTTACTCCCACCCTAATTGCCAATCAATCTCCCCTAATTATAACAATTAGATGAATTTGAATTTCAAATTGAATTGATTGCCAATTAGGATAAGTGATTTACTAGATAAGGTAAGATATTTAAATTCAAAAGGGATTTCAATCCCCAAAAGCTTCCCACGATTTGGTCCTCCAAATCGTGGGCCCAAGGGTGTCCACATCATCACGTGGTGGCACACCACTACAGGGTACACGTGGCCCTTCCCTTAATCTTGCACGTCTCAGATCGCAGATGAACGGTTAAGATAACTTATACGCGTGCTGAGCAGTTCCACCGTGCACGAGTCCTGTCCTGGTGACACATCCACTGGGCCCCGTCACACGTGCACTCGCACACGTGACTAGCCCTAGCCCTGACGCTCGACTGGCCCTGACGTCAGGTGTATCAGGCGCTGGCGCCAGATAGGTCACAGCGCCAGGCCCAGTCCTTGCGCTCGGGAAAACCTGCCTAATCTGGTTACACAATTTTTTTTTTTGACCAAAAATCATCAAGATAAGGTTTCACAAGGCCAAAACGAGATACCAGATCAAAAGACACGACAGTTACGGAAACTTTCCTATTTTAGACCAGTTTCCTAAAATAGCACTTTCCAAAAACGTACCGATTTTTTTTTTTTTTTTTTTCGGGTGTTACATCCTCCCCTCCTAAAAAGAACATTTCGTCCTCGAAATGCTGGTAATCAATCTTCAAAAAGATGAGGGTAAGATTTCTTCATCTCATCTTCTGCTTCCCATGTCATTTCCTCGGAGTGCTGGTTTTGCCACAGAACCTTTACCAATGGGATAGTCTTCCTTCGTAACACCTGATCTTTCTTATCCAAAATCTGGATTGGTCTCATTGGAAAAGACAAGTCTGCCTCTAACTCCATTGTCGTATAATCTAACACATGGGACTCATCCGGCACATATTTCCTCAACATTGATACATGAAATGTATTGTGCACTTCCGCCAGTTGTGGGGGTAAGGCCAATCTGTAGGCAACTGGCCCGACCCGTTCTAAGATCTCAAATGGTCCAACAAACCTCGGGCTAAGTTTCCCCTTCTTACCAAATCTCATGACTCCTTTTGATGGAGAAACCTTTAGAAACACGTTGTCTCCTTCCTGAAACTCCAAATCCCGTCTTCGGTTATCTGCATAACTCTTCTGTCTGCTCTGTGCTGTTTGTAGTTTTTGTCGAATCTGTTTCACTTTCTCTGCGCAGTATTGTACCAGTTCCGACTTCATCACTTGATTTTCTCCGACCTCTGTCCAGCACGTAGGTGATCTGCATGGTCTTCCATATAGAGCTTCAAACGGTGCCATTCCAATGCTAGAGTGATAGCTGTTGTTGTAGGCGAATTCGATCAATGGTAGATGATCATCCCAATTGCCCTTCCAGTCAATAGCACACGCTCGGAGCATGTCTTCTAAAGTCTGAATGGTTCTTTCTGACTGCCCATCGCTCTGTGGATGAAATGCTGTGCTAAAACTGAGTTTAGTGCCCAGTGCTTCCTGAATTCCTTTCCATGTCCTGGACGTAAACCTTGGATCTCGATCTGATACTATTGATATTGGCGTACCATGCAATCTCACTATTTCCTTGATGTACAACTCAGCTAGACTCTCCGGATTCTGCTTCCAACTGATTGGTAGAAAATGAGCTGTCTTTGATAATCGATCAACGATCACCCATATTGCATCCTTCTGTCTTTGGGTCTTTGGTAAGGCCACCACAAAATCCATTGTGATGTGGTCCCATTTCCACTGTAGAATCTCCAAAGGTTGTAATAATCCTGCCGGTCTCTGATGTTCCGCCTTTACTTGCTGACAGGTCAAACATTTGGATACAAACTTTCCAATGTCTCGCTTCATTCCATTCCACCAGAAATTCCTCTTCAGATCCTGATATAACTTGGTACTCCCTGGATGAATCACATATTGTGAGTTATGCGCCTCTCGAAGAAGTTCTTGTCTCAATTCTGCATCTTTCGGCACGACCAATCTTCCTTGGAATAAGATACTCTCAACAGTTCCTTTCGTGAAATTTGGCTTCTCTAGCAGCTTCTGCAACTGAGGACTTCTCTTTTCTGCCTCCAGTACCTTCTCATAGATCACTGATCTCACTGATATGTTTCCTAGGAAAGAAATTCTCTGGGTAGTTGGCCATTCCAGATTATACTTTCCCAAATCCTCCATCATTCTCCACTCGTGCACCATCAAATGTGCTACGACTCCGGTTTTTCTGCTTAGTGCATCTGCGACTACATTCGCCTTCCCTGGGTGATAATGAATGGAAAAATCATAATCTTTCAAATACTCTAACCACCGCCTCTGTCTCATATTCAAGTCTTTCTGGGAGAAAATATACTTCAGACTCTTATGATCTGTGAATACCTCGAACGTCTCACCATAGAGATAATGCCTCCAAATCTTCAGAGCAAACACGACCGCTGCCAGCTCCAAGTCATGAGTTGGATAATTCTGTTCATGGATCTTCAATTGTCTTGACGCATACGCCACTACATGTCCGTTCTGCATTAGTACACAACCTAGACCACATTTCGATGCGTCGCTATAGATGACAAACCCACCGGTTCCTGATGGAAGTTTCAGAATCGGTGCAGATGTCAATCTTTTCTTCAACTCCTGGAAGCTCTTTTCACAGTCAGCATTCCAGTTGAACTTCACTCCCTTCCTTGTTAACTTGGTCATTGGCAAGGCTAAGCTGGAAAATCCTTCGATAAATCGCCGATAATAACCCGCCAATCCCAAAAAGCTTCTGATCTCGGTCACGCTCTTCGGCTGCTCCCAATGAAGAACCGCTTCTACTTTCGTTGGATCTACCGAGACTCCGTCCTTCGATATGACATGACCCAAGAAGTTAACTTTATCCAACCAGAATTCACACTTGCTAAACTTAGCATATAACTGGTTCTCTCGCAGAATTTGTAACACTTGACCCAAGTGCTCTATGTGTTCTTCCTGACTTGCAGAGTAGACCAATATGTCGTCCACAAACACGATCACAAACTGATCTAACAATGCCTTGAAGATTCGATTCATCATATCCATAAATGCTGCTGGGGCATTAGTCAGACCAAACGGCATCACTAGAAACTCATAGTGCCCGTATCTAGTTCTGAATGCTGTCTTAGAAATATCGTCTTCTTTGATCCTCAACTGATGATATCCCGACCTCAAATCGATTCTCGAGAAAACTTTCGCTGACTGCAGTTGATCAAATAAGTCATCGATCCTCGGTAGTGGATACTTGTTCTTTATGGTCACTTGGTTCAGCATTCTGTAATCAATGCATAATCGCATGGATCCATCTTTCTCTTTTACAAACAGAACTGGTGCTCCCCAAGGAGACACACTCGGACGAATCAACCGTTTATCCAATAACTCTTGGAGTTGTTCCTTCAATTCTTTCAACTCGGCAGGTGCCATCCGATACGGTGCCTTCGATATCGGTGCAGTTCCCGGTGTCAGGTCTATCGTGAAGTCAACATCCCGCTTTGGTGGCAAACCAGGCAACTCCTCCGGAAAAACATCGGTAAACTCACTTACTACCTCAATTTCCTCTATATTAGGGGTAGATTTCTTGACTGATAGCACAGTCGCTAAAAAGGCTTTACAACCTTTAGCTACTAGTTTCCGAACTTTTATAGCTGAAATGATACGATTATCTTTTCTTACTCGAATACCTTGGAACAAAAGTTCCCTCTTCCCTGGAATTCTAAAATGAACTCTCTTCTTACTACAGTCAACCGTAGCACCAAACTTAGCTAACCAGTCCATACCAAGGATAACATCAAAATCAATCATTGCAAGCACTACCAAATCAGCAGGCAATAACACACCACCAATCATAACAGAGGATTCCTTCAGATACTCAGTAGCCACGACTGAGTCTCCGACAGGAGTAGAAATAGAAAGATCATACTCCAGTCTAGAAGGTTGCCGTTCTAGACTCTCAGCAAACATCACAGAAATAAAGGATCTCGAAGATCCAGGGTCAATCAAAACCCTAGCCAAACTATCCAAAACAAGGAGAGTACCTTCAATCACGTCATCAGAAGCGTGAGCCTGCTCGGCAGAGGTCAAGGCGAAGACTCTTGCTTGGCCCTTCTTGCTAGTCTCCCCTCCTGTCTTCGTGTTGCGGTTGGGGCAATGAGGCGAAATGTGTCCGACTTCATTGCAGCTGTAGCATCTCCGGGTGTCTTTCGGACACGGCTTCCCCGCATGAGACTGCTGCCCACAAAATCTGCATCTGCCTCCTGCTTCTGGATCATTCCCACGCTGAGGCGGACGGTAAGGAACCATCGCCCGATTCTGCCCATTTCCGCGGTTTTGCGGAGGTTGTTGCTGTCTCTGCTGTTTGGCTGGCCGATTATTAAAACGTCCACCATTCCCGAACCTCTTGAATCCGGATCGTTTGACAGTACCATCCTGACCCTTACTGGCATTCCCTTTCCGCTCCTGGGTCCTTTTGTAGTCATCTTCCAAAATCGACGCAAGTTCGACCGCCTTTGCCACCGTTGCCGGTTGTGAAACTAGTACCTTCGCCCTTAAGCCGTCACTTAAACCATCCACAAATCTTCTAGCCTTCACCAGATCAGTTGGGCAAGCATTCGTCGCAAATCGTTGTAGTTGCTCGAATTTCGTCTCGTACTGGAGTACGGACATCGATCCCTGAACCAGCTCCAAAAATTCTTTCTCTTTCCGGCGTTGCACATGCGGAGGAAAGTATTTCCTGTTAAATACTTCCTTGAACTCTTCCCACGAGATGTCTTGTCCAGCTTCAAAGTTATTTTGTTCTGCTGACTCCCACCAGAAGACAGCTTCTCCCACAAATAAGTAGGTCGCGAAGACTACCCTTTCGTCTGAAGGAACTTTCATCCCCTTGAAGAGACGTTCCACTTCTACAATCCAGCGCTCAGCCTTCTCGGGGTTGTCGTCTCCCGAGAAAGCAGGTCCAGCTCTCTTGAATCTCTCCAGTGTTGGCGGTTTCACGTTTGGGGTGTTGCCAGCTCCCCGGTCATTCCTTAATTCCCTGGCTAGTTCGCGTACCACATCAGACAAGTTGTGGCTTGATGCCTCCTCTTGCTGGGAATTGGGTCCAGTTCCAGATCGTCTGCCGCGAGCACCCGCTGTTGCCATCTCTGAAAATCTACAGTCAAGGAAAGAAGGAGAATTAGAATTTGACACTATGCTTCATTTTAATTCTTCCTCCAATCCGAGACTCCTAGCGCGACAAACAAGCAGTCACAACCAACGCAAACAAAGAACACAACCAAGCAAGGGACGAACAAAAACTGAAATCCAAACGAGATCTTTTATTCAATTTTGAAAAAGCAATTACACCTAAATCCCTGATAAGAAAGCAGGGTTATTCAAATTCCTACTCAAATTAGAAACTTCCTAACCGAGTCCCTGAACACCGCATCTCAGAGGTACTCGTCTAGAATAGCAAGAGACACGTGCATTGGTGCAAATACTAGATGGTCCATATACCAATCTATTTCCCACTCAGTCATGTGAGGCCATCTATACCCTAAGGATTTAAACCTAAGATAAAGGGTATAGAAGAGATCTGGATCGTTCCTCGCCCGAATGTAGACTGGATGATTTAAGACCGTCAGAAACTCTTGGTTGATCACCAACACATGCTCTTCTTCAGGGTCCTCCTCTGGATCTTCCTCGGGATCCTCCTCCGGATCTTCTTCCGGGTCCTCCTCGAAGTCCATCAGATCTGGCTCTTCCTCTATGTCGATCAGATAAGGCTCTTCCTCAGTTCCACTCCCTACGTTCTGGAGTTTCCACTCGTCTAGCCATAGGCGAGCAGCTTCCTACTGGTCCCTCTCGTAAATTCGACCACTACGCGTTGACACCATTTCCTAAAGAAAAAAAAGGTTTATTAGTCTTTTCTCCCATTCTAAGATTTTACTTTCACACTCAAGTCATCCGATTCCTTGTACTGTAACTCATTACTTAAGTCGTCATGACGCTCTGATACCAAGCTGTCACGCCCCAAATTTCCAAGACCCTATTTACGTGGAAGCGACATTCCAATGAAGGTCAAGGGTAGGAAACCAGGGACGGACCGAATACTCGAGACTTCCACTATCCCTTTTTAATATCAGGGAACATGCAGGATCATCACGACTTAAACAATAATTACTTACAAAATATGGAATAACTGAAAAAAAATCTACTTTGTTATTACAAGTCTTGAAACGTCTTAACACAACATAAAATAAAGTAAAACGGCGCGCAGGCCGCGAGTTCAAACATCCAAATCACAATAAAATAAATAAACAAGTCTTCTGTCTCCATCGTCCACTCACGTTGCTGATTGCCGTCACCGCTGCTCCTCCTTGATTCCTGCATCAGAGGATGCATGAGTATTCCATAGGAAATACCCAGTAGGATACAGAAAAATCACAGTGGAACAAATGGTACAAGAGATGACTCCAAAACAGATATAGGTCAACAGACTTGGTTTGACAAAACTGATTTCACGTATCTGAAACATCTGACGTCCTCGACTCATCATAGTCTAGGAATTAAAGGTCAAAGACTCCAACTTACACAGAGTAATGGAGATAAAATATTAACATAAGCTCTGGACATCTAAAGTGTCAGAGGTAACAATTTCTGCTCGCAAATCTGTCCATATCTTCATGGAAAACAATACCAGAACATCCTAGAGGTTCTACAGTGGAACCCGGCCATGCGTCTAGGGATGCTGGCCCCATCGGTGCTTACGGGCACAATGGGCGGAGATTGCAGACCTTCCGTAATGTCATACAATCTAAGCGCACGCGGTTGCCGTCATCGGCTGAACTACAGAGGTTCAATATCATCGGAGATCTCGCAGGATCTAGCAATGGCTCGTGAGCATACTATGATTCCGACTAAGAGCTCTCAGAAATGCTACTTAGTGGAGGAACAGTTTCATAGAACATCGGGTTTTATTCTGAAAAGGGCTTAACTCAAAGCTTTCTGAATTTCAACTCTTCATAGGAGTAGAATACAATTGTCGATCACAATCCAAATAGACTCACTAAGGAGTGTTTGAATATCTCAGAACAAATAGGTCTGGGAACTCGGTTGAGTCCCGACCGAAAGACTCATCAAAAGACCCATCACTGGTTCGCCAAAGGTCCATACTCCGCTGTCTTCATCGTCGTGCCTAATCCTAGAGTTGACAATCCCCGACACGAAAATGATGAAATGACGTGTCTCAAATGGACCACGTCAAAGATTCCGGAAGAGATTCACGCTAAGAATACTCTTGAGCCATAGATAACTCAAGAGAAGAACACGAAGGACAATTAAAAAGGGACACCCCGTTTGACTCTAGGATCCGCTTTACACTTTGAAGCTCACTGGTTCCAAAGTCTTATAAGTAGTATCACTCTTAATTAAAGTCTTTAATTATTATCTTGAATTAAGTTTCTTAATATTATTAGGGTTTTAGGGTTAATACGCGCAGGAAACCAGTTCTGTCCAAACAGAACAGCCCACTTCCGAAGGTCACTACGCCCTGTACCCAAAGAACTAACTTCTGAAATTTTTATCCCAGATTCCCTCAGATGTCTAGATTACAGATTGACAAACGGTTTACTGTTTGGATTTTTCTACCATTATATATCATTTTTAGAGTGGGGTCTGTCTGCGCAGGACTGCTCCTGGCCGAGACCACTTAACACAAGTTATACCCATTAATTAATTATACAACTTTTTATAATTCCCTAATTACCCTTACTGACACTCTTAACCTTTTCTTAATGTATTTTACAGAGCCTAAGGGTTCTGGAATTATTGATTTAATCTCAGCATTAGGTTACACTTATCACCCGATTGCTAATCTTTTAACTTGATTCTTATATAACAAAAGTATTGAACAAGCCAAGTAAACTTGGACACCTCCACGACCCAAACAGGCTCTGACATGACGTCAGACCACTTCTGGCACCACGGAGATGGGTCTAATTAGTAGATAAAAATTGATCTTTCAATTAGATTTGTATGTATATCACTAATTCTATTACCCGATCCATGTATAATTGCACTATTAATCGATTAACAATCCATACCCATATGGATTGCCTAAAACCGGACCTAAGACGCACCAACATGAACTGATAAGCTGCAAAGGTCTCACCTTTTTACATCGAAGAGCATTGTAAGGCAAAGGAGTAATGAATTGGGTAGCATGATACAAAAATCAGGGCATCGATTTGCATTATACAATGAATCATGACATGAATCGATGTGAGAGACTAATAAAGAAGCCAACTTTCGTTGGACAGCAATCAACATGACATTACTTCGAGACACGATCAGCAATAGATGACAACAAAATCAATGGGGAGTCAACTAGGATTGACATGAGAACACGAGTATAAACATTACTTGCACACTCTAGCATATACCATATGAAACATGAATATAAATCTCATCGAGCAATAGAAATTTTTTTAGCATACGAATAGAACATGATGTACACTACAATATTAGTCATACACCTTCTCAAGATTGTGCAAGAAATCAGAAATATAAATCGGGAAAAAGAGTATCCTACTTGCTTACGAAGAACCGACTTCCGACGAGTGATATATCACCGGTTGCACCACACCAACGACTCGTTGATCCTCCACGCGCGACCACCACTTCCAGGGGTGTCACCACGATCTTCTTCAAGGTTGGCTACTGCTGGTCGAAGGGAGAAGAGAGTGGGGTCGAAGTGAGGGGTCACCGGGGTCGGTTTAAAGGAAGAATGGCAAAAGGGTTTGGCCGGTCCACTAATGTAGCCTTTAAATAGATAGTTTCGGTTAATCACCACCGTAGATCTATTCTCCAATCAAGGGCCTAGATTGAACCTCCAAAAAGCATATTCTCCAAGCTCAAAACCGATCCCAATTTCTATTAAGTAGGTTTCCAAATTGACTGGGTTAATAGCCTTGAGCTAATTGGGTAATTCCCAATCAAATCCCTCACTAATCACCATCTTTCCAAGCCTAGCCCATGCCACAAGGGCGCCCTCCATTCATATGGCAGGGTCCTTGATTGGTCCAATCAAGCCCAAAACAATCCACTTAATCAAATTCCAATTACGGTTCAAGGGGGCAAGTTTTTTGAATTAATAGATTTAATTAGCTTGGATTGATTTGATAACTCCTAATCAATCCCTCCCTAATTTTTACAAATCCGATCCTCATACTATAAGGGTCAACTAATTGAATGGAATATGCCCTAGCATCCTCCATTAACCAATTTCGAATTTCTTGATTAGCTTAATCTCTTCAATTCTTCCAAATCCGGAATTACACCTCACCAATCAACATGATTTGAAATCAATTTGGATAAGGCGCCTAAATTGGATTTGGAATATACTCAAGCATCTTCCTTACTCCCACCCTAATTGCCAATCAATCTCCCCTAATTATAACAATTAGATGAATTTGAATTTCAAATTGAATTGATTGCCAATTAGGATAAGTGATTTACTAGATAAGGTAAGATATTTAAATTCAAAAGGGATTTCAATCCCCAAAAGCTTCCCACGATTTGGTCCTCCAAATCGTGGGCCCAAGGGTGTCCACATCATCACGTGGTGGCACACCACTACAGGGTACACGTGGCCCTTCCCTTAATCTTGCACGTCTCAGATCGCAGATGAACGGTTAAGATAACTTATACGCGTGCTGAGCAGTTCCACCGTGCACGAGTCCTGTCCTGGTGACACATCCACTGGGCCCCGTCACACGTGCACTCGCACACGTGACTAGCCCTAGCCCTGACGCTCGACTGGCCCTGGCGTCAGGTGTATCAGGCGCTGGCGCCAGATAGGTCACAACGCCAGGCCCAGTCCTTGCGCTCGGGAAAACCTGCCTAATCTGGTTACACATTTTTTTTTTTGACCAAAATTCATCAAGATAAGGTTTCACAAGGCCAAAACGAGATACCAGATCAAAAGACACGACAGTTACGGAAACTTTCCTATTTTAGACCAGTTTCCTAAAATAGCACTTTCCAAAAACGTACCGATTGTTTTTTTTTTTTTTTTCGGGTGTTACAAATTTTGTGATAACAAAAATAAGAACAGATTGATTAAATGTGAACTTGTATCAATAACAGCAACGACAAATTAATTCAGGAGTGAAAGGTGCTCACAGGCGTGGGATTCCACCCTAGCAATGAAAGAACTCACTGCAGTTTCTGCTAAATCTTTGTGCTGAAACCAGAAAATTTTCCATTGACAACCGCATTAATGTAACAAATGAACGATAGACCTTAGTACATTGACAAATATCAGGTGTGCACATAAAAAAAACATCAGGTGGTTATAATGTGCTTTCTAGAGCAGAAGGCAAAAATACATCCTAAGGAACTAAACATAAAAGGCGCCTGTGGAATAACTTTTAACACTTGCATGCTTTTGGTCTAGGATTTTGGGTTCCACTTGTTTGGGGGTCTAAGTTTGATTACACCACGCAGGGTGTGGGTCCATGACATTAGCAAACATTAGTGCTTTATAATACGTTTCTTCTATCTCTCAATCCATCAAGGATCAATAGGCGTGCCTAGCTATTTGACGAGGACTACACCTGATCAGGACATTCACTTACCCAAAACAATTATGGGTGAGTTTGGAAGCTGAAATATTTCTTTTACCTATCAGGCGTTATGGCAAAAAATTTTAGGCCTGATTTGTGAAAGGTGAAATATGTTTGGGAACTGAAAATAAATCACGCTGATTTGTGTTTGGAAATGAATATTCGTAAGTATCTGGTATCGTGTAATCGATTACACGATATCTCATCCTATCATGTAATCGATTACACGATAGCTTTTTAATAGGACAAACGTCAACGATGTATTTCTTACTCATTTTTTATCCATTTTGGCCCATTTTTTTTATTCTTCCTCATTTTTAGTGCTCTTTCTTATAATGATGATATCATAAATATGTTGATCCACCGTGTGCTATTTATCGTGGATTTTGTAATATATTTTTTTGATAGGATATCAAGGTCATTAGGATATCATGATGATCAGAAAGAGTATAAAAAATAAAGAACAAAAAAAATGGCCAAAATCAGACTAAAAATGTGGGAGATATAAATTCTTTAAGTTTGTCCCATTTTAATTGAGAATTACACGATAGAGTGTGCTATCGTGTAAACATGAGTACACGATAGCTCACTGTATCGTGTAATCGATTCAACGATATCTCACTGTAATAGATTACTGGCTATCGTGTAATCGATTACACTATAGCATTGGTTATCGTGTAATCAATTACACGATAACTTTTTTAATGGGACAAACTTCAACGATGCATTTCTTACTCATTTCTAATCCGTTTTGGCTTTTTTTTTTCGTTCTTTCTCATTTTTAGGGCTCTTTCTTATAATGATGGAAAATGGCAAGAAAAGGACTAAACGGGGTGGCGACAGCGTCGAGGTGGGAGGCTCAACACGACGATGACGACAACGGGGGGGTATGGGCTTTGTCGGCTCAACGAGGCGGCAGCACCGACCTGGGGGACAAGAGCTAATTTTTTTGGTTGAAGAGTTGCAGCAACCGATTCATTAGCCTGATTCACACTTCGATGAGAATCAGTTTTTCAGGGGTGAAAGGTAACAATTTTCACCTATCACCGTCACCGACCACTTTCAGCACTTTCAACTATCAAACATTTTTTAGCCTGATAGCTCTTTTTTCAGGGCTGAAAAATTATAATTTTTAGTAAACAAACTCACCCTATGTATCGAATGGTCCATGATGGTTGATATGCATAAAATATACACATTTATATGCCTTATTTACCTATATGCTAGTGTAATTTTAATGATAAAATATGAATAAAATGGGCTATTTGTGGTTAGGATAGTAATTAGGGGATTAATAATTAATTTACTCTAATTAACTATTTTAGATGCATTAAAGAATTTAAGGCATTATATTTTTTATTATGTGTCTAATTTTGGTTTGGTTTTATCATCGTAGGTTAAAAAAAAATACAGATTGCAGATCGACAACAGAAGAGCAATTAGGCGGGTTTTGAATTGCTAGACTAAACCAAGAGCAGAGATCGAGTGTAGAAAAAAGTCTAAGCCGTTGATGTTCACTTAAAAGAAGACGGGCGCGTGGAATTAAAGGATGAGCATTCAGAGTCAATCCGGCGGTTGAGATTGCTTGGACGGGTTTTATTTGATTGAAAGAAAAGAAAAAAAAAGGAAACTGAAATGAACCGGTTCGGTCCAAAGAAAGGAAATAAAGAAAAAAATAAGATAACCCGAGCCACTGGCTCGGGTATCTAACAGCAGAACAGAAACTCTGCTCGAGTGCTGGTGGTACGAGGGTAGAGCCCGACGGAAGGTGATAGGAGGCGGCCATGGATCGAGCTCGAAGGCAGAGCTCAACGGTGAGCTTCATGGCGGTGCTGTAGAGAAGTCGACGACGGTCACGGCGATAGGGAGAGTAGATGGCGGCAGCCACGATGGCGTGAGGAGGAGCAAAGCAACAAAAGGAAAGTTCTTGATTTGAAAGGTGCGGCTGAGCCAAATCAGGAAGGTTAAAAGGAGTTGCAATTGTGAATTTATCTCAGAATAGTAAGCTGCCATTTTGTGTTTCGATTGAAGAAGAAAAACAATTAGATTTTGGCTCAGTTTGGAAGTGACATATTTGGTGATTTCGGCCCTGTTTTGAAGAGGAAAGATCAGATTTTTCTTTACAAATTTGAACGAAATTTAAATGGAAAACTGCCGGGTTTAGGACGAATTGATGGCAGCAATTGGGGCTGCTCTCGAATTGCTATAAAGACTAGAACTTTTGGGTTGAGGAGCGCTGGGGTTTTGATGAAACAGAGGACGAACTGGATGCTGTTTTTGAAAAAACAGAGGTTTGTGTTGAGTGTTTGGGTCGTGATTTCGGTGTGATTTTGGCTGGAATTGAAGAGGAAAAGGTAGAGAATCGATAGGGAGCAAGAAGAAGAAGAAATCGAGAGGAAAAAGGGAAGTTTTTTGGCTGATTTTCGTGTTGCTACAGTACTGTGCAATTGCTACAGTACCGTGGGAGAGAGAGGGAAGACGATGAACAGTGCTCGTGGTGAACAGTGATTTGCTACAGTGTTCCTGCTACAGTACCCGTGAATAGTAAAATTGCTACAGTGTTTTTCCCGATGCAATTTCTTCTGAATCTGATTTTTTTCATGAATATGAATAGCTAAATCTTTTGTCAAAGCTAGAGGTGACATTATTTGATTAGTATTTCTATGTCTATGAAAGAGCTATTTATTGCTTCTTTTGATTGAATGCGTTGTTTTGATAAAGTCATAATCGATATAATTATTTGATTTGTCGTTAACGTAAGGTACGGCGAATACTTATAATTCCCTGTGATTAGTAGACTATGCTTGTTAATCATGAATATTCGATCAAATATTTATGAGAATTATTATGATGAGCGTGAATGAAATATCATCCGATTAGGTCAAATCATTATTTGAATCTAATTGTGTAATTAAATAGACATAGAAGTATTAATTAAATAATTTATCCTTGAAGCTTTGATATCTCTAATCGATTATCTTTGCCCGTCTTTAGTTAGTTTTAATTGAATCTTTAATCGTCATTTTAGTAGTTAATTAAAGTACAATTTCTCTACATAATTTCCTGATAAGAATCTTAATTTGCTAAGCTAAGTAGTGTTTAAATTAGTTTAGAATAGATTAATTCTACATCCACTCCCTGTGGTTCGACCTTGAACTGTCCAAGTATATATTACGATTGTCAACCTTCTCTTGGGTTCGATCAAATTTTGGCGCCGTTGCCGGGGAGTGAAGTTTAGGATTAATCTTCCAATTAGTTTATTTCTCTCTAGTGTAGTTTAGTGAATTTCAATTATTCTTAGTTTAATTTAGCTTGTTTATTTTGCAGGAATTTGGAGTCCTATCCGGAACAAAAAGGCTTTTCATTGGATTTTTCTTCAAATTTGGTAAACTCGTTCCATCTCTCTTTGAAATTTCTGTTGCTTGTGCATGCACTCGTGGAATAGAGATATCAGTGGACAATTGGTTAGAAATAATTCTGCTATTTTAATTGAGAATCCCGTGTTTGAGTTCACTGTTCCATCACACACACCTAATCAAATGGCTGATCAGGGTAGTAACCGTGATATTAATGAAAATGAGAGTGAACATGATGCACCATTGTGGCCCTTGCGTGATTATCTGCAACCTGTACGCACTAGCACACCTTCATGTATTATATTGCCTCTACAAGTACATCACTTCACTTTTAAGCCTGGAATGATAAACTTGCTTTCCAAATTCCATGGTATAGATTCTGAAAATCCTTATTTGCATTTAAAGGAATTTGAGGAAGTATGTGCAACTTTTGAGCTGGCTTGCAGTGAAGACATTATCAGGCTAAAATTGTTTCCTTTCTCTTTGAAGGACAAAGCCAAGACTTGGCTAAATTCCCTTAAGCCTAGATCTGTAGGAACTTGGAAAGAACTACAAACTGAATTCCTTAAAAAGTTTTTTCCAGTTCATAGGACAAATGCTCTGAAAAGACAAATAACAAATTTTGCCCAAAAACAAAATGAATCATTTTATCAATGTTGGGAGCGTTATAAAGATTTGTTAAATTCTTATCCACATCATGGGTATGAGAAGTGGCGCACCATCAGTTTCTTCTATGATGGGATGACGCCCTCAATGAAACAATTTGTTCAAACCATGTGTAATGGGGAATTCTTTGATAAAGACCCTAATGAAGCCCTGGATTTTCTAGATCAAATAGCTGAAGACTCAGATTCTTGGGATCCCACTGATCCCTCTGATGTTTCTAATAAGTCGAAGTCTTCAACTACTAGTGGGGGTCTGCATTATCTTAGGGAGGAGGATAATTTGAGTGCTAGGCTAGCCTCTTTAGCTAGGAAGGTGGAGGCTATGGAAGTAGGGAAAATTAATGTTGTTAAGTCTATTGGTACAGAAGAGGCTTGTGGAATTTGTGATGTCATGGGACACCCTACTAATGAGTGCCCTACCATTCCTGCTTTCAAGGAGGTGTTGCATGACCAAGCAAATTCCATGATCCCTTTCAAGAGGCAATCTCCTTATAGAGATACCTACAATCCAGGATGGAGGAATCACCCCAACTTTAGTTGGAGGAATGAAAATGTTGCACAAACACCACCTCCTCAAGCATCGTCCAGTTATACTCCATATGTTCCACCTCATAGGAAGACACTTGAGGAGACACTACAAACTTTCATGCAAGGGCAAGCTACTATTAATCAACAAACCTCACAGCTATTAATGATATAAAGAGCTCTCTCACTAAATTGACATCTTCTCTAGTTGTTCAAGAGAAAGGTAGGTTTCCTGCTCAACCCCAACCCAACCCGCAGGGGCAAGTTCACATGATGGACATAAAACCTTCTGATTCACAACTTGAACATGTTAAGTCTATTACCACTCTACGTAGTGGAAAAGAAATTGATAAAACAATTCCACTTAAGGCCCAAAAATCTTCTGAGAATGATGAATCAAAACATGATAATGAGGAAATTGATAAGTCTGGGTCAAGTGAAGATGTGAGATGTCCTATTCCAGCTCTATTTCCACAGAGGTTGAAACCACCTCAAAAGTTGAACTAAAATGCTGAAATTTTTGAACTTTTTAAGCAGGTGAAAATTAACATTCCATTGTTAGATGCAATCAAACAGGTACCTTCTTATGCTAAGTTCTTGAAAGATTTGTGTACTATTAAGCGTAAGTTGAATGTGTAGAAAAAAGCCTTTTTAACTGAACAGGTAAGTTCTATAATTCAACACAAAAGCCTGCCCAAATATAAGGATCCCGGATGTCCAACTATTTCATGTGTGATCGGGAACTTTAGGGTAGACCAAGCCTTACTTGATCTTGAGGCTAGTGTTAATCTTTTGCCTTATTCAGTATACACTCAGTTAGGTCTTGGGGAACTTAAACCCACCACCATTACTCTTCAACTTGCTGATCGTTCTATTAAAATTCCAAGGGGAGTGGTGGAAGATGTGCTTGTTCAAGTAGACAAATTTTACTTTCCTGTTGATTTTATTGTTTTGGACACACATCCTGTTATAAATGCAAATGCAAATATTCCTGTCATACTAGGTCGTCCATTTCTTGCTACTTCAAATGCTTTGATTAATTGTAGAAATGGTGTGATGAAACTTTCATTTGGCAATATGACTTTGGAATTAAATATATTCAATGTTTGCAAACAACCAGGGGATGATACTGATGTTCATGAATTGAATTGGGTTGATACCATTATTAGAGATCAATTTCATGTTTCATATTTTTCTGATCCTTTAGAATCTTGCTTAGTTAATTCTTTATACGATGAATCTAAAGTGAATTGTGAAAAGGCTAAGATTTGTTCTTTGCTGAATTCTCTACAGGTATTGCAAGTGAATGGATGGAAACCCAAGTTTGAGGAGCTACCATTGCGCTAAAAATTGCCTACCCCATCAAGCATTCAAGCACCCAAATTGGAGTTGAAAAAGTTACCAACTGACCTCAAATATGCATTTTTGGATGATGGTGAAACTCTTCCGGTGGTAATATCGTCTCATCTTAATCTTATCGAAGAGGGTAAGTTGCTTGATATTTTGAGAAAACGTAAAGGTGCAATAGGATGGACAATTGCTGATTTAAAAGGAATAAGCACCTGCAACATTTCAAAGATGCATGCTTAGTATTTTTAGTGATATGGTTGAACGCTATCTTGAAGTGTTTATGGATGACTTTTCTGTATTTGGTGATTCATTTGATGACTGTTTATCTAATTTGCAGAAAGTTTTGAGCAGGTGTGAAGAGAAGAACCTTGTGCTTAATTGGGAAAAATGTCATTTCATGGTCTCTAAAGGAATTGTTCTCGGTCATATTGTTTCCTCTAAGGGAATTGAAGTTGATAAATCAAAAATTGATTTAATTACCCCTTTGCCTACACCTAAGACTGTTAAAGATATTAGATCATTTTTGGGTCATGCAGGGTTCTACAGGAGGTTCATCAAAGATTTTAGTTCTATTTCTAGACCATTATGCAATCTCCTATCTAAAGATATAGTTTTTGAATGGAATGCTGATTGTGAAAAAGCTTTTGCTAAACTGAAGGGAATCCTTACTTCAGCCCCTATTATGCAACCCCCAGATTGGACTTTACCGTTTGAGATAATGTGTGATGCTAGTGACTTTGCTGTGGGGGTTGTTTTGGGGCAAAGGAAAGATAAGAAGCCTTATGTTATTTACTATGCAAGTAAAACCTTAGACAATGCTCAAATGAATTATTCAACAACAGAAAAGGAATTACTTGCTATAGTCTTTGCTTTGGATAAATTTAGGGCTTACTTGACAGGATATCCCATTGTTATCTTTACTGATCATGCTGCTTTGAAATATCTTCTATCAAAGAAAGATGCAAAACCTAGGTTGATTCGCTGGATACTCCTACTGCAAGAATTTGACATTACCATTAAAGATAAGAAAGGAGTAGAAAATGTAGTGGCGGATCATTTATCTAGGTTGACTGTGAATGATTCCAATGAGGCTGCTCCAATTAAAGACACCTTCCCAGATGAGCAACTTTTTGTTCTTTCTGATTTACCATGGTTTGCTGATATTGTTAATTTTCTTGTCGCAGGTCAAACTCCTTTTCATTGGACAACACAAGACAAGAGGAAATTCATGGTGGAGGTAAGAAATTTCTTTTGGGATGATCCGTATCTTTTCAAATATTGTCCAGATCAGATTATTAGGAGATGTGTGCCTAATGATGAAATTCATAGTGTCATTTCCTTCTGCCATTCAGAAGCTTGTGGCGGTCATTTTTCTGCTAGAAAAACAACTGCTAAAATTTTACAATGCGGATTTTATTGGCCTACCCATTTAAAGATACTCATGATTTCTGTCGCACTTGTGAACGTTGTCAACAGCTTGGTTGAATAACCCATAGGAATATGATGCCCTTAAACCCCATTTTAGTGATTGAAATATTTGATTGTTGGGGTATAGATTTCATGGGCCCATTTCCACCTTCTTTTGGCTATTTGTACATCCTAGTGGCTGTTGACTATGTTTCCAAGTGGGTAGAGGCCATTCCTTGTAGAAATAATGACCATAAAACTGTTATACGCTTTTTGAAAGAGAATGTTCTGTCACGGTTTGGTATACCCCGTGCAATCATAAGTGATGGGGGTTCTCACTTCTGTAATAAACCTTTTGAGGCATTAATGACAAAATATGGAATTACTCATAAGGTGGCTACCCCTTATCACCCACAAACAAGTGGGAAAGCTGAACTTGCCAACAAAGAGATTAAACACATTTTAGAGAAAATGGTTAACCCAAATCGCAAAGATTGGTCTCTGCGGTTAACAGATGCACTTTGGGCATACCGTACAGCTTTTAAATCTCCTATTGGTATGTCCCCTTATAGACTGGTTTATGGAAAAGCTTGTCACTTGCCTGTGGAGTTGGAGCATAAGGCGTATTGGGCTATAAAGATGTTTAGTTTTAATTTGGATGATGCTAGTTCTGTGCATAAGCTTCAACTAAATGAATTGGAAGAAATCAGGAATGATGCATATATGAATTCAAAAATTTACAAAGAACGAATGAAGGTTTTGCTTGATCAACACATTCATCGAAAAACTTTTGAACCTTCACAAAAAGTTCTTTTGTATAACTCTAGATTGCATTTATTTCCTGGCAAGCTCCGATCTAGATGGACTGGCCCATTATTTGTTAAAACTGTTTATCCTCATGGAGCTGTAGAAATTGAAAATCCAATGAATGGCAATGTGTTCAAAGTAAATGGTCAAAGACTTAAGCCATTCCTGGAATTGATTCCATCAGAAGTGGCGAGTATTCCTCTGTCTGATCCCACTTATCATGATTGAATACTCTTAAACTCAGTCTGGCTGAAGACAGGAAACTTAGCGCTCCTGGGAGGCAGCCCAGCTTTTTCTTTGTTTTTAGGATACTTATTAGTTAGATGATGTTTTCTGGTTGGATATTATGATTGCTCTGATCTTCTTCTTTGTTGATGTTTTTCACTCGCATAGGATTCTAGTAATTTGCAGTTCTCCAGGTAATATCTATCCTTGATTTTTTTTATTTATTTAATTTATCCATCATTTCATTTTTAACATTCAGGACAATGTTTAGTTTAGGTTTGGGGGTATATAGGAATAACACTGTTTATTGAAAAAAAAATTGAACAAAAATAAAATAAAAGAAAAATATAGAAAAAGAAAAAGAAATAAAAATTTGATTAGTTTTTAGGTTGTTTGTTAGTATTTTTCATAGGTTTTGATAGTTTTTCCCGTCATGATGCAGACTTCAATTTTTAAGAGATTAATTTACATTGGAAGTGTGAGTAAGTATATTGCAGGATAGAAACACTTAACTGAGCATATCTTTATGTTACAGTCCTCTTGGATCATGTGCTTGAGCTAATAAAACTCACTCATACACACTAGTACATAAAGTAATACCCTCTAGAAATTTGTTGAGTACTAATCTTCAGTGGGATGTCTTTAGTCAAAGTCATTGGATGATATGTGGTTGTCTGTTGAGCTTAAAAGATCATGATAGACCATTTACTTGGCTATGGCAAGGGCTTGGAACCGGAAATAGGTTGAGAGTATAATACAACCTGGACATGATAAGATTGCTAGAAAATATGAATGTTGATGAAAAAAAAATGATGAAAAAAATGAAAACAAAAAGAAAGAAAGGGGCTGCTTGACTTTATAGGATTAACTTAGGCTGATGCTCGGGCCCGAAGCGGTCTCTTAAAACCTAATGCCCTAAGCCAACTGTGCTGAGAGTCATTGCTAAACCTAAGCATCTTGAAGTCAGGCCTTACACAGTCCTATAGAAAGAAAAAAAAAAGTCTATGGTGTATTATCCTCTCAAATCTAGAATGCTGGACCCGAAGAAGGTGCGCAGATTTGTGCTATCATGAACCTAAAGATTACGATGACTATATAGATTCTGATTTTCTTTGGTTAATGGGTAACACTGGATATGTGTAAAACAGAAATTTAGGGTGTATTGCTACAATGTTCTACACTTTTACTATTTAAATTATCATTTTATATCATATTGAGCAGAAATTTCCAAGATGAAAGTGTAGAATAAAACCACTTACTTGAGGGCTTCTATATTCCAGTTGATTATATATGCAAGTACATGTGGTTGATTTTCTTAAACATTGTGGTTTGTATTTGAAGGGATAATAGGTTTGATTGTTTTGAAGTGTTTATTTTGTTTTTGCACTTAGATTAATAAAGTTAATTTCATAAGTACATGTTTGTGGGTAGCATGGCTGTAAACCCTCACGAGACAAAACTCGTCCTACTAGGGACACCTAGGGGTTTAAATGGCTTGTTGCATATGCTCAATGCAATCGTGTTCCCTACGAAAGTGGTATTTACTTTTCTAGTTTAATTTACTTTAGTTTTGTTTTGTGTGATTTTCTTTGTTGTTTTGCTCGAGGACTAGCAAAATATAGGTTTGGGGGTATTTGATATGCACAAAATATACACATTTATATGCCTTATTTACCTATATGCTAGTGTAATTTTAATGATAAAATATGAATAAAACGGGTTATTTGTGGTTAGGATAGTAATTAGGGGATTAATAATTAATTTACTCTAATTAACTATTTTAGATGCTTTAGGGTGCGTTTGGGAACGCGGATTTGGATTTTGCCAAAGGATATAAAAATGCTTAGATTTCGAAATTACTGAAGATAAGGATTTGTATTTATGTATTCCTTGTTTGGCAACTGATGGGATTTAACTGTGGATTTACAAATCTGCATGGATTGTTAAATTTCATGTTTGGGAATTTATGTTGGTAGATTCAGATTTGGATTTGGATTTGAACTTTAGGTACACCATGTAAAGCTCTCTGCAGTGCCTCTTATGAATCCTAATTGGAGATACAACCGTCCCATGGAAAATTCCTTTGTTGGGTATCAATGAGATACAACAGCCACATCAGTGATGATTTTTAAGTCGTAATGACCTTAACCATAATAGTGTGACTAGGTTGGGCATCTCAAAGGAAGGTGGCGGCCATGGGGCTCCTTATTTCAACTTTTATCTTTTCCAATTCTCCAGCCACATAAAGGTGTGAACTAGTTGATTCATTATTTGTATGCACAATGTTACCCAGTGTTGGCTTGGGAATGATTAATACATAAGCATTATGAAGAAATAATATGGAAACAAACTCAAAGCTTGTTCTTGGTGAGCATACCCCTTTTCATAGATGACCGGGTCAGACTCAAACCCATGGAGGCTACTGCCCCTTTTATCGTTTAGACAGCAGGACTTCTTTACCAGTCTAGAATGCCGGAATAAAATAAGATCTATATAAAACAGAAATACCCTTTCTAATTAGTCCTAGGAGGCATAGTTTCAGTCACCCCTGAGTTTTCTGTCAAACTTCAACCTTACATCCCGTTATAAGTCTGCTGTGATAAACTTATAAACACATACATAAATGCCTTCCATATTCTTTTGGTCTCAGGAACACAGTAGGAGTTTTACTGTACATTTTCGTCATTCAGTGTGTCAAATACAACCCATGCCAGAAGAAAACAATTTATTTTTTCCTGATTTATACAACACTTGTACAGGATTGCAAATCAACTTTGCTAGGAAAAATTATTTACAGGGTTGAATAGCTTTAATCTTTGTTTCCTAACATCGGAAATAATTTACTGTATCTATATGCTATCTTCTAACTTCCACTATATCACCATCTCTTAATACAGTATTTGGTATTGCCAGCTGACCATTCACTAGAACCAACTTTCCTTCCAATCCTATCCTTCTTGCAGCATCAGCTGCCGTGCTGCCAGATCTCATCCTCATTATATTACCATCTGGCCACCTAATGATCACAACCTCACCAAGAACTACAGGTTCTTCATAATGCTTATAGAAGGGGAGAAAGAGGCTTACGCACCCATACACAAAAGGTCCAATGATTAAACACTAAAAAAACAGATCAGGGCATTACGTGTTGCATGCATCATATGCTTAATTGCACATCCTGAAGATAAATAAATTCACATACAAAAAGTCTGTAAAAAGAAACAAATGATAACATGTCAAACTCAAGTCATATATGGCCATGGGCCTGAGAGGGATAAAGTCTCATGATCATGCCTGAGGGATAAAAAGGACAGGTTTGAAAAATGGGGCTCCAATTACTGAAAACGATGTGATTGACAAACCACTTTCAACAAATAAATGAGCTAAAATTGATAACAATAAATTTTTAAACTGCTTAGAGCTTGTATAAATTTCCAAAAATTAACATTTAGATGTTCCAGAACTGATGCATATGAATTAACAAGGACTCGAGCCAAAAAAAAAATCAACATTGTTCTACACTAAATTTCTTACAAACTTTCCTATCAACATGCTACCAGCAAGAACTACAATCAGAAAAAGAAGTACCAAAAATACATTATAAGATTGTACATGCCCATTTAAACAAAAGATTGCACATAGACACAGTTCATAGGTTTCATTTCAAACAACATAAAACCACAATGCAGATATCCAAAAAAGAAACAAATTGCAAAGCCTCTTTTCCAACAAACTATGAAAATAAGGGAATATAAAAAAACAAACGAAAAAGACGAAAAGAAAGTCACGACAGACTACCTAGCAAAAAAAAGTCATCACAGACTGAAAAGCTTCTATATTGAGGAAACTATATAAAATTTCTACCAACCAACCCAACTTCATTTGGTTAAGAATGCAAACAACATCAGTCATCAGTATAATAACCAAAATGATCCGTTTAGAACAACCACATAGCAAAATAACCCAAGTGGGTTAAGTCATTCGATACGCAGAAACAACATATTCTTTGCAAGGTAGTTTATCTTGCTTAAGATAAAAGTAGTTTCAAGTTGTTCCCATGTCTAAAGATGAGGTTGGTCAAGGTGATCCTTTATCCAAAAGACCTTCTCTTCAGCACTAAAACTTAAAAGCATCTCAATTAAGGATGGATCACCTTCGAGGCGAAGCCGTCGGTGTGCATCTACCACTTGTTGCCTAGTGAGACCTGGGACAGTAGAAAGCAACTCATATATTGCCGAAGATGATGGCTTGGAGTCTTGTTTCACCGCTGTCAAGTACTCTTTCAACGAGCTTGCTATTTCACCTATTGCACTTGCTAAATGATCCTTTTTACCCCATTTTTTAGGAATTGTTTGTGTTGAGGAAGATGGTGCTGCATCACGCAATCGTCTTCTTGTTGGCTCTGAAATAAATCCAACGCTTGCTTCTCCCTCAGGATCACTTAGTTGCTCCCCTCCTTCATCTTCTGGTATATCATCAAAGTGTTCTGCACCCTCGCCATTGGCTCTATCTTTACCGAACAGTGTCACAATATCTTCCCAATTCTCTAGCACCTTATCCCTATAACCCTTGGCTTTGGGATTTTTCTGCATAAACAATATAAAAATTGAAGTGAGCACAATAATATGACTATCAAAAAAAAATCTAAAAACTTGTATCTTATAAAATCCCAATTCTCGGAGCAAGAATTTGATGACATGATATAGATCCATAGCATCTACAATTTGCAGTGAAGATCTCATTTTTCTAGTTGGTAGAGAAAAATAATATTATTTACTGATTCAAGCTATACAAAAGCAAAATATTAAAAAAATAGAACAAAAAATAAAAATATAACACTAGAATTAGAAAAGCCACCTCTATCCATTATTTACTGGTTAAAGCTATACCTCGCAATAAACCTTCCACACATCTTCATCTTCCACGAATACCATTTTCTTCGTATCATCCCAAGTGAATCCACTTTGATGAATAATGTCAGTTACAGTAGCATAATCTTGCTTCAATAACTTCAGTTTGTGCTTGATATGCTTTGATGTAAGAGACATGCCAAATTCCTTATTCAAATTATCCACACATGTCTGGTAAGCTTGTGGCTTCCATCCATTGTCTCCTCTCATCCCCTGATTAGTCTGATCATGTAGTTGTGATATCAAATAGTTAACCATCCGTTTTGACCATCTTGTATAGTCACGTGTTGTAATTCCTGCAGATTGAGACTGAATTTGTTTTTCCTTCCCCATCCCTACTTCATACAAAAACACTGTAATGTTAAGACCTGTTGAAGCATATAAGTTTAAAAAGACAACCATATTAAAAAGATTACAATTATAAAGGATTTGACACATACAATAGAGGATTAACATCATCAGCCACATGAGACCTTAATGTTAAATGTCAAGTACATTGTCTATATAATAAAATATTAACAATCAAGCAAGATGACCGCGTCGATGACAATACTCATCAAACATAGTCATAGCCAAATTTTCTCTGAATGTTGTCCATTCTTCTGACATTCTAACAGTCGTGATCCTTTCTCCATCCTCATCACCATCATTAGGAGTTGGCTGATTTTCTAACTCTGTATCCACTTCTTCTAGCAAGGACTCATTGGGCATGACATCTCGTATAAAGTTGTGTATGACACAACAAGCATTGATAATCCTAACTTGAGTTCTTACGCTATAAAAACTTGCCGTTCTAAGGATTGCCCATCTTTTCTTTAAACACCCAAACGCTCTTTCAATGGCATTTCTTGCAGTAGAGTGTCGGAGGTTAAAGAGTTCTCTATGATTTGTTGGCATGATCCCCCTCCACTCATTTAGATGGTATCGAGTCTTTCGATAAGGAACCAAAAATCCTTCGCCATTTGTATAACCAGCATCCACTAGATAATATTTACCTACAACGAGTTAATATGTATTAGTTAACTTTACTTTTAACTAAGATTGTAAAAAAAACATACAAGGATCGAAAATACATACCAAATGGCACATTTAGTGGACTACGTCTATGCAATGCATCCCTCAAAACCCTCGAGTCTGAGGCGGATCCCTCCCAGCCAGGCAATACATAAGTAAATTTTAAATTTCCGTCACATGCAGCTAGTACATTTGTACTGATCAGGCCCTTCCGATTCCGATATCTAGGTGTGTCTTCTAATGGAACAGTCAGTAATACATGAGTTCCATCAAGCGCTCCAAGAGCATTCTAGTGGCATTCATAAACATATAGTTATGTCATGCAAGATACAAAAATTCTACCTAAAGGAATCTTTTTCCTAACTAAGGTATTAGCAAAATTACCTCAAACCATCTCCACTTCTGAAATTCTTTCTCATTAAATGTTGTCTCTTGTACCCTGATCAACTCTTTTTCCAACTTCAAAACCGCTTTCAACACAGTATAGAATTGTCTACTAATCGTCTCACCTGAGCGTCTAAACCATGTTTTGATTGTGCTATTCTTAAGATTGTGAGCAAGAATGTACAAAAATAATGCCACAATTTCTTCAATCGTGACATGTCTCGTGGCTACCAACCCACCCTTTTCTCGTAGGAGAGAACACAATTGGGTAAATGGTTGTCTGTATATACACAACTGATGATAGCATATCGTGTCACTATCATTGTACAATCTATTTAGAAACTCTCTTCTACGTTCATCTTCATTTTTCCGTGGTTCCTTAATTCTATACTTAAGTTGTTGGTATGCACCCACAAGAGCTACTAGAAAAGATGTGACTAAAATAATGAAATCGACTTCCTCTCTTGGGCGCTTGCGTCTTGAAGATTTATGCAGCTCGATATTGGCCATTCTATCTAAACAGCATACAAGACATAATTAACAAGAGACTAAAAAAATCCACTCATGCAACCATTCCAATCATCTATAAAAGACAAACTATGGCAAGACATAGAAGATAATAAAAGAGCCCCTAGGTCAAGATTTTAGATTAACATCATAAAAGAAAGCAAATGTATATCAATGTTAACTCAGTAAGCAAATTTTGCACACATCATGCATTGGATATGATGTTTTTAAAGAACCAAAACGACTCCTGTGACTTCAATTAATACTTGGTTCCTATTCGTTACAACCACCAAACACGCTTTCCACACACAATTATTGAAAGAGGCAAAGAGCAGAACCACATGCACATATGTGCTTAGCCAAACAACTAATAAAACATGTGGTAGGGCCAAAGGCACAAGAAGAATTTGACATAAATTCAATGTTCCGAAAAGACACTTAAAAACTGCGAAACATTTAAAAAAATACAAATAAAGAAGCCCATGTCGATCCACCAAGCTGACGTGTCAATCTGATTAACATAAGATGGAAGGCCATCGGCGATGAATAAACAAACCATCAGCATTCAACAGCTGAAAAGATAGAAATTTTAACCATGTAGAACTGAAAAATTCTTTGGTCACATAAGGAGCATAAAATTTTGAAAGCGTAGACTCCAACTTTTTAACCATCCACTGTTACAGTTTAGTTAAGATTTATCCGTTGAAGCTAGTATTGAACAGAACCTAAAGAAGCCTCAACTATGATGTGCAAAAATACCAGAAGCAACTCCCTTGGGCATATTTTTTTGAGAAGCCTCAACTATGTGACAACTTTCAATGATTGTTAGTCAAATTTATATCCAAAATATCCACAAAGAAACATAAGGCATGTTTTTTTGAGAAAAAACAAGTGCCTAGTTCTTGAAGTTAATGACCGACCACAGATATCCAATGCATTAAATTGCGGGAACCCCATTACTAAATGATATGTGCCATGGATACTCCGCAAGCTTTCATCGCATGCGATGCCTTTGAGAGAACGCTCACATGAGCACCCTAAGCCGTGGTTAGTGAAAGCAAAGCCCTATGAGAGATCAAACAGACATCCCAGAGGTGAGAGAACTTGGACGTTCTAGTAAGCTATGCAAAACCAGCAAGAGCATAAAATTATGCAAAAGATATGCTCCTCAATGTGAATGTATCAATAGCCGCAAACCACAAAGTAAACATAATAAAATATTAAAATAATAAAACATGAAAAAGAAAAACACATCTAAGCAAGAGGCAGAGTACCCAAAATTAGTATACGCAGTAGTATAACAGAACTAATATTTTTAAAAAAATATTATGCACAGATCATAAACACTTAAAAGAAATTTGAATTTGAGAAAAAAATGCTGAAAAGTTTTAAGTAGATTTGGAGTGTTGAGAAAAGGCAGCTCGCCCGATGAGCACTAGAAAGGATTTATAGATAATGAAACAACTACTGTGCATAACAAATGGTCAAGACCTAGAGCAACCACCACATAATATGATCAAATGCTATCAGGTTCATTACTGACTAATGAAGTAGTAAAAAAAAGAAGTAAAAAATCACGTCACCCTCTATGAATAAGTAATTGAACAACAACAGCCAAGAAGAGATGCAGGATGGTTGAGATAAAAGCATTCCAGGTTGAAGGCCACCAAATGTGGTGATCTCTAAACAGTACATTCAGGTTTTGTATGCAATTGTCTTCTCAACATAAGCATAGGCCTAGCAGAAAGTTATTTCTAAGTCAATCTCAATCGAATAAAAGGACTAGCTCTTGTATCAGGGTTCTAGCTACCCATTTCCAGTAACCCTGGTCAATTTATCATTCTAACAACAGAGGGGTTGGAATGTGCTACCAATATGGAGGAGATGGGTTTTGAGGGTGCTGCGGACAATGAACCACCGAACCGGATAAATTAATAGAGAAACTAATAAAACAGAAAAAAGCATTGTACCAAAGAAAGATCAAAATACATGGACATTTGCCGACTGAAAATCAAGTTAAAACCGACAGTTAGGCCTAAGAGTGTGATAGAATAGTACCGATGCAAGTTCTTCAGAGAAAAAACAGAAATATTTGACATCTGGGTGGCAGGGAACAATACCTGAGAGAGGTATATCTGAGATGATCACAAGACAAGGCCGGCAATGAAATAGACAATCTTCTTTTCCTGTCTGTAACAAATCGAAAAGCCACATAGATGAAGATCTTAGAACAGTGCAAGGCAAAAAGGGATTTATAGAACCATCATAAGAGGAGAAGAAGGAAAGTGGGTGTTCACCAGGTCAAAGAATTTCCCGCCGAAGACGAAAGGCCGAAACCACCACCACATGGTTTCAGGCTTTGGTCCGCCCTCTCTCTCCTCTCTACAAGATTACCAGACGGCGGCCTTCCTCCTCTCTCGTTGCCGTCTGCTTCTTCTCTAAGGAGGAGGGAGGAACGATAGGAGGATGAGGAGGAGGAGGGAGGAGGCGAAGGAGGGAGGCAGAGGTGAGGTTAGGGTTAGGGATCTGTCTCAGACTCTCCCCGATCGAGAATTTGTAAATGACGTCTCAAAGACGTCATTTACAAATCTGCACCTTATAGATAAAAAGAGAGAATTCGGGAATTCTGGGAAATTTTGGAAAAATCCAAATTCTTGAAAACAAAAAAGAATCCAATCAGGGAATTTGGATTTTGGACCTCTAAATCCAAATCTTCAAATCCAAATCTGCGTTCCCAAACGCACCCTTAAAGAATTTAAGGCATTATATTTTTTATTATGCGTCTAATTTTGGTTTGGTTTTATCATCGTAGGTTCAAAAAAAATACAGATTGCAGATCGGCAGCAGAAGAGCACTTAGGCGGGTTTTGAATTGCCAGACTAAACCAAGAGCAGAGATCGAGTGTAGAAAAAGGTCTAAGCCGTTGATGTTCACTTAAAAGAAGACGGGCGCGTGGAATTAAAGGATGAGCATTCAGAGTCAATCCGGGGGTTGAGATTGCTTGGACGGGTTTTATTTGATTGAAAGAAAAGAAAAAAAAAAGGAAACTGAAATGAACCGGTTCGGTCCGAAGAAAGGAAATGAAGAAAAAAATAAGATAACCCGAGCCGCTGGCTCGAGTGTCTAACAGCAGAACAGAAACTCTGCTCAAGTGCCGGTGGTACGAGGGCAGAGCCCGACGGAAGGTGATAGGAGGCGGCCATGGGTCGAGCTCGAAGGCGGAGCTCAACGGTGAGCTTCATGGCGGTGCTGTAGAGAAGTCGACGACGGTCACGGCGATAGGGAGAGTAGACGGCGGCAACCACGATGGCGCGAGGAGGAGCAAAGCAGCAAAAGGAAAGTTCTTGATTTGGAAGGTGCGACTGAGCCAAATCGGGAAGGTTAAAAGGAGCTGCAATTGCGAATTTATCTCAGAATAGTAAGCTGCCATTGTGTGTTTCGATTGAAGAAGAAAAAAAATTAGATTTTGGCTCAGTTTGGAAGTGACATATTCGGTGATTTTGGCCTTGTTTTGAAGAGGAAAGATCAGATTTTTCTTTACAAATTTGAACGAAATTTGAATGGAAAACTGCTGGGTTTAGGACGAATTGATGGGAGCAATTGGTGCTGCTCTCGAATTGCTATAAAGACCAAAACTTTTGGGTTGAGGAACGCTGGGGTTTTGACGAAATAGAGGACGAACTGGACGCTGTTTTTGAAAAAACAGAGGTTTGTGTTGAGTGCTTGGGTCGTGATTTCGGTGTGATCTTGGCTAGAATTGAAGAGGAAAAGGTAGAGAATCGATAGGGAGCAAGAAGAAGAAGAAATCGAGAGGAAAAAGGGAAGTTTTTGGGCTGATTTTCGTGTTGCTACAGTACTGCGCAATTGCCACAGTACCGTGGGAGAGAGAAGGAAGACGATGAACAGTGCTCGCGGTGAACAGTGATTTGCTACAGTGTTCCTGCTACAGTACCCATGAATAGTAAAATTGCTACAATGTTTTTCCCGATGCAATTTCTTTCGAATCTGATTTTTCTCATGAATATGAATAGCTAAATCTTTTGTCAAAGCTAGAGGTGACATTATTTGATTAGTATTTCTATGTCTATGAAAGAGCTATTTATTGCTTCTTTTGATTGAATGCGTTGTTTTGATAAAGTCATAATCTATATAATTATTTGATTTGTCGTTAACGTAAGGTACGGCGAATACTTATAATTCCCTGTGATTAGTAGACTATGCTTGTTAATGATGAATGTTCGATCAAATATTTATGAGAATTATTATGATGAGCGTGAATGAAATATCATCCGATTAGGTCAAATTATTATTTGAATCTAATTGTGTAATTAAATAGACATAGAAGTATTAATTAAATAATTTATCCTTGAAGCTTTGATATCTCTCATCGATTATCTTTGCCCGTCTTTAGTTAGTTTTAATTAAATCTTTAATCGTCATTTTAGTAGTTAATTAAAGTACAATTTCTCTACATAATTTCCTGATAAGAATCTTAATTTGCTAAGCTAAGTAGTGTTTAAATTAGTTTAGAATAGATTAATTCTACATCCACTCACTGTGGTTCGACCTTGGACTGTCCAAGTATATATTACGATTGTCAACCTTCTCTTGGGTTCGATCAATGGTACCTAACTCTGGGTTGTACTTCCATGCACCGCAACTTTGTAGTCTTAGGTGCGTGCTGTGTATAAGAAAATAATCAACATTTTAAATGCTCTCACCAGCCACAATTCTCATACAGACACACTGATGCTGGGGTCAAGGCCAAGAACGTCCCGTATAGCTGTGATGGTATCACGCCCCAAAATTCTATGCCTTATTGGAGTGTGATTATATACGAATGTGCCGATTCATTTGGGACACGACCTGACAACCATAATCATACACACAATTGTAAAAAGTCATATGAACGATAAATATTTAATGGATGAATCTATTCTATAAACGTAAAGTTCTGTTGAAAGAAAATAACAATTCTAGGACAATATCTCTTAGCACAATCCGCCATTTATTACAAGTTTAAGATTAAATGCAAACTAAAAATAAAATAACTAGAGTCTTCACACTTCCAACCCTCCCCTAAATCTTTGGTTGTGTCCTTTATTTAGCTTGCATCACAGGATGCATTAGTACTCAAAAGAAATACTCATTAAGATGAAAAACCAAAGCAAAAGGGTATAATATGACAATATCAATATTGTGGAAGCATCGACAGATGAAATATGAAACAACTAAATTCCCGTTCAAGAGGGAGAAGAATCTCACCAAACAGCAAGAGGGTTATTAATACCCAAGACTCCATAACATACAAAGTGCTAGGAGAAACAATTTATGCTCTCAGACATTAGGCAAGCATACTAAGTCTTGCAATTGCCCGGTTACCCCTCAAGGTTTTCTCTTTGTAACCTTGTCATTTGTCTAGGATAAAGGCCCCATTGGTGTTTACAGACACAATGGACAGAAACCAGCAGACCTTCCATGATGTCTAATTAGCCTAGGTAGTACATGTAATGCCTCTCTTTGGGCAGGATCCTTCGACCGTATTCAGTCTCATAAGGTCCAAAATATAAGCTATAGCACAGGCGCTTTTGAGCATACTAAGTCTCTTAACCTAGGAAACTCACTTGACTGCCTCAAGTGGGCAGAAATCCTCACAAGCACACAACCTGATAAATAACTCAATAGAACCTCAACAATATCCACATTATGTACTAGTAATAAAAATCCCTTGAGAAGGATAGACACAACCCATAAAAAAAAAGAGAAACCAAAATGGTCTTCTAGGATTTTTATCACAAGTGCTTTCTTACTGGTCTTCCCATAATTTTAGGTATATAAGTCATTACTGATACTATTATTCTTATCTTTAATACTATTGTATACCTAGTGGCTCACTATTTACAATTATGACACGAAACAGATGATTTAAGCTGAAACAAGGTTTTGTCCAAAACATAATAATACAGTTCACGGAATTCCCATTATCAATACGTGAGGAATCAGAACTTGAAATTTTTACAGTAGACTCTAATGAGTCTAGAATGCAGCAAAACTGACGGAATAATTTTCTAACTTTTATAAATTTAATTATGATCGTTTTGGTACAAGCTATCGGCGTAGAAATAGTTCTGGCCGAGAGCACTATTTTGATCTGAAATCAATTAATAAGTCTTGATGTGTTATAAACCATACTTAGTAAATTTAGTTACCTAGGTTTATGTGTTTTAGAGTAGTGACTCCCAAAAGAATCATGAGGTAAAGTTTGACTTACAGGATATGCCTCGTACCTGGTCAAGGACTATAATCACTTCCGATTGGCAGTACTTAACGGGTTTCCTAAGAAGGCCAGGTATCACTGAGTAGTTCTTATGATCTTACATAATTTATACTTATCACAATTTAATATATGAACTTTATGATAAATTACAGACAGCAACAAGTTCCATGATTTGTTTCACAAGAGACTTAATGATATGACCAATAATTGCTTCTCAATACGCCGAACAATAATTCATAAAGAGACAACTTCATACAGACATTCGGACCTGACCCTGGCGTCAGGCGCAACATAGACTCTGGCGCCAGGCACAACCTCAACGCCAAAGGATCCTGACAGAGATAGGAAACTTGCACGAAACACACCTACTCTAAGTAGGACAATATTAATGCATTCAAGTTCAACTCACTAAATCAAAGATATTGAATTCCAATTTGTAAGGTCACTTTCCTAATTTAGGTCAAAAAGAAAAGGAAAAAAATTTATATTGATTTTAGAGTTCATGTCATGCCCCGAAATCCCCGGCCTCTTCAGAGTGCAAAAGACGTTCCTTATACGAATAGTCTTGAAGCCGAAAACTTGAGAATGCGACCGAATACTCGATCATCCAATCAATTACAACATCGCGAAAGGATGCGCAATTGAAAATATTGTCTTATGAATCAACATCATTAACAATATGAAATAAAAAAATACATAGTTTCAAATTATTCTCCAATACAATCATTAAAATATCCAATAACAACCAAAACCACTAAGGTTTTTAGGCACACATGCCATAATTCCACAATTACTCAATAATAGATAAAATAAGAGCTAACTTTAAATCTTTTCCAAATACAGTCTTCAACTTTTCTTGGAACTGCAACATGACCAGATTCATTCCTCTTTCACGCCTGCATCAAAGGATGCATGAATATTATGCAGAAATACCCAACAGGATGTAAAAAACCCAGAAGAATAGAATACACAGTATGTGGAATAGGAATATGATTTTACAAATGACAATAAAGTAATCTTCAACAACATAATTGAACGTCAGGGTATCTTACCTGAAGAATATCATAATTCATCATGGCTCCGAACATCGAAAGTGTAAGCAAAAATTACCATTCATTAATGACTCCAAACATCAAAAGTGTAAGGAGATCCAATTTCTGCACTCAGATCTTACCACTTGCAAGTGGCTACTTTCCAGATTATCCTAGAGGTTCTCTTATTGAAACCCGGCCATGCATCTAGGATACTGGCCCCATCAATGCTTACGGACATAATGGGCGGAGAATGCAAGACCTTTTGTAATATCTCACAGCCTAAAACATACATATATGCATCTCTTTAGGTGGGAGCCTCGCAAGGTTCCATAAATGTTGGAGATCTCGTAAGATCTAGCAATGGCCCTTTGAGCACACTATGATTCCACCTCAGAGAGATCCTCGCAAGGACTCTTATGGAGAAATAATCAATATATATGAGCAATACTTCTCATGACAGAGTTTACAAGAGAGATTTCAATATCTCTTTCCAACATTTGACTCACAAAAGGAGTAAAATAAAGAATTCAGTACATCTTACACATGCATAGCCCTAGATAGGAACATCCCAAGAACCAACTGAGTTCAAGAGACACTCAAGACTCGAAAGATTAGAATTAGTTATAATTTTTCTATAATTAATTATATATGATTTATTGTGGGTCATCGGCACAGAATTAGTTCTGGCCGAGTGCACTATTCCGGGTTCTATTTGATTAAAGAGTATAAGTACCCTCTATTATGCCCCCTAATGTCTTCATATACATAATTACATGCATCTTATGCTTATTACAAAACCTTAGTAATTCTGAATTTTAGTAATCTTTTTAAGAATTAGGGCTTGTTTCACCATCCTTACTTGATTATACTAACATACTCCTTATAATCAATGTATTAGACTAATTGGACAACTAACTCAGGACAGAACCAAACCCTCAATCAAAGAACTGACCCCTAACACGTGATACTTCCAACTGACCAGTAAGGTCGAGACACCATATGTGAGGCATTTCCCATTAGTTGTCCCCTTTTGGGTTATAATAGCAACAATAATCATCCATACGAGTGTGAAAGCTATATAAATCTCAAGAATTAACAATGAAATAGGACAACATGGTATGGACAGTAAATAACTTGACCAATAAGACCTAAAAAGAATATCACAACGACATAGGTCTCCCTTCTAGTGACTAGCACGTGTAACGACAATGAATTGGAGCATAAACTTCGACATGATTCGACATATCTCATACTATAAGGTCTAAGAATTCAAAAGCAAGAAATTATAACATTGTAATTCCAATAGAGAGATAATAATTACATGAACAATACACCACAATATAGCTCATGCATGTAGAGTAGGAAGTTCAAAATAAAATTGAGGGAAAAAACCATGACAAAGTGTTTCCTTCCTTCACCGAATTGCTCGTCGTCTCTCCAATGTGTTGCCGTCTTCTACCACTCTAAACAATGGCTCTTTGGACGAGGAAGAGGGGTGTAAGGGTGCTGACTTGGGAGAAGATAGGAGAAGAAAACCCAAAAACACAAAGAAAGAGGTGGTCGGCCAAGTGGAAGGGTCGGCCCCCTTATTTGGTACTTCAATACCTAGGTTTTCTAATCTTGTTTGGACTCAATCTCCCCCTTTGATTCTTACCCCTTTTAATCTCAACCTTCCATTCACTAACCTTCCCAAATCTAACTTGGACGTCCTCCAAATTGGCACCCCAAATAAATTGGGATTCTGTATCTTTTCTAGAATCAAATCTTTTTCAAATCGATCTAACTACCCAATCTGGAAACTGCTATTCTGTTACATCCCTTGTTGAACGTCCTTCTCTTTTGCTACCCTTCTCCGATTGGCTAGTAGGGATTTTAAGAATATTCTCATCCAATCTTTGATTGGTTCTCATAAATAGCAGTATCCTATTTAGTGACTCTCTCCAGATTTACTAGTTACTTTCCTTATTTACTACTAGTAAATTAAATCTTTCTCTTCTATCATAATATTCTCCAATTATTATGAGTAACTAACCTAGATTTGCATGTACTCATGTGCTCACACGTCTCCTGATGTCAAAGAGTTATGATGTTCACGTGCCTAGCGTCCAATTGCCCTAGCATCTGGTACATGGGGCACACTATTCCATCTCGTAATAAACTACGTTACCACGAGTCGTAACTACTTCATCCCACCCACACATGTCTTAATACGTGTCTCGTACCCACCTAGGCATCATGTGGCCTCAGGCCCGGGACCAAACTAGCCTCAGTGCCGGCCAGGTCGAGCCCAATGCCCGGGTAACCTGGCTAACTTGGTACATTGTTAAATCAATTTCTAATGCATCACATACCCATCAAACATACAACATAACATGTCACATCATAAATCAAATTAGGCAACCAAACTTTCCTAATTTAGAAGTTTAGTAAAATAGCAGTTTAGTGATTCATACTAATTTTTCGGGTGTTACATCCTCCCCTCCTAAAAAGAACATTTCGTCCTCGAAATGCAGCCACTTATTCTGTGAATAACTCAGGGTAGGATTTTCTCATATCACTTTCCGTTTCCCAAGTCATTTCTTTGGAAAGTTGATTTTGCCATTACACTTTCACCGAAGGAATAGTCTTCTGTCGTAACACTTGATCTTTTCTATCTAAAATCTTCATTGGCTTCACCGAAAATGTCAAATTTGCTTCCAATTCCATTGTTGTGTAATCCAATACTTGAGATGGATCAGGCATATACTTTGTCAACATTAAGACATGAAATGTGTTATGCACTTCGGCAAACTACGGCGGTAAAGCTAACCGATACTCGATTGGTCTAACCCGTTCTAGAATTTCAAATGGTCCAACAAATCTCAGACTCAGTTTTCCCTTCTTACCGAATCTAATTACTCCCTTAGAAGGTAATACTTTTGGGAATACATGATCTCCTTCCTGAAACTCCAGCTCGCGTGATCGACAATTTGCATATCTCTTCTGTCAGCTCCCCGATGTGTTGCCGCCTTCTAGCACTCTAAACAATGGCTATTTGGATGTTTCCGCCTTCTAGCACTCTAAACAATGGCTCTTTGGATGAGGAAGAAGGTTGAGATTAAAAGGGGTAAGAATCAAAGGGGGAGATTGAGTCCATACAGGATTAGAAAACCTAGGTATGTCAGTACCAAATAAAGGGGTCGGCCTTTCCACTTGGTAGGCCACATCCTTTCTTGTCTTTTTTGGTTTGACTTGGGAGAAGAGAGGAGAAGAAAACCCAAAAACAAAAAGAAAGAGCTGGCCAGCCAAGTGGAAAGGCCAGCCCCTTTATTTGGTACTTACATACCTAGGTTTCCTAATCCTGTTTGGACTCAATCTCCCCCTTTGACTCTTACCCCCTTTAATCTCAACCTTCCATCCACCAACCTTCCAAAAACTGACTTATACGTCCTCCAAATTGGCACCCCAAGTCAGTTGAAATTTTATATTTTTCTATAATCAAATCTCGTTCAAATTGATCCAAACTACCCAATCTGGAAACTGCCATTCTGTTACATCCCTTGTTGAGCGTCCTTCCCTTTTGCTGCCCTTCTCTGATTGGCTGGTAAGGATTTTAAGAATATTCTCATCTAATCTCTTATTGGTTCTCATAAATAGCAGTATCTTATTTAGTGATTCTCTCGAGATTTACTAGTTACTTTCCTTATTTACTACTAGTAAATTAAATCTTTCTGTTCTATCATAATGTTCTCTAATTATTATGAATAACTAACCCAGATTTGCATGTACTCACACGTATCGTGGTGTCAAAGAGTTCTAACGTCCACGTGCCTGGCGTCCAATTGCCTTGGCGCCCTGTACATATGACACACCATTCCATGTCGTAACAAAACACATTATCATGAGTCATAACTACTTCATCCCACCCACACATGTCTTAATATGTGTCTCGTACCCACCTCAATGACTGGCCCCACTACCTGGAGTCTGGCACTAGGCCAACCTCGGTGCCAAGTGGAGTCCAGCGCCTGGGTAACCTGCCTAACTTGGTCCGTTGTTAAATCATTTTCTAATGCATCACATACACATCAAGCATACAACATAACATGTCACATTAGAAATCAAATTAGGCAACCAAACTTTCCTAATTTAGGTCAGTTTCCTAAAATAGCAGTTTAGTGATTCATTCTGATTTTTTGGGTGTTATAGGTTGTCACATCCTCCCCTCCTTATTTGGCATTTCGTCCTTGAAATGAAGCATGTTAATCATTGAATAGATCAGGATGAGATTGTCTCATCAACGACTCACTTTCCCAAGTCATCTCTTTGGATGATTGATTCTGCCAAAACACTTTTATCAATGTGATTGTTTTCTTGCGCAGAACCTACACTACAACAAAAATGGCCTTTATCGACGGCCAAAACCGTCGCTAAAAGTGCTTAATCTGTCGCTACAAATTTATATCGACGGAGTTTTTCCGCCGCTAGCTCTGTCGTTATAAGTGGCGCCGCTAATGATATTTCGACAGAAAAAGGGCAATCTGTCGATAATATCTTTGCCAACAGTTTTACCGACGGAATTGTTTCTGTCGTAATTGTAGTTTTAGCGACGGTTTAATACCGTCGGTATAAATGTTTAGCGACGGTTTTAAAGACGGACTGTAACTCCGTTAAATACCTATTGCGACGGTTTTAGGTTATTTGTGACAGATTTTATCTGTCGATGCAAACTTCGAGAAAAAAAAAAAAACAGCAGCTTTATGCTGCTGTGCTTAATATGGATAATAAGCAATATTCATAAATGCAAAAGATATTCTCATATATTATTCATATAATTAGTACCACATTAACACATGATTTATTTCACTAAAAGATGTCCTCCATTTTACAAGATTTATTTCACTAATCCTATTGATATAAAACTCTATCTCTAACCTATACTTGTCAACCGCAAGCTGTAGAAGAAGCTACAACGGCTATGTCTCCAAATATATCGATAATTAGGCCTGATAACCTGCAAAGTGGAAAGGAAAAGAGAATTAATATAGCAACCAAAGGCTTTTAGAACAAACATAAACACTTCTCATTGAAGCATATAATATGGCATTTAAGAACCATATAAAACATGAAGTCCAAAAACACAAAATAGAGACATAGACTTGCAACAAAAAAGCATTCGACTTTCACAAGCTCACTTATAACTCAGCTTCTTAGCATAAGAGGTGAATACATTAATTTAGGCTTTTATTCATTTAGACTAACAAATTAAAAGAGATTTAATTAGGGTGCTTACCATCATCTTCACTGTAGATAAGTCGGTCTGCATTTGTGTCCATGGATTGGGATCCCAAAGTAGTTCTTAATTGTATAGCTGCACTTATTCTTGTTTCAAGTAGTTTTTCCATGTTCAAAGGTGTTGATAAGCTCAGCTTTTCCCTTCTTCAAGACAACTTTTGCAACTCCTGTGAAATTAAGAAAGTTGAATGAATGTTAAATGTGCAGAATTGGTTCATGAACGATAACATGCTGCCAATATATTGAACAGCCATATTGTTTGTCTTAGATATATATACCGCATTACTATTATGAGATGTAAGAATATACCGCATTACTATTATGAGATGTAAGGCGGTTTTGATATTATGACTGACTTGGATTCGCACCTTCAATATCCATGGATCTGCCACCATCCCTGGTTTTCTTTCTCTTATAGACATATTCTGGAAAGCAAGAGGAAATGTGTTAATTTTTGTTCCAAATATTACACATCCACTAAACTTATATACATAACAATTCAAAACCGCTTTGCCTACAAGAAAAATATAGAAACCCAATTTAGAAATTTCAACCTCCAGCTTAAGAAGACTCAACAGGACAGCAATTGTGTCGATATACACTGTCACCCCATTTCAATTTTTTGCAGAATCTCGACCTTAATTTTAAAAATAGCATCTTTCCATCTCTGCCACCTTAATACAGACTCTAAAATCAAACAATTATGACAGAAAAGGAAACTCAATCACATATTACGAAATTTACCTCCATTCTTAATACCTTCATCCAGACTAAAAGATATGGTCTGAGAACTCAATATAGAAAAGTCATAAATTTGACAAAAAAAACTTTAGAAAGAAAGAATAGGCAGAAATTCCTTTCATTTCTTCATAAAAAAACAATAATGTTGCCCAAGTTCAGAGCTAAGTCTCAATCTGGGCTTTCTTTACAAGAAAAAAATATGCAAAATACAACAATTGAGAGAAAAAATAAAATTTCAGAATGAATACTCTTTTAAAAAAGATAACAAAAACATCAGACAAATAAAAAAGTAACCATAAGTTGAAACTAATCCATAACCTTACTTGTATATTCTTTGTTCCCACAAAAACAAAAATGCAGGTCTAAGATTCTCCACCAAGACAACCCACAAGCAGAATCTGCATTCCAAGAAAGAGATAAGACCAACTGAGCTTCTCTCTCAACTTGAGCCCCCCAAACTCTCTCTTTTCAACAGGATTTCTGAATCCAGACCTCAAAGAAGAGCAACCAAAGGGAGGCCAAAGGAGGGAACTTTAACTCTAATTTTGCAGCTACAGCTTGTTTGGCTTGTGAGCAAGAAACCCTTTTGCTGGAAACAGCAGTGGAAATGACAGATCCGAGGAATCAAAGCTCCAGGAGACTCAACACAGAGAGAGAGTGTTTGAATGGGAGGGAAAGAGAAACTCAGACAGAGTTTCAGAGTCTCCCATTTATCTGCTACAATATCAAACAAACACGAACACCACTTCCTCCTCGTACAGTTGGCTTGCTGTATGAAATATTTTTTGGGCATGGTTGGCTACCTGAAAGATTAGTTCCATATTGAGATGACAATGGTAGCATAATTTCAAATCAGACTGTTAGCAGGTGATGTTATTTTTCAGATGTTTTAGTTATTGAAGGAGTTGACTCCAAAAAGTATTCAGCATAGGTAAAAAAGTGAAAACTAGCACCAGTCACTTGACACGACCAGCACAACATAGAAATCATATAAAAAATGCGACCAGATAGAAATGTAACAGGTTTGACCATAAATAAATAAATATAAAAAAGAGCAATATACTCATATTCCCTGCCAACCACATGTTTCTCACTTGCAATAATCAGGAAACAGATAATTCAATCAAAATTCCTAGTCAGTCAAGTTGTGGACTATTTTCAACACAAAATAAATCATCATAACTTCCTGCGGTCTATCAGGTATATCAATAGAAAAAAAAACTAGTCACTGAAATTGTGGACTGGTTTCGACACAAAATAAACCACTACAATTTCCTGCAATGTAACAGAAATTTACAAAATATATAAGTCCTTGTATAAATATCACTATATGTTGGAGAAAGAAAAGAACCGCTGGACAAAGTAGCAATATGCAGGCCAAGAGACTCATCTTGGCCCAATGCTTCATACCTTAATCTTTGCCCTTCCTTTACTTCATACCTCAATCTTTGCCCAATGCTCAAAAGCAGAATATTCATCCCACAGTTGACTTTGTGTCAAATGCCCATAATGGAAGAACTCATCTGTTATCTCCTTCCAATGACATTCAACAAATTGTTCACAGCAGTATGTTGATCTATAGAAGAACAAATAACAATAATTCGATTGTTAACACTACAACTCTACCTTTAGTAGCGACCTTTTCTCAGTTTTTGAAGGTGCTGAAGGTTTTCCAGTTCCTAACTCTAGGAATTGCTTTATATAAGGAGACAGAGAATTATCTCCTTGAACACCAAGCTGCCTGTCTATTTAATAGTCAAGGAAATGATTAGAAGAGGCAGATCAAACATTTGCATAATGAATTATTTTTTTATTTCAATATCCTCTGCAAATTTCTAAACAAATAAATTCAATCAATCAAGCCATGGAACAAGAAAATTTTCACCATAAAGGATACAGATATTAAGGAGGAAAAACAAGAAGCTAGGTTTGAACTGCTATATTGCTGATTGGTTATTTAACTATCTTTTAGTGGTGTAAATAGACTTCTGTATTTTTCACAAATCACCCACAAAGCAGTTGTTAATGAACCAGACTTGTAGTGACAAACTTAAATTAGTCTCTTTCAAATATAGGGACATTTTAACTATAGTCGACAAACCGTAACAACTCCTTTCTTGAGTGTGAACCTTCCATGCGAGACTGTGATAACTCAATAACCAAGGCAAGACCACGGACAGGCCTGGCCTCGGATGGCTACGACCCCACCTGGCCGTGACTGAGTGAGAGCCTGGCCCCGACGAATCAGGCGACCCGACGAATCAGGCGAGGGAGGATAAGATGGCAACAAAGCCCACCACCAGGAGGACGCTCTTGCAGGTGGAGCTGCTCCTCGCCATCCACAGCCCTCCGCCAAGGAAAAAAAGAAATTGGGGGTGGGGGCATACCTAAGGAGGAGCGTCGTCGTCGTCGGAGCTGCCGGAGATAATAGAGCACGCCGGAGAAGAAAATCACGACAGAGAAGGGCTGGCGGAGATGGGATGGGCGGGGGGCTAGGGCACGGGGGAGGGGAAAGGATGGGCAAAAAACTTGGGCACGGGGGAGGGGTTCTAATCAGATCGGGCAAAACGGAGAAAAAATTTTTCGACAGAAATGTTTCTGCTGCAAAAAACTGTCGAAAGTAGCAGCTTTATACCAGCGGAAAGTTTTCCGCCGCTAATATCAGTCGTAATAAATACCAATACCGACAGATTAATGGTCGACGAAACTAATCCGCCGTTATTATTCCTTCTTTTACGACAGATTTATTTCTGTCGCTAATAAAAGATATTATCAACGGATTATTTTCTGTCAAAAATAAATCCGCCGTTAAAAGCCATTTTTGTTGTAGTGCTAATCCTTTATGTCTAGTTGCCTTTACTAGAAAGGTCAAATCAGCTTCCATCTTCATTGATGTATATTCCAATTCATGAGAAAGATCTAGAATATACTTCTTTAGCATGGAAACATGAAATGTATTGTGCATATCTGCGAGTTATGGAGGTAAAGTCAAATGATACACCATTGGTCCAATCCTTTCCAAAACTTCAAATGGTCCTACGAATCTAGGACTCAACTTTCCCTTTTTACCAAAATGCATCACTCCTTTAGTGGGTGAGACCTTCAGAAGACGTGATCTCCGAGCTGAAACTTTATTGTCAGCTCTAAGCAGTCTGAAGCCTTTGTCGAATCTGCTTAGTCTTCTCTGCACAAAACTGTACTAATTTGGATTTCAAGACCTTTCTTCCTCTAACATCATCCCAGCGAGTATGTGATCTTCAAGGTCTACCATAAAGTGCTTCGAACGGTGCCATACCTATAGTAGAATGATAGTTATTGTTGTAGGCAAACTCAATCAGTGGTAAATGGTCATCCCAATTTCCTTTCCAATCTATTACACATTCCCTCAACATGTCTTCAAGCTTCTGAATGGTCCGTTCTAACTTGCCGCCACTCTGCGGATGAAAGGCTGTGCTAAAATTTAATCTGCTTCCCAATGCCTCTTGTATACTCTTCCAACTACGAGAAGTAAAGTGAGTATATCTATCCGACATGATCAATAATGGTGTGCCATGAAGCCTTACTATTTCTTTGATATACAGCTGAGCCAAACTTTCTTGATTCTGCTTCCATCTTATATGCAGAAAATGTGCAGCCTTGGTAAGTCTGTCCACAATGACCCAAATGCATCTTTTTATTTTTTAGTCTTTCGTATTTCTACCACAAAGTCCATTGTAATAGACTCCCATTTCCACTATGGAATATCTAATGGTTGCAGTAGACTAGCAAGTTTATGGTGTTCAGCTTTCACCTGCTGACATGTTAAACTCCTCGACACAAATTTTCCAATATTCTTTTCATTCCATTCCACCAGAAACTCTACTGGAGATCCTGATAAAGCTTAGTTTCTCCAGGGTGAATGGTCTACTACGAATGATGTACTTTCTGAAGAATCTCTTGCTTTAATTCCACATCTTTGGGAATTACAAGTCTTCCCTTAAATCGAACACTTTCGTCAGTTTACCCTTGCTGAAGTTCAGTTTCTCCATCAGCTTTAGTATTTATGCATTCGTCTTTTGTGCTTCAAGCACCTTCTCATAAATTACAGATTGGATGGAGAGGTTGCCAAGGAAATATGTATGCTGCTCAGTTGACAATTCCATATAACACTCTCCCATCTTCTGCACTAATCTCCACTCTTGGACCATCATATGTGAAACAATTTCAATCTTCCTACTCAAAGCATTAGCTACCACATTTGCTTTTCCAGGGTGGTAGTGAATTGAGAAGTCATAATCCTTTAAATACTTCAGCTATCTTCTCTGTCTCATGTTCAAATCTTCTTTGAGAAAATATACTTCAGACTCTTATGGTTGGTGTACACTTTAAATATTTCTCCATAAAGGTAGTGTCTCTATATCTTCAAAGCAAAGACCATTGTTGCTATTCTAAGTTGTGGGTAGGATAATTCTACCCATGATTCTTCAATTGTCTCGAGGCGTAGGCAATCACTGTCCATGTTGCATTAATATGAACCCTAACCCATTCTTCGATGCCTTGCTATAGATGATGAAACCTCCTGAACCTGAGGCAATGTCAGCATCGATGCTGATGTCAACTTTCTCTTCAGTTCCTTAAAACTCTTGTCACAAGCTCATCCCACACAAACTTATCTTCCTTCTGGATCAACTTGGTCATTGGCAATGCCAAGCTAGAGAATCCTTCTATAAACTTTTTGTAGTATCCTGCCAATCCAAGGAACTACGAATTTCCATAACCGTCTTGGGTCTTTCCTAATTCATAATTGCTTCAACTTTGGTTGGGTCCACAAATACTCCATCCTTGGAGATGACATCTCCAAGAAAGTTTATATTGTCCAACCAAAATTCACACTTGCTAAACTTCACATACAACTTATTGTTCTTCAGAATCTATAGAACCAGAGTCAAGTGCTCTCTATGATCCTCTAGACTTGCTTAATAGACCAGAATATCATCTACAAACACAATCACAAATGTATCCAGTAAATCCATGAAGATCCTATTCATCACGTCCATGAACGTTGCAGGTGCATTGGTAAGTCCAAATGGCATCACTTCTACTCATAGTGGTCATACCTAGTTCTAAATGCAGTCTTAGGTATATCCTCATCCTTAATTCTCAACTAATGGTATCCCGATCTTAAGTCAATTCTAGAGAAAACCTTTGTTCATTGAAACTGATAAAAAAGATCATCAATTCTAGAGAGTGGATACCTATTGTTTATTGTTACTTGATTTAGCATTCGGTAGTTGATACCCAAATACATGGATTCATCCTTTTTCTTTACAAATAGCATAGGTGCTCCCCATAGTGAAACACTTGGCCTGATAAACTGCTTATCCAATAATTTTTGTAGTTGTTCCATCAACTCTTTTAATTTTGTTGGCGCCATTCGATATGGTGCTTTGGATATTGGAGTTGATCCCAGCAGGAGAACAATGGTGAAATCAATGTCTCTTCTCGATGGCAAACTAGGCAATTCATCTGGAAGGACATCAGAGAAATCCCGAACCACATCTATTTCTTCCAAAGTCGGTGTCGCCGACTCCACTGATGCCACACTTGCAAAGTATGCATGACATCCCTTAGTAATAAAGCTTATGAGCCTTCAAAGCTGATATGAAACAATTTCCACTCCTATTTCGAATGCCTTGGAATACTAATTCTTTCTCTCTAGGAATTCTAAAATAAACTCTCTTCTTATTGCAATCTAAGCTAGCACAGAATCTAGCTAACCAATCCATTCCCAAAATTATATCAAAATCACACAAGTCAAGCAATATAAAATTAGCAGTCAGTCCTATCCCTAACTACAACTAGGGTATTCTCTAGACACTCAGTTGCTATTCCAGAACTCCCAAGTGGAGTGGCAATCAATAAATCAAAATCAAGTATAGACAATGGCTCTCTTGACTCGATGCAAAGACAAACGACACAAAAGAATGAGATGCTCTTGGATCAATCAATAATCTAGCTAGTCTATTAAAGACAAGAAAAGTACCGTTGATGACTTGGTTTGAAGCCCTTCCATCCTTTGCTAATATAGCAAAAATCCTTGCATGAGCTTTCTTGTTCGGCTCTGCCTTTTCTCTCTATTAGGGAAATTTGTTGAAATGTGCCCTACTTCATTGCACGCATAGCATCTACGCTTATCTTCAAGGCAAGGTTTTCCAAAATGGTCTTGCTGACCACAAATCTTGTACGTATTCACATTTCTATTGAACTGTGGTGCTTGGCGATTTGGGAAATTCTGCTTATTATGTTGTGGCAACTAATGCTGCTACTTTAAAGGTCGATTGTTATTTCTTTTGTCATTGCCAAACATCTTATTATTTGGACTTTTTAACTTACTGCCTTGCACCCCTTGATTACGTTGGTCTACTTCTCCTGGGTCCTCTTAAAATCATCCTCCAGGACGGAGGCCAGTTCGACAGCCTTGGCCACAGTCGTCGATTGAGCTATCAACACTCTAGTTCTTAACCCATCCTTCAACCCATCCACAAAATGACGAGCCCTATCCAATTCTATAGGGCATGCATGAGACGTGAATCTCTGCAATTGTACAAGCTTGGTTTCATATTGTAGAACTATCATTACACCTTGTTCAAGTTCCAAAAACTCCTTTTCTTTTATCCTATGAACGTGAGGGGAAAATACTTTGCATTAAACACCTGTTTGAAATCCTCCCAGGTGACATTTTGATTGTCATCAAAATTGTTCCTCTACATGGTAGTCGGCTATTTGAATATTAAACTCATTGTTCTGAGTTGTTTATGATTAAAAGCTTGAACCTCTATGACTTCATGCTCCAGTATGTCTATTTGGAAGTCTTTGTTTGAATTATATATGCACATAAATGTCTTTGTTCATCATTTAAAGTGTCTGTAGTGATTGGCCAAGGTTACATATGTTTTGTTCGATGTTTGAATGCTTTTGAACTAATGAAAAATCCAGAAACTATAAGTCATTATTTATCCATTCTTTCCCTAGACTTCATATTGTTGTTCGGTATTAGTTGTTTCATAAGAGAGTATATGTCACACCCCAAAATCCCTGACCTAGATCGGAGTGCGGAAGCCTTCATTAATACCAACTTAGCCGAGGTAGGAACCCTGGGACGCGACCGGATACTCGATCACTCGTGTCAATTACATCATCTCAAAAGGAAGCGCAATCAACATCACCAGGAACTCAAACTCAAGAACTGTGGAACTCATTCATCCAATCTCAAAATAAAACATTGTCAATGTAAAATATGAATCCTACTTATTACAGCAGATAATTTAAATTGTCAACAAAATAAAACACTAAATCCATGGCACACAATCGGCCAACAAACATACACAAAATAAGACAAGTAATCGAAATTCTTCTAAAAGGCCTTCAATGTATCAGCATCACCTTTCTTAGTCGCAACCGTCCTGAATCACTATTCTTTCACGCCTGCACCAGAGGATGCATGAGTATTTCATAGAAATACCCGGTAGGATGAAAAAACCCACCAAGAAGACAATAAATGATATGAAGAATAGATTACTCAATAAAATAGGAATATACACTCTCTGAAAGACCGATCAGAAGGTTTACTTTACATGAACAGAAAGGTTAAACAACAATAATCTGAATGCACAAGTATAGGGAAAAGTATCAATAAGACTCCAAACAATCACATGTGTAAGGAAAGAATTATCAAATTACCAATGGCTCCAGGCATCCATAGTGCAAAGAGTTACAATTTCTGCTTGCAGAATATGCCAACCATGTGGCTACTTACCAGAACCACCCAAGAGGTTCTCCCTTCGGAACCCGGCCACGCGTTTAGGATGCTGGCCCCATCAGTGTTTACGGACACGATGGGCGGAGACTGTAGACCTTCTGTAATGTCAACCAGTCTAAACGTAAGTATATTGCCTCCCTTTGTGTCACACCCCAAATTTTTAGACCTCGATTAGAGCGCGGAAGCCACCAATCATAATAAGACAGAAGGTCAAAACTTTGGAATGTGACCGAATACTCGATCGATCACAACTCCAAAATACAAATTCGGAATGCGCAGGATAAACAAAATGGTTGAACAATATCCAAAATATTGAATCCTCACATAATATTAAAGCAACTACATAAATTATTATAGCAGTTAATCCTCACAATTAAAATAATAAAATCATGGCACACACGCCAACAGGTTCACAGAGATATCCATAACAGAAACATAATTAGAATTTAAGCTCTATGCTGCAACCACCCAAAGTACTCCAATGAGGATATCTGTTCAGCTTTTCTCCCGCTGGATTCCTGCATGAAAGGATGCATGAGCATAGGAAATACCCATTAGGATGCCAAAGAAAAATCCCACACATAGAAAGAATATAATAGGTACTGACATCACATGATAGAGAAGAATACACAAATACAATAGAATCAGGAATTGCAAATACTGAGTTTACTTTACCTGAATTCTGACCATACTCAAGAATGAACACAGATCAAGGTATGGTTGGAATAATCACTCAAGACTCCAAATGTACAAAGCATAAGGAGAATACAATAATAAATATAGGCTACGAACATCCAAAGTGTAGGAGACAACAATTTCTGCTCTCAAATCAGTCCACTTCCCCTATGGACTTCTATACCAAAACATCCTAGAGGTTCTTCAGAGGAACCCGGCCATGCGTCTAGAGATGCTGGCCCCATCGGTGCTTACGGGCTCAATGGGCGGAGACTACAAGACCTTCCGTAATATCTTTTAATCTAAGTATGTATGTTTTCCTTCATCGGTTGAACTACAGAAGTTCAATAAAAAATCTAAGATCACAAGGATCTAGCGATGGCTCATGAGCATACTATGATTCCAAAAATAACTCTTAGTGGAGAAACAGTTTACATAGAACTGAAATAACTTATAAATAACAGGAGCTCTCACATCTAGAGACTCATATTACGATCTTTCTGGAATTGACTCACAGAGGAGTACGATAAAAATTTCATTATCTCAATATGGATAGACTCACATCAGAGTACTCAAAGAAATCCATTGATCAAACGTCGGAAGACTCAAAGCTGAGACTCATCAAACGATTGACACATGGAACATCTTCATCGTACCTAGCCCTAGATAAGAAGATACACAGAACACTGACACCAAGATCCATATGTCAGATAGCCAATCAGGTCATAGGATACAAGGTTTCAAACCTTAACCGATACTCTATGATCTCAAAACTGTGCATGAAAACTCAATACCTCGGTTACTCATCACTATTCAGGAGAACTCAGTTCTAACGACCCTTATTCTAGAATTATTATTACTGTAGTCAATACCATCCCGGTCTTACAGTCTAATATAAGATTATTAATTACTATAATTGCCCATATCTAGTAGTTTTAATAAATATTAGGGTTTCAGCCCTCACATACTGTATACTGCTACAAACACACCAGTTATTTTTACAATGACTACAACCTACACAGTGTGCATGTCATTCTAAAATTTTTACCATAAGTATCCCTGTCTGTCTAGTTTTTAACCCAACAAGTGGCGTAGTTTTTTTATTTTTGTACAATTAGTTATCAATTTCCGGTTATTGCTCATCGGCGTAGGAATAGTTCTGGCCGAGAGCAATTATCATAATCTGTTTTGATTAATTGATGATAAGTACATACTCAATTAATTAATACCACTTACTGACATTAATTACTCACCTTCTTCATCTTATGGTATGCCTTTTCCAAACCCATTAGTTTATACCCAATTATCTCTTTAAGACCCGTATTACCCAAATAAGACATGCATTCATAGACACTGATATGTACAACCACGTACTGACATGAATACCAGAACCTATGTTGAAACATCAGAAGCATTGGTATACTAATTCACATGAATTAGAGTAATGAGTTGCATACAATCCGCAATTAGGGTAAAATACTCGATGGAGAACATGTTTATCAAATGACTCGACATGATTGATTTATAAAGTTGCCAACTTTCGTTGGACAGAGCATGATATTGAACACAACAGCAAGGAACGACATGAATTCAATGATTTAACACAATGGGGATGTCCTCTAGAAACTTGTGCATGAAGATTAGATACGTGATCAACATAGGAATACCAATGTTCATGCACTAAATATATCGTATGTCATAATGTTTCTCGTATGAAGCAATACTAATATCACAAACAGCAACAACAATCCATGATTTCTTCACGACATGATGATCATACTCATGGGAAATTCAATAGACAAACAAACATCATTCTACATCTTATAGATGAAATCGACAAGTCCTCAAGAGTGCTTCGAACTCAACCTCGCACCACCACCTTCACTTTGCTGATCCACCACACCACAACTTGATCTAGAATGGGATGCTACTGGTTGGAGAGAGGAGGAGGACGACAAGTGCACCAGCCTCCACGCACAACGCAAAACGCCAAAAGAAAAGATGTCGGCTTCTCCCCTCTTAGGCTTATGTAGGTGCTTTCTTTTCTTTCATCACTTATTCTTCACCCTTGATCTTCCCTTCATCCAAGGGTCACAATTTCATCCAGAAAAAGGATTTCTTAGCCAAAACATGGTCCATGTTTCTTCCATTTCGGTTAGAATTCCATTATGGTAGGGATTAAAACCACTTCAATTGGTTACCATAACTAATTTGGTAACCTCCCCCAATTAAATCAATTTTTGAACGTCCAAACTGACAAGTGGGACCCTTAATTTGTTGCGAATATACCATGCCAATCATCCCATTAACTTCTAATTAGGTCTCCTTCAATTAGGCATAATTACCATGAGTAATTTCCCTCTTTAACTCCAAATTCAAATCGGTTTCAAAATAGGAATGCTAACTCAATTCTCACGATTTGATCCCTCTAATTAAGGAGAGATTAGCTAGGCCACGTCACAGATGTGCCCACTAATTCTAATTAGAAAAGATTTAAAAAGATATCAAAACTGAAATTATGCAAAACAGTACGATCGATCGGCACACAAAGATGATTGATCGGCACACACACTATTGCTTTACAGCAGATCCGATAGATCGTTCTCGAGACGATCGATCACGCACGTTCAATTTGAAATTCACAGTAACTACGATCGAAAATTTTTTAAAGCCATCGATTGCGCATACTCAAATAGCAAATTATAGTTGTTATGATCAATCATTTCCTGGTGATCGATCGCGTCAGCCTGTATTTTAATTCTTTTACAGTGCCCGATACATTGCGTATCTCTGGCGATCGATCGCAACCCAAAAATTACAACTTCCAAATCTTTCAACTCTAAACTCCCAATTTTGAAAAATTGGTGGTGTTGGAAAGCTGAGATTCCAACGTCTTAAACAATGGATGACTCACCATCGGAATAATAATAAATTACACTCTTAAATCAAACCACATGCTTCATGTCTTACCTTTAATAAGAACATCTCTGAATCTGGATTCTACTATTCAAGATGAAAGAATGATTTGGAAGGGTAGATCTCCAATTGGATGTTCAACCCTACATCAAGTGGTAAATTGGAAACAAGAACAACTTGACTCTTGGTGACACTAACTCACCTCATCATATTAATCTTTTGGACTCACCCTTCTCACTCCTTAACATGTCTTATTATCATGCCCCAAAATTCTAGACCTCGATTAGAGCGCGAAAGCAACTAATCATTGTAATGTTAGGAGGTCAGAACTCTGGAACGCGACTGAATAGTCGATCGATCACAATTCCATAATACAAACTTGGAATGCGTAGGATCAACAAAATGACTGAAAAATATCCAAAATATTCAACCTTTGCATAACATTAAAGTAACTGCTTAATTTATTACAGCAGTTTAAACTTATTAATAAAATCTTGGCACACAGGCCAAAAGTTTCACAAAGATATCTAAAACAAAAACATAATCAGAATTTAAACTCTATGCTACAACCATCCAAAGTACTCCAATGAGGATAGCTGTCCAGCTTTTCTCCCTCTTGATTCCTGTATCAAAGGATGCATGAGTATTCCAGAGGAAATACCCAGTAGGATGCCAAAGAAAAATCTCACAAATAGATAAAATATAATAGGTACTGACATCGCATGATAGAGAGGAATCCTCAAATACAATAGAATCAGGAGTTGCAAATACTGAGTTTACTTTACTTGAACACTGACCACACTCAAGAATAATCACAGATCAAGGTATGGTAGGAATAATCACTCAAGACTTCAAACGTACAAAGCGTAAGGAGAATACAATAATAAATACAGGCTCCAAACATCCAAAGTGTAGGAGACAACAATTTATGCTCTCAAATCAGTCCACTTCCCCTATGGACTTCTATGCCAGAACATCCTAGAGGTTCTTTAGAGGATCCCGGCCACGCGTCTAGGGATGCTGGCCCTATCAGTGCTTGCGGGCACGAAGGGCAGAGACTACAACACCTTCCGTAATATCTTGTAATCTAAGTACGTGCGTTTGCCTTCACCGGCTGAACTACAGAGGTTCAATATATAATATGAGATCACAAGGATCTAGCGATGGCTTGTGAGCATACTGTGATTCCACTCAGAGAGTTTCCAAAAATAACTCTTAGTGCAGAAACAGTTTAGATAGAACTGAAATAACTTATAAACAACATGAGCTCTCTCATCTAGAGACTCATACTACGATCTTTCTGGAATTGACTCTTAGAGGAGTACGATAGAAATTTCATTATCTCAATATGGATAGACTCACATTGGAGTACTCAAAGAAATCCATTGATCAAACGTTAGAAGACTCCAAGCTGAGACTCATCAAACGATTGACACACGGAACATCTTCATCGTACCTAGCCTTAGATAAGAGAATCCCCAGAACACTGACACCAAGATCCATATGTCAGATAGCCAATCAGGCAATAGGATACAAGGTTTCAAACCTTAACCGAAACTCTATGAAAATCAAACTGCGCATGAAAACTCAATACCTTGGTTACTCATCACTATTTAGGAGAGCTCAGTTCTAACGACCCTTATTCTAGAATTATTATTGTTGTAGTCAATACCATCCCGGTCTTATAGTCTGATATAAGATTATTAATTACTATAATTGCCCATATTACTCATCACGATTCAGGAGGACTCAATTCTAACGACCTTTATTCTTGATTTAATATTACTGTAATCATTACCATCCCAGTCTTACAGTACAATATAAGATTATTAATTACTAAAATTGACCATATCTAGTAGTTTTAGTAAGTATTAGGGTTTCAGCCCTCAAACACTGTGTACTGTTGTTACAAGCACATCAGTCCAATTTCAACTATCACTACAACCTACACAGTACGTATCTCATTCTGAACATTTTACCATAAGTAGCCCTGATTGTCTAGTTTTTAACCAAATAAATGGAATATTTTTCTGATTTTTGTATATTTAGTTATCAATTTCTTATTACTGCTCATCAGCGCAGGAACAGTCCTGGCCGAGAGCAATTATCTTAATCTGTTTTGATTAATTGATGATATGGACATACTCAATTAATTAATACCACTTACTGACATTACTTACTCACCTCATAAGCATTTTACAGAACCCGATCAGCCCTGAATTTTTATAGTTTTCTTCATCTTATGGTATGCCTTTCTAAAGCAATTCGTTTATACATCATTAACCCGATCAGCCCTGAATTTTTATAGTTTTCTTCATCTTATGGCATGCCTTTTTAAAGCGATTAGTTTATACATCATTATCTCTTTAAAACCCGTATTACCCCAAATAAGACATGTAATCACAGACACTGATATGTACAACCACATACTGACATGAATTCCAGAACCTATGTTGACACATCAAAAGCATTAGTATACTAATGCACACGAATTGGAGTAAGAATTTGCATATAGTTCTCAATTAGGGTAAAATACCCGGTGGAGAACATGTTTATCGTATGACTCGACTTGATTGATTAATAAAGTTGCCAACTTTCGTTGGACAGAGCATGATATTGAACACAACAGCAAGGAACGACATGAATTCAATGATTTAACACAATGGGGATGTCCTCTAGAAACTTGTGCATGAAGATTAGATACGTGATCAACATAGGAATACCAATGTTCATGCACTAAATATATCGTATGTCATAATGTTTCTCGTATGAAGCAATACTAATATCACAAATAGCAACAACAATCCATGATTTCTTCACGACATGATGATCATACTCATACGAAATTCAATAGACAAAATTGTAGGGAAAAACAAACATCATCCTACCTCTTAAAGATGAAACCGCCAAGTTCCTCAAGTGTGCTTCGACTCTACCTCGCACCACCTTCCAAGCTTTACCGATCCACCACGAACCACAACTCGAACTGGAGTGGAGAGTCTCTGGTTGAAAAGATTTGAAGGAGGAAGGAAGCACCACAACTCGAGTCTTTGCCAAAAGAGTTTTCCGGCTCCTCATTTACACTTAAATAGGTCATGTCTTTTCCTACTCCACCAATCTCTACCATAGACCGTAGTCTCATCCCACGGTCACGAATTGATCCATCCTGATGGTCTCCTCATTCAAAACGTGGTTCACAGTTCTCCTTCTATTTCAGTTAGGATTCCATAAAGGTAGGAATTACTTCAAATTTGACATGCCCCTCCTTGACAAATGGCACACTTAAATTGCTTGAAATATACCATATTAATTCCTAATTGGATCCCCCTTCAATTAAGCATATTTACCATAAATAATTTCCCTTCTTTAATTCCAAATTCAAATCGGTTTCAAAATAGGAGTTCAAATCCGAATTCCACCACGATTTGATCCCCCTAATCAAGGATAAATTAGTTGGGCCACGTCACCCACGTGCCCACTAATTCCTCGCAAAAAGGATTTCACAAAAATCAAAACTCCAAAATGCAAAATGGTGCGATCGATCGGCAAACACTGGCGATCAATCGGCACACACACAAAAATGCGTTCTCCAGTAGATCCGATCGATCGTGCGCGCTCAATTTTAAAATCACAGTAACTATGGTCGATTGTTTTTCAAAGCAATCGATCGCGCGTACACAAGTTGCAAATTATAGTAGATACGATCGATCGCATTGGCCTAGGTTTCGATTCTGTTACAATGCCCGATCGATTGTGTATCCTTGGTGATCTATCGCGATGAAAAATGCAATTTTCCAAATCTTTTTGCTCCGAACTTCAAATTTCAAGAAATTGGTGACGTTGGAAAGCTCTCTTCGCAGGCTTTAATGCCAAGACACAAAACATAGCGAAAGAAAATCAAACACACAATATATTTTAATTTTAATAACATACCAATTTGTCGGGTGTTACACTTATAATGTGTATTAGTGTTATTTTGAACATATTATTAAGTACTAATACGTATTAGTGGTTTAAACCCTAATTCTAGTAAACTGTTTTGTTCATCACTGCCCACTTCCTTCTGTCCCCACAGTTAGAATAGTAAGAATCTAACTCTGAAATTTTTACGGTAGATAATCCCATGAGTCTAGTTTCTTACCTCACTAAAGTCTTATTTTTCTGATTTTTATTTATTTATTTACGATTTTTATAGTACAAACTATCGGCACAGAAACAATCCTATCCGAGAAGACAATACTTAATCATACTTAGTAATCCCATGTTAATAACCCTTAATCATGATACTACGATCTTTTTAACCTTATATACTCCCCTCGTAGGAATATTCCAGACCCTTATATGTTCTAGAATTTAGTTATTCCATGCTTTTATACACTTTTAATTCAACAAACCACTTTTAGGACACTTCCCTCTTTATAATGAAGATCTTAATACTATAATCATAACCCATAATCATATAGAACAATTAAATCGGAACTTTTACAGAATTAAGAATAGGATTTTCTGACTTCCAACGATAAAGAGATGTAATCATAATTATATTTCCATCAAAGACAAACATGCAAGAAATAGAATGAGATATTAAACGAGGCATAACAACATGCACACTCATATGTATAATCAAAGAATCTACACTACTGAGATAAGATGATATGAATCATAATATAATCATCATATGAATGAATCAAGAGAGTATAAAACAAATTGGTTAGGAAAAACCATCCTACCACTTGTTGTACGAAAATCACACGTCCACGCGTAGCTCCTTCTCTTCCCTTTGCAATGAAGCCTTCGCTCCTTGGATCGGACAAGATTTGAGATGGAGGAGGAAGGTGAAAGCTTGCTAGAGTAATGGCAAAGAGGAAGAGAAGAGGCTAGGGTTAGGGCTAGGGCGTCACAAGCCTTGGCGAGCAAATAGCATGGGCCGGCCCTCCTCTATGGCTTAAATAGCCAATCTCTACTTCAATTAGGAGATCTCCCTAATCAAGATCCTTTCCTAATCCCATATCCCAGCCTGCCAATTAGAAGCTCTCCTCCAAGTAGGCCAGCCTACCAATTAGAAGCTCTCCTCCAATTAGGTCAAGACGTCCAAGCCATGAGGATCCTCAATTAGTTAGGATTTGTAATCTTTTTTATTAAGATACTACCTTATCAAGACCAACTCATATCTCAACTAAGAAGTTACCAAATATGCACAAACCAATTAGACACCCCTCTCTCTCAAGTTGTCCTCCTCCCATTGGCTGGTAAAAGGTGACTTAATTACCTCCTTTAAATTAAGATTTTACTCCTATTAATTATCTCAATTAAAATAGTAACTTTTCGGTCTTCTGCAGTACTTTCCTTATTTTCCGTGAGTAGGTCAAACAAAATCTCTGCACCACAATGCACTCTAATAGACTGATGACCCCATGATGCCACGTAACCCACATGCTCATGGCGCCCCTGGGCCCGTGCCATGTGGCTCTACGTCCAGGTCCCTTGCATCTTGGCTTGAGTCCATTGCGCACATGCCTCTGATGTCCCTCGTGCACATTACATGCTACACCATCTGCATTGACCACAAACCACATACTATAACCAAAATTAACTTACCAAACATGGAACTCATATGAGTCTAACCCACAGAACACACACTCTGGCTCCTGGCGTCAGGTCTTCTTAGACCCCGGGCGAAAAGTAGTACCCAGCGCCAGGACCAGCTCTCGCACCATGAAGCGCTGCCTAGTTTGGTCACACGATTAAGCAAATCATCTCACATTATAAAAGTCAAATGACATACCAAAGCACACAACATGACCAAAAATCAAATCGGGCAAAAAACTTTCCTATTTTAGACCAGTTTCCTAAAATAGAAATTTTAGTCAACATACTGATTTTTAGGGTGCTATAGTATATGTCATTTAACTATTAAAATCATGATTTTCTATTTATTTACATAAGAATAGATAATCATGATGAGTCTTCTAGAAGAGCTATTTTATACAATACATATTCCTATTGAATTCAAGTGTCTGACCATGCTTATGTCCTTTTGATTTATTATATGAACCCTTTTATATTTTTTGTAGCAGTAGAACCTCATATTTTGCAATCGGGTTCCAAATACATGTCTGAACCTTGTACAACATTGTTTCAGCAAATATATATATATATATATATATATATATATATACCCGACATGAAATCCCTATTATACCTTATAGTATTTTAGCCTAACCATGATCTTGCTATTAAACCTGAAAAATTGTCACTTTTCTGTCTTTTTTGTTTTTTCGATGTATATCAATTATGAATTTGTGTTTCTACAACACCATTGTTAGGCAGCGTCACCTTTAGTCTTCATTTGGGTTTTTGCTTATTTAAATGCATGTGTTTCATCATTGTTCAGCATTCAACTTGGTAGTTCTATCCCTAATTAGGATTGGCTAGAATTAGGAAAATATGTTTCCATCATTATTAAGGATTGTTTCCTCAGAAATTAACACAAGTTCTTGATCTCTGAGAAAATATTAGGTTGTTTGAGTTATCATCTTACCTCCCTTAGCATGGGAGTTAAGTTATTTTCCTTGTTACTTTGGTTAACTTAAAAGTATATGCAGTATTTATCCACGTACAGACAAGATTCAAGGTCAGAATGTTATTGAAGAGTTCCATAAATATTTGGTGTCTTTCTCTTCGAACGAATGTTAAATTATTGAATCATAGAATGCTCACCATAAAGCCATGACTGCACTAGAGACCCATCTAGCTCTACGCATTGGGACCCATTTGGCCTAGCCCTTTTGAGGCACCTCACATGCTTAAACTAGGTTGTTAAGCATCATGGAAGGCTTATACAATCTCCGACGATTGTGTACATGAACATCAATGGTACCCACGTCTCTAGACTCCTTGTAGGCTTACACTAGAACTCCTAGAGGTATATGGGCTAAGTTGTCCTTCTGACAACCCATTAATTGGGAGTAGAAATTCATTTACTCCTAGCATTGATCTATATATTTCATGTTATAGAGTCTGATCATTTCATCTGGATCTTAGGAATTTTTGAAGTTAGAGTTGAAGTGTTTCTATCGGTAGATCTATATCCTATTGGAAGTTCATGTAATGGCAATTGACTATTCTGTTGTTTGGATTGTCATTGATTCTACTACTTAATATTCTTCTATTGTAGTTTTACATTCTGCTGAGTATTTCTATGAATTCTCATTAATCCTCTCATCCAGGCTACATAGCAGATGCAAAATAGAGGGTAGCACGTTAGCAAAAAACATAGCAAAAATGTTTGTAGCATAGTTATTTCTCATTCTGTTCAGTTTAGAACTGATGTAATATAGTATTGAACCAACAAAACAAGCCACATTCTTATTATTAATCTATCCTACTTGGCTGTCTTCACATTCTTTTTATTATGATGGTGTGAATGGCAACATATCTGTGACACCTCAAGGGTGCGTTTAGAAGCTGAAATCTTTCTTTCACCTATCAGGCATGAGGGTGAAAATTTTCACAATTGATTTCTGAAATATGCTTGAGAACTGAAAATAAATCACGTTGATTTGTGTTTTGAAAGGAATATTCATCAGCCCGGGTATCGTGTAATCGATTACGCGATAGGATGGGCTATCGTGTAATCGATTAGACGATAGCTTTTTAATGAGGTAAACTTTAACGATATGTTTCTTACTCATTTTTTATCCGTTTTGGCCCTTTTTTTCATTTTAGTGCACTATCTTATAATGATGATATCATAAAGACGTTGAGCTACCGCGTATTATTTTTCATGGATTTTGTGGGACTTTTTAATAAAATATCAAGGTCATTATGATATCATGATGATCAAAAAGAGCATAAAAAAATGGAAGAACAAAAAAGGCTTAAAACAGACTAAAAATAAGGGAGATATGAATTCTTGAAGTTTGTCTGGGGATTACACGATAAAATGTGCTATTGTGTAATCCCCCTTTAAAATGGGACAAACTTCAATAGTTCATATCTCTCTCATTTTTAGTCCATTTTTGGCCTTTTTTTGTCTTCCTTATTTTTTAGAAAGAGCATAAAAAATAAGGAAGAACAAAAAAAATGGCCAAAAATGGACTAAAAATGAGGGAGATTTGAACTGTTGAGGTTTGTTCCGTTTTAATAGGGGATTACATGATAGCTCACTGTATCATGTAATCGATTCTACGATAGCCGAGCTATTATGTAATCCAACGCATGATAGCCTAGTTATCGTGTGTTGGATTACACGATCGATTACATGATATCACTGGTTATCATGTAATCAATTACACAACTTTTTTATTGAGACAAACTTCAACGATGCATTTCTTACTCATTTCTGATCTGTTTTGGCCTTTTTTTTCATTCTTCCTCATTTTTACCACTCGTTCTTATTGTGATGAAAAAAAGTCCAAAAACGGACTAAAAAATGAGGGAGATATGACCTGAGGGGCTCCCTCGGCTCAACGGTGTAGCGGCAAAGGCGTCGGGGTGTAGGCAAACATTGGGGTGACCGGCTTTGGACGACCCGAGTAGTTACTCAGGAGGGGGGGTGCACGGGCTCCCTTGGCTCAACGGGGCGGCGGCAGCGTCGAGGTGGGGGGCTCGACTAGGAGACTGGGGGGGGCTCAACCAAGCGACGACGGCGACGGGGGCACGGGCTCTCTCAGCTCAATGGGACAGCGTCAGGGTGGGGGGACAAACCTCTGGGAGAGAGCTGATTTTTTTTTGATGAAGAGGCGCGACGATCGATTCGTCAGCCTGATTTTCACTTCGGTGAGAATCAGTTTTTCAGGGGTGAAAGGCGACAATTTTCACCTATCACCATCACCGACCATTTTTCACCCTTTCAGCTTTCAAACACTTTTCACCCTGATAGGTGAAAATTTTCACCTTTTCAGGCCTAAAAGATGGGTTTTTCAGCTTCCAAACACACCCCAAGTCTTTAGCATTTAAAAATATATACCCCGATGTGGCTAGAAATTTGGGGCGTGACAATTTCTCTATTTGCCAATGGCAGTTTTTCAATTGTTCTACTTTTGCACATTATTAATCTTTTATTTTTGGATTATTTAATCTCAATACTTAATTTATTTAGGGTTGTTATAAATGGTGGCCTCTAGTTCCACTTTTTGGAGAACTGGCAGCCATAGTTGCTGGTTCATCAAGCTCTGGGAGGGTGATGATGGTGGTTCCACAACCCACGGCAATCCCGTTATTGCATTGGTCTCCAATGCAGAACCTACGCTTGTGGGATTTTCTGAATCTCCCCAAAATGTTAATCGCCCAGATCCAATCCCTGAAATCGTTCTTCAAAATTTTGTTGCTCCTTCCTTGTAAAGATAAATCTAAAATCGAGACAAATTCAGCAAGTAGAATTATCAATTATATGCATAAGAATATGTGTTTCTGTTTCTCAGATGTCACATAATCTAATTTTGGAGAGGATTCCCAAGACCCCCCTGCACCCAAAGTCATACCATAAGTGGAATTCTTTCTACTTAGGGAATCTCTCATGCCCAAAAGCGTCTCATTGGGCCCCACCTTAATGGGCCTCATCATTGTCATGGAAGCATATCTTCTCCACAATCCTGGTCTCCTCTAACGACGGCGAGCCATGCTTCAAAGTTGAAATCTGTAGTAGTGGGAAACATACAAAGAGAAAATAATGTTATTTCTCAAATGGAATGCCAAACAAGAAGCATCTTAGATTGAAGAGGGATTAATCTAGTTGCTCATTTGAATAGACCCAATGCCATATTTCATTCCAGTTCTTCTGCGGGATGGAATCACACAAGCCCCTTCACGTAGGAGTTAGACAACAATGAAGATGAAGAGCAAGAGCCATGCTCATTGAATTCTATCTTGAATCCCAACAAGAAGAGTCACAAACGAGGATGGAAGAAGAAAAAAAATGTAAGTAGAGTTTTATTTTCCTAATTTTCTGTGTTTACTCTTTATGAAAGAGGTATTTTTTCCTTATGTGTTTCACCTTGATGTTTGAAAAGGGCTGCTTCTACATTGCTGCATTTTGTTTTCCATTTTGGAGGTTGTGCTAATAAAATTTTCTCAATTATTCAAGAAAAAAACAGAAGAAGGAATAACTATTTTAATGTGATTATTTTTTTTATAATTAATAATTTTATTAAGAAACAAAACAAAAGAGAGTACAATGGAAGGGAGAGAACAATAAACTCCTCAACTCAAGGAGAGCTAAATGGAAGACTCCCCTAAAGAACCCTAATGCCAATGGAGGCTCAAAAGACAAATGACAAAAGACAAACATTTGTGCACGTCGATCGATCGCTGTAGAGATGCGCTGAAGGAGTCCAAGTGCTTGTTGTGCTCAAGGAGACCGCTGGTCCCATAGGGTATGCATGAAGGAACAATGTATGAGACAAGTGTCCTTAAGGTGGAAGGCATTGAGGATCTCCTTAGCTTTATAAATGAGGTTTTGGCCCAAAACATAAGTCTCAAGCTTTGTATCTTCAAATATTCGTTTGTTTCTCTCTTCCCAGATCATTGTAGCGAAACAAGTGAAACCAACTTGGATGATGTAACCAGAATGCTTTTTGTTTTTGACGAATTACGTCATCCAATTAAGTTCCATGGTGTGGCTCCCAATTGTATGAAAGATGTTGCACTTTCATAGATACATGCGCCAGATCACATTGGCATATATACATTCAAATAGGAGGTTTTGATTGATTCTTCACTTCGCCTGCAAAGGACATTTCTGTTTGCTAAAGGTATCACCCTTCTTTTCAAGTTGCCTAATGTGAGAAGGCCATCATTTAGGGCCATCCAGGCGTAGAAGGAGTAGCGATTTACCCAGTGCTTGAACCATTTGGGGTCGTGCCAAGGGACATTATCAGTTTTCACCTTGGTAGCATCCCAGGCACTCCTAAAAGAAAACTTACCAGATCGAGTGAGCCATCCAAAAGTTATCCTTTTCTTTAAGGGAGCTGCTCAGTGTGGAGGTTACCTGAATTTAGATAGTTAGCAATTGATTCATTCGTGGTGCCACTGATCTACACATGAAATACGCATTTTATTATCTCCTAAACTTATATTTATGTTAGTATTTTGATTAGATTTAGTGATACTTTAATATAGTTTTTGGTTTTTGTAGAAAAATAAGAGTAAGATACAGAAATAAGGTGAAAAGTGACTTCAATGATTAAATCTTCATAACTTAGTGTACATATCTCTGATTCAACCAATTTTTTATGTTAAAGTTCAAGAAGTCAGCTTTCCAACGCCATAGACCACGCGCAATTCAGAGTTCGGAGCAAAAAGTTATAACCAGTTGAAAATTATGAACAGTACTTACGATCGATCAACATTTCATACACGATCGATCGCCAGAGCCCAGAAACAATACTATCGAAGGAAACGATCGATCGGCCCTCAACACGATCAATCGTATCTACTGGAGTTTTTAAGTTTTTGGATGTGCGAAATACAGTAAACATGATCGATCGGTGAACTAAACGATCTGCTGACCAGATGAAACGGACGATCGGCGCGACAACGCAGAAATCAACGAAGCAAAGTGATCAATCAGCAAGCGATCAATCGGCTATACGGAGCGACCGATTGGTTTGTGCGGCAAGACCTAAATCAAGCCTATTTAGACTCGGATTTGGAAGGGGACTTCGGGGTTTCTCTTCAAACATATAAATAAGCCTTAAGGGAGAACATTTTGAGAATCTTCTTGAGCTATTTTGTAGGCTAGAGCAAATGAGAGAAGAAGAGGAAGAAGATGAAGAAGAACATGACGATGGATTCTCTTCCAATGCGAGGCTAAAATGTTTTCCAAGGCGTAGATGAAGCCCAATAGACTGGTTGTATAGTTTCTTTTCTCTCATATTATGTTTTACTCTAGTTGGTGTATGACTCTTTATTATGCAATTAATCTTAATTCATTGGAGTTTGTTCTTTGTACATGAGAGAGACAAGAGTGAATTAATTGGATTTCAATCTGAAAGAGCACTTGCGTGTCCGAGAGGAACGTGAGTAATCTGAAGTGTTATATACTAATAAAGTTTCATTGGTTTATATTCGAGAGGGATAGATCACAGTTCCATGTTTTAATCGGTTATATGTTACGTATGAGAGGAAAGCACTATAATTTCAATTGACAAGTGTATGTCCGAGAGGAATATGCTAACCAATTGGAAATCTTTATTCAAAAGAGAGAGATGATACATTAGTTTATTGTGGTGGATTCGAAGCCTTGGCCTTCTCCATATTGACTAAATCTCAGTTAGATTAGCTAAAGTTCATCTCTTTCTTTAGATTAATTAAAAACTGCAACTTTCTCTTGAATTTGGTAAATTATTTAACTGTCCATGAGGTTCGATAACCCTTCAATACTCGCTGTAGTACACAACTTCCTTGTGCACTTGCAAGGGTTTAATTTTAAACGATCAAGTTTTTGGTGCAGTTGCTAGGACGAAAGCCAATAATTTGCCAAATTCTTAGCGTAGCTTAGTTTTAGAGTAGTTTAGTGAGTCTTATCTTAGATTATTTTTCAGTAGCTTAATTTGTGTTTTGTTTTTCTTATGTAGGATTAAGAGAGGACGTGGAATTCTCGCCAACGTGGAAGGGCCATCCCTTCCCTTTGTCTGCACTCTCTTATGCTTCTCTTTTTAGATTAATTTTTGTGTTTGGTATTTTCTTTTCTTTCTGTGGTTGCATATTGTGCTAGTTGTGGCTATTATGACTGTTAGTTGTCAATATCTAGGACTGATGATTACTAGTTGTGGATATCTAGGGTTGATTTTCTGATTTATGGTTGTGTGATAGTGTGGTTCGGGTGTTGATGAATGCATGGTCAAGAAATGTCTTCACCTTTCTATGGATTTTTCCATAAGAACCCATATAGGTGCTTTAATGATTATTATTCTCCACACACACCTGATTCCCCTCCCTATGAAGTGTCGTTCCACCCATATCCCTTATATTCTGATACTTACAATCGTGGGTGGGATAATCACTCCAAATTTAGGACTAGCACATCTTCCCTACAATCCCCACCTCTTTTTATGTCAGAACCATGTGCCTTCTGTTTAAGTTCAATTCATACCCCAGTGGAGTGCCCTTTGGCCCATGAGTACCCAGATTTTATACGCAAGTATGTGAATGAGGCCCATGGTCTTCACAGGTGGGGGGACCATCCTATTTCCCCTTGGACGCAACTTGATCAAGCCAGGATTTCCTAAGCCAACAACTGCCTTATCAACCAGCCTCTACTCCTCAATTTGGCCAATCTACCTTAGAAGACCAATTCAAATATTAGCTCTTTTAACCGAGATGAAAACCGAACAAAAGTCTCAGGCCCAACTAATCCATTCGCACACACAGACCATTGCCAATATAGAAACGCAGTTATAACAACTGGCACAGGCCATGGATATGAGCGAAGAATGCATTTTACCTATCCAACCCCAATGTCCGATGGGCCAAGTTTTTGACGAATGGATATGTTTTTCCCCTGACCATGATGTTACAACCCTTCGGAGTGCCCAAAAATTTGAAAATGAGCTTGAGTGGATTTTATGAAATGATCAAGAAGGTGTGGAAATTAAAGAAGAAGTGAGTGCGTCGATAGAACCCCGCTTTAATCCTTCTTCTATATCTGAGGAGTCATAGTCTAAGGCACTATCAATGGAACCTTCTGTTCCTGAAACACCATTCATACCATGTCTTTACCGATCTAACCCTTTGCTTATTGAAAGTAACTTAGAATGTTTAATAGATTGTACAATTGATTCACTATTTGATGAGGCTCTCCAAAGTATGTTACGAAACGAGGCCCCTATGGCCAAATTGGTTGATTTAGGAGAGGAGGAGCACTTTATTTTAAAATTTTCTCATGAATTTCTCCCATTGAAAATGCAGTGATGCCTATTTCCAAAGCTTCCCCACCCACCACTCCACACCTTCATTCTGCGATGTGCTCCATACTTAGGTAACAAGGATAGGAGTGTGTGGGGAAATTATTTAATTGATCCAGGCTGAATTCTTGAGGATCCGAACCCTTCAGAAGACTGTGGCTCCGTCTGGCTGAAGAGGTTAAACTTAACCCTTCAGAAGATTGTGGCTCCGTCAGGCAATATTCAGGTATATTCTCTCATTTTCTTATTTTCTTTGTTATATGATCATTGTCATTTTTTATATATATCTAGTTCACATTGAGGACAATGTTCATAATAGGTTTGGGAGAGGGAGTATTGCCTGCATAAAAAAAACAAAAAAAAAACATACAAAGTTGATTAGTTTTTAGGTTGTTTTGTGCATGCTTCAATTCTTAGGTGATTAATTTGCATTGGAAGTGTGAGTAACAAAACAACCTAAAAACTAATCAACTTTGTATGGTTTTTTTTATAGTTTATCCTGTAATAATGCATGCTTCAATTCTTAAGTGATTAATTTGCATTGGAAGTGTGAGTAAGTATACTAGAGGATAGATACACTTAACTAAGAATATCTTTCTATTATAGTCCTCTTGGAACAGGTGTTTGAGCTTAAGAAAACTCACATACACACTAGTGCATAAAGTAATATCATCTAGAGATTTGTTGAATAATAATCTTAAGTGGGATGTCTTTAGTCATAGTCATTAGATGATATGTGGTTGTCTGTTGAGTTTAAAAGATCATGATAGACCATTTACTTGGCAATGGATAAGGGCTTGGAACCGGAAATAGGTTGAGAGTATAATACAGCCTGGACAGAATAAAGATGTGATGGAAATATGAAAGGTAAAAAAAACAAATTATAAAAATGAGAAAACAAAAGAAAGGGGTTACTTGACTACTATAGGATTAACTTAGGCTGATGCTTAGGCCCGAAGCGGTCTACTTAAAACCTAATGCCCTAAGCCAAATTGGTTGGGAGTCATTGACCTGAGTCATTACTAAACCTAAGCATCTTGAAGTCAGGCCTTACACAGTCCTATTGAAAAAAAAAAGTCTATGTTGTATTATCCTCTCAAATCTAAAATGTTGGACTAGAAGGAGGTGCGCATGTATTTGTGCTATCATGAACCTAAAAATTATTGTGACTATGTAGATTCTGATGTTCTTTGATTAATGGGTAACACTGGATCTGTGTGAAACAGAAATTTAGAATGTATGACTACAATGTTCTACATTTTTTACTATTTATACTATCATGCTATATCATATTGAGCAAAAATTTTCAAGATGAAAGTGTAGAATAAAACCCCTTACTTGAGGGCTTCTATATTCCCGTTGATTATGAACCAAATACGTGTGGTTGATTTTTTTAAGCATTGTGGTTTACATTTTTCAGGATAATAGGTTTGCCTGTTTTGCATTGTTTTATTTTGTTTTGTTTCCACTTAGGTAAATTAGGTTAATAAATACATGTTTGTGGGTAGCATGGCTGCAAACCCTCACGAGACACAACTCGTCCTATTAGGGCCACCTAGAGGTTTCACCGCTTGTTGCATACGATCAATGCAATCTTGTTCCCTGCGAAAGTGGCATTTATTTTTTTACTTTAATCTCTTGTTTATTTTAGTTCCTTTACTTTGTTTTGTTTGATTTTATTTTTGTTTTGTTTTGCTAGGGACTAACAAAATATAGGTTTGGGGGTGTGATCTACACATGAAATATGCATTTTATCATCTCCTAAACTTATATTTATGTTAGTATTTTGATTAGATTTAGTGATACTATAATATAGGTTTTTATTTTTGTAGGACTTCAATAGTTAAATCTTCATAACTTCGTGTACATACCTCTGATTGGACTGATTCAAACTTCATGTTAAAGTTGAAGAAGTCATCTTTCCAACACTACCGACCATGCATAATTCGGAGTTCCGACCAGAAAGTTTTAACCAGTTGAAAATTATGTACAGTACTTACAATCGATCAGCATTTCATACGCGATCGATCGCCAGAGCCCAGAAACAGTACTATCTAAGGAAATGATCGATCGGCCCTTAACACGATCGATCATATCTACTGGAGTTTTTAAGTTTTTGGATGTGTAAAATACAGTAAACACGATCGATCGGTGATCTAAACGATCGATCGACTGACCAGATGAAACGGACGATCGGCTCGATAACGCAGAAATCAAAGAAGCAAAGTGATCGATCGGCAAGCGATCGATCGGCTATATAGAGCGATCGATCGGTTTGTGTGGCAAAACCTAAATTAAGCCTATTTCGACTAAGATTTGGAAGGGGACTTCGGGGTTTCTCTTCAAACATATAAATAAGCCTTAAGGGAGAACTTTTTGAGAATCTTCTTGAGCTATTTTGTAGGCTAGAGCAAATGAGAGAAGAAGAAGAAGAAGAAGATGAAGAAGAACATCACGATGGATTCTCTTCCAATGCGAGGCTAAAATGTTTTCCAAGGCGTAGATGAAGCCCAATAGACTGGTTGTATAGTTTCTTTTCTCTCATATTATGTTTTACTCTAGTTGGTGTATGACTCTTTATTATGCAATTAATGTTAATTCATTGAAGTTTGTTCTTTGTACTTGAGAGAGACAAGAGTGAATTAATTGGATTTCAATATGAAAGAGCACTTGCGTGTCCGAGAGGAACGTGAGTAATCTGAAGTATTATATACTAATAAAGTTTCATTGGTTTGTACTCGAGAGAGATAGATCACAGTTCCATGTTTTAATCGGTTATATGTTACGTCAGAGAGGAAAGCACTATAATTCGAATTGACAAGTGTATGTCCGAGAGGAATATGCTAGCCAATTGGAAATCTTTATTTAAAAGAGGGAGAGAGATGATACATTAGTTTATTGTGGTGGATTCGAAGTCTTGGCCTTCTCCATATTGATTAAATCTCAGTTAGATTAGCTAAAGTTCATCTCTTTCTTTAGATTAATTAAAAATTGCAACTTTCTCTTGAATTTGGTAAATTATTTAACTGTCCCTAAGGTTCGACAACCCTTCAATATTCGCTGTAGTACACAATTGCCTTGTGCACTTTCAAGGGTTTAATTTTAAACGATCAACCACCTAGCTCAAGAACAGTTCTATTGCCAAATTTCCGAATGAGTGCTTGTACGCTACTCCAAGGGTCTAGCCACATCCTCATTGTGCGACCATTGCCAATGCTAGGGACACATCTCTCCTACATAAAAGTTTTTAGTTGGAGAATAGAATTCCAGGCATAAGAGCAGTGTTGGGGTCTAGTCATCCAGATGGAACTGTTTTTAAGATAAAGACCATGAATCCATAAGCACCATAGGGATTCTTTGCATGTTGTGCATCTTCAGAAGAGCTTAGCAAGATTTGTATTGTTGATGTCTTTTATGCGCCTAACCCCAATACCCCCTTCTTTGAGGGGCCGGCATAGCCTTCTCCAGGATATGTTGTGAAAACCATTGGAATGAGCAGTACCTTTCACTAGAAAAGTGGCCATGATGCTTTCCAACTTTCAATAGACTTTGGCGGGGAGTTTAAAGCAGGATGTCTAGAAGACATTTAGGCCTCCGATGACCGATTTGATTAGTTGCAATCTTCTGGCATAAGATAGGAGTGCTTCTTTCCATCCGTTGACACGGTTGATGATCCTGTCAATAAGAGGTTTATAGGCTGAGTAAGAAATGCGCTTAGAGGAGAGAGGCATACCCAAATATTTGATCGGAAAGGTCCTTGCTTGGATTCCAAAGGTTTGGAGGATGGCTGACTTGGACCGGCTTCCTGCATAGAAGGAGATAGAACTCTTGTTGATGTTCACATGAAGACCAGACATGTTAGCGAAGGCTGAAAGGATTTCATTAATGCAAACGGCTGACTGCACATCATCCTTGGAGAATAGGAGGACATCATCTGCAAAAAGCAAGTGGGAGATGGGGAGACCTCCCTCGATGTTGGACTTTAATGTGATTATTAAAGGGTAATTTGTATGTATATAATTATATAAATGTGTATGCACTGATAATCATGGATTAATAGAATTCCTTCTATTGGGTAGTCCTTATTCATTGCTTGTTCTTAGATATATTGGCTTAATGTTATTCATGACTCATACATACATATATATATATATATGCATCATGATTTTTTTTCCAAAAAGATAATATGCTTGGATTATTTGAAGAGCAAGACGATGAGGGTAGCATGAACCTAGTACTATGAGTCAAACCCCTTATGCAGTTATTCATTATTATTTAGTTTCTTGTGGACGAACGGTCGGCGAATAGGAGGGATAGATTTTTCCGTCTTGGAGATGATGCCTTGTGCATTCAAAGGTAGCACAAAATAACGAGTTTGGATGGCACTTTGTCCTATGTATACATGTTTTCGGAAAGGACTACGATGTTCAACTTTTGAGTCATTGTTTTAATCCATTTGTTTTTTAATATTTACTTTTTGATGATGGACGTTATTATGATATTGGATCTTCCTACCATAATCACGGCAATGGAATTGTATTATATTGATGATATAATGCTATTACGATGGATTGATGACTCGTTTGCATGGATATGGCCTGCTAGAATTATCATGTTATAGGCTTATTTAATTGCATGTTAATATTCTTAGCTTCCGCACTCCAATGTAAGCAATTGGGATAATTAGTTTAGGGTAATGTACTATTCCCTTAATGAGCATGAATGCTCACCCTTTTGGCATGTTAGAACTCATGGAGGAGAAGTCACTATCAGTATCACTCTATTCCCATCTTTGTATAGCATAAGGAATAGAACGCAGGTCAAACCATGAATTGGATGGACTGGGTCCACAACCAAGTTGATCCCATCCGAGCCCATAGTGTGAGAAATGGAACATCAGAGTGCTCTTTCATTTATTGAGTATATATTATTTTTTAATTGCACTCGATGGGATTGATATCCCTGTTTTAATAGAAACAAATAACAGAGGATTGATATCCCTCGTATATGGTAACTAATTATGTAACAGGAGTGAGCCAGAAGCACAATTCACACTACGGGCCTCCATTTACTCAAGTAAACGGGCTACCTTGGTGTACAGTGGCACTTTTAATCCGAGCCCTAGGATTTGAATCAATGTAAGAAGAGCCGCCTGAAGTAGTAGGAGGAAGATCTACCTGATCTGGTATCTCCATCAGATGACTCCCATCAAGTCTTGCCAAACGGGAAAGGCTTTTCTCATTTGGTGCAGTTGGAAAAATCGCTGCATGATGTGGCATTGGCTGAGAAATCAGGCGAGGATTTTGTTGAGCTGGGATATCAGCCTGCAAAGGAGATTCTTAACAAGGCATCTCTGTATGAGGAGGCACTGGACCATCAGCATGTGGCACTGGCGAAGGAAGGACGCCCTGATTTTGGGGAGATTATGGTAGGGCCTGATTGTGTGGAGACATTGGTCCGCCCTGTATGAGGAGGCACTGGACCATCAGCATGTCGCCATGGCAATCGTCGGTTTGATTGAAGCTGCAAGTCCACGGGGGTTCCATTCTTCATGTACTCAGCAACAACAAAAAATTGACATGTTCAAACAATGCACATTTGAGGCGCATATGTGGCTCCATTCATATTCAACCTTTTGGGGGAGTGATGACCCGTCTTCCCAATCAGCAACAATAATATCCGGATATTTGAAGTGTGTAGATATCTCAACACGAACCCGTGCATAAGCAAGATGGGAGTTATTGTTCATTGGTGAGTCTTGATGCAATGGAATCTCTATATTGCTGGTAAGCTAACCAAGAGACTTCTTTGTAAAGTATTGAACAGGAATATAAGGGAGCGCACCAAAATTGGGACCGATTTGGTGATCTTGCGAATTGGTCAAAATCCTAGATGCCATTTCTGCAAGGTCGACCATCTATAGACCAAGTTGTAGAATTAAGAACCTTGTTGGCATCATCTTCGAAAGTGAATTTAAACAAGAACGACCCAGTATCCAAGGAGTGCATCTCAAATGCAAAGACATACCAAATTTTTGTTAGCAAACTCTTCAAACGCAGAAAATAGGGTCTTCTTCCCATTACATAGCCCATGCTCAAGTTGCCCCATCGGCACTTCTTTTCCAAGAAGGAAGAAGGAACCCATATGGAGGGCTTTGAAAAGCAATTGGGAAAAATGGAGGAGGAGGGGAAGCTCCATGGGGTCCCAAAAGAAGCACCCACCATGGTCCCAGAGGAGCTGCCAGCAGGGGGGGCGACCCTTAGGCCTCAAACCAAACTCTCCTCTCACTTGGTCTCTGCATGCTCTTTGACACCATTGTTGGCAGGTAGATAATTTGCACATGGAATAGAAGAAAAGAATTCTCTCTCCATTATTTCTCCCTCTATTCAAGCATCCCCTTTGCTTGGAGCAATTTGTGAGTGAGGTTATTTTGAGGAAGGTTCATTAACTAGTAGCCAGATTCGTTGTTGACACATGATGCTCAATTCTCCTTATCGCTCTTATCTCATGCTGAGCCGATTACACTTTTTTTTTTTGGTTAATCAAGCAATTTTATTAGCACAACTTAGAAAAGGCAACCAAGATATACTAAGACAAAGATAGCCTTGTCACGGCCCGTATTTTTAAAACTTTTATTAAATCAGAGTAGTAACGAAAAATCAGAGGATTATTCCTCTATGAAATAAATCATTAGCTGAAATTTATCGACTAAACATCTAGGCCGTGATAACTGGGGTTCACAATTATAGATACAAAACCATATATACATATAACAAGATGCAAAGTCGATTAAACCAACGCAAGTCCTCTATTAGCAAGTCTGTAATCCAACTCAAAATATACTAAAAAGTAGTTGGGGCTCATGCCTTATTATAAGGACTTGAACAAACCAGAAAGTGAAGATAGACTATGAAGCTTTCTGAACGTCCTCACAACTAAGCCGTCAAATCCCCAAGTGCCACGTGAAGTCAATCTTCCACAGCATCACCTACATCACAAAAGGATGTTGAGTATAAAAATACTCAGTAGAATACCGTAACACAATCATCAACATTTAAATAACAAGATTTGCATTAATATTTTATGCTGCCTATTACAGAGTTCCACTTGATTCTTTTATTAATCTTTCAAGTAAAGTCTTTTATTACTTCACAAGTTCATGTCAAATAATTAAGTCTTTGTCCCATATAGTGTTGTGCACCATAGGAGGATGCACAAAAGCCGGCGGCAAAGAGTAGAGAAGGGGGTGAGAGTAGAGAAGAAAGAGGTGAGAAACTAGGGATTCATTCTTCAATCATCAAAATTGGACAGATTGTCCCCTACATATAGGTGTTGAGCCTGAGAGCTGATGGGCCATAACACATAAGTGACTCAAATACTAAAAAGAACATATTCCTAATGTAGTGGCCCACATGGCCTTATTAAATAAGTAAATAGCCTAATAGCTAAGGAGTCGTAACATTCCACCACGCTCCGCTATAGCCTTGACCTCAACGCGAAAATGTAGGAAAACAAGCATAGAAATCATCCTCCAATTCCCATGTCGCATCATCCAAGGAATGATCGTGCCATGCAACAAGCACCTTAGTCACCAAGCGTCCAAAGCGACGAACCCAGCGGTGATCCAATATAGACGAAGGAAGGTCAGTAGGGTTCGCCGGCAAGAGTAACGGTGAAGGCGCCTCACGAGCAAGGCGAGAAGGGTCCCCCACAAAGCACCGAAGGCGGGACACATGAAAAACCAGATGGACCTGGGAAGTGGGTGGTAACTGCATGCAACCAGGCCAATACACTCCAACACCGGGTAAGGGCCATGGAACCGATGCTCCAATTTGGTAGAAGCAACAACCGCCAAAGAATGCTGCCGATGGGGCAAGAAATTAATATAAACCAGATCCCAACAGAGAACTCCCGGTCCATATGAGAGCGATTGTACACCTGCTTCATCCGATTTTGGGCAACTGCAAGGTTAGCCTTAAGTTGATGCAGGACCTCATCTCGCGTTTGGAGCGCATAGTCGACCTCACTCACAGAAAAACTAAAAGGCAAATAATAGATCACCTTAGGCGGAAGTCGGCCATAAACCACCTCGAAAGGAGTGAATCCGGTATCTGTATGACAAGCAGTATTATATGACCATTCAGCCTAGGGAAGAAGTTGGAGCCTCCGACGAGGCTCCTCTCCGACAAAACAACGTAGGTACTATTCCTGACAACGGTTGACAACCTCCGTCTGTCCATCACTATGGGGATGATAGGCGGTACTCATGTGCAACTTAGTATCCAGCAAGGCAAAGAACTCCCGCCAGAAAAAAGAGACAAAGATTTTATCCCTATCCGACACAATCGTCCGAGGCATACCATGCAACTTGGCCACTTCTCGCACATAAAGTCCAGCTACTGCTTTAGCCGTGTAGGGGTGACCAAGAGCGCAAAAATGAACAGATTTAGACAGTCAATCGACGACCACAAGGATAACTTATTTACCTTGGACCATAGGTAGAGCCTCAATAAAGTCCATGGAGACATCCTCCCATACACGATCAGGAATAGAGAGGGGTTGCAGAAGGCCCGCAGGAGTAGTAGTAGAGGCCTTCACGCGCTGGCACACATCACAGACCACCACATAAGAATGGACGGCCTTTTTTATTCCACGCCACAGAAAATTCTGACTCACACGCTTGTAGGTGCGGAAGGAACCTTTATGGCCAGCACTAGGAGTGTCATGAAAGAATGAGATAATAGTCTGCCAAAGTGTCGAACTCGGAGGCACCCATAATCGCAGCTTCCAGAAGATATAATCACCCTGCAAAACAAAAGAGGGTAAGCAGGTCGGATCAGCCTAGAGTAGCTGTATGATATCCCGGTAAGTCTGAAGCAAGTCAGACATAAAGGGGAAGGTAGGGACGGATAGGCCCATGAGGGAGAACTCAGCATCGCTCCTGGATAGAGCGTCGGCCATGGTATTGTCGGACCCCCGCTTATAAACCATATCATAATCATAGCCCATGAGCTTAGTGACCCAACGCTGCTGGGCTGGAGTGGAGATTTTCTAGTCATGAAAATACTTTAGGGGCTGGTGGTCCGTCCGAATAATGAAGTGTCGGCCCAATAGATATGGACGCCATTTCGTAATGGCGTGCACAGTAGCAAGCATCTCTTGTTCGTAGGCCGACAAATGGAGGGAGCAACTTGATAAGGCCTTGCTAAAGAAGGCAATGGGCTAGTCAGCCTGTAGAAGAACAGCACCCAACCCGCTATCTGAAGCATCAATTTCAACCACAAACTACTGTGAGAAATCCAGCAAGGCCAAGACTGGGGTGGACGACATAGCCTGCTTCAGAGTATCGAAGGCCATCTGGGCTGTAAGACTCTAGGCGAAGGCGCCAACCTTTAGCAAGGCAGTAAGGGGCGCGGCCAAACTACCATAATGGGCAATAAAGTGCCGGTAGTAGCCCGTCAGCCCAAGAAAACCACGCAAGGCCTTCGGTGATTTAGGAGTGGGCCAATCGAGCATAGCTGCCATCTTGGCCGGATCAGTAGAGACACCGTGTTCTGCAATAATATGGCCCAAATAATAAATCTGGGGTTGACCGAAAGAACATTTAGACTGCTTCAACAAAATAGAGTGGCCGGCCAATAGATCAAAGACGGTCCGAAGATGGCGAATATGATCATCCCATGAAGCACTATATACTAATATGTCATCAAAGAAAACCAAAATAAGCTTGCGCAAGAAGGTCCGAAAAATATCGTTCATCAAACTTTGGAAGGTGTCCGGTGCATTAGTCAACCCGAAGGGCATCACAAGAAACTCATAATGACCGTCATTTGTACGATAAGTGGTCTTATGAATATCAGTTGGGTGCTTCCGTATCTAATGATAGCTAGAGCGTAAATCAAGCTTAGAGAAGTATTTCACACCTGACAACTTGTCGAGAAGCTCCTCAATGACAGGAATGGGATACTTGTCCTTCAGTGTAGGGGCATTTAAGGCACGATAATCCACGCAAAATTGCCATGTCCCATCTTTTTTTCGGACCAACAAGACTGGAGAATAATACGAGCTGGAGCTGGGACGAATGATACCAGCCGCCATCATCTCAGCCACCAAACGCTCGATCTCAGCTCTCTGCACATAGGGGTAACGGTATGGCCGAACATTAGCTGGGCTCGACCTGGGAAGAATAGGAATCTGATGGTCGTGCTCTCGTGGAGGAGGTAAGCCCTCTGGCTCCTCAAAGAGGGATGCATAGTCAGACAGGAGAGCTGTCAAGTCGGCTGGAAGAGCTGGTTGAGTCATGTCTGAGATAGTCATAAGCTGCAGCAAAATTCCATGGGCCGAGTGCCGAAAGAAAGGCCCCACGGCCTGAGCCGATTGAAGTGTTCCTGGGATGGACCCATGTAAACGGACCTGCTGATCGTCCACCCCAAAGGACATACCACGTCCCCAAGCTCTTGGAGCCACTGCGCATGTGTGTACCACGTCCCCAAGCTCTTGGAGCCACTGGACCCCCAGTACAATATCAGCCCCTTTTGTGGGTAGAAGATGGAGATCCACAAGAGAGTCATACCCTTGAATATGCAAAGGAACACGTGCGCATAGGCCCTTACTGCGCATGTGTGTACCATCACCAATAAGGACGTCAAAAGCACATGCGTGAGCAATTTGATAGCCTATACACTGTGCCACCCTGTCATTAATGAAATTGTGGGTACTCCCACTATCAATCAAAATAGCAATGGGCTGGCACTTTAACTGACTTTGCACTTGCATAGTGTGAGGCGTGTATGTTCCCGAGAAAGCATGAAATGAGATCTCAGCCGTCGAATCGACATAAGCATTCTCGACCGGCTGTTCAGTAAGATCGTCCCCCTCAGGGCAGGACTCCTCCAAAATGAAAGCAGTAGGTGGCATGTGACATTGATGCCCAGGAACGTAACGCTCATCACAGTTAAAACAGAGTCCTTTGGCCCTTTTCTCATCCATTTTGGCTTGGGATAACCGGCGGATAGGGGAAGGCAGGGCGGAACCTGCGGATGGTCTAGGCCTAGAGCTGGCGATGGACCCAGTAGGAGGAGCTGGCCTAGGGGCCGGTAGTCCAGGATGGGGACGAAAGGGGGGCCCGACCACATGCCATTGCCGGTTCAACCTTTCTTCCGCAACTCGAGCATGCCCAATGATATCCTTCATGGATTTAGGCCGTAACTGACGGATTTCATCTGTAATATGAGCCCGCAAGCCATGCATGAAGGCACCCACTAATGCCGCCTGGTCCCAATTAGGCAGCCGATTAGCAATGCGCATAAATTCCTGATGATAGGTGCACACCGTGGATGTTTGACAGAGAGAAGCCAGCAATTCATTAAAATCAGCATAATCCCAAATTGCACGCATAATTTATGCACAAAATCAGTCCATGTCGGATTAATCAAGTCCCTCTCGAAGTATTGGAACCAGACTAAGTCATCGCCTATCAGATGGAAGGCGGCGATGCGCAATTTATCCACTTCCAACTGAGTGCCATGATACTCACAGAATTTATTTGCCTGATATATCCAATTAATAGGGCTGTCTTCCCCACTATAATTAGGAAATTGAAGTCGGGCCAATAGCGGTTCAGCCGAGGGCTGTCCGGATGCATCATGAAACGGAACATGAGACATACTTGACGTGAAGTTTGAGAAGCCAGTATGAGCCGGCCCTCCAAGGAATGGCCCATAGGGCGGCACATTGCCCTGTGGCTGCTAATGAGGTAGGGCAGTCTGATGAGGAAAGGCACACAGATGAGTGCCAGCGGTCCCGGTGGCAAGATATTAGTCAGATCAAAGTGGCCAAACATGGCCAAGGACTAAAAGGCATGGCCTTGGGGCAAGGGAGAGCCCTGTGCTGCACCAGCAGCCTAGCCCTGCGGCACGGATTGTTGCTGAGAGAACCCATGCAGTGGAGGAGACGAGTGACCCTGAAACGATGGGGTCTACAGAGGAGTTCCTTGTGCCGCTGTGGATGACCCTTGCTAGCCGGTGGTATGCTGATGCTCCATCCCAAATGTCAGCGATGGTGTCGGTGCTGGCAAGCACTCGAGCATCGTCTGTTGCATGGATTGCATCATCACCGTCACATCGGTCAGGACCTTAAGGAAGGTCGGATCCATGGCTGTAGGGAGGGCAGACTAGGCTTGGCCAATTGGCGCCTCCTTGTTCAACTGGATCAAGGGACCGTCTGGGTTGTCCATAGCCTTCTTCCGAGCCATAGCGTCGGAAGCCAGGAGTCGAACGCTCTGATACCAATGTTGTGCACCCTAGGAGGATGCACAAAAGCCGGCGGCAAAGAGTAGGGAAGGGGGTGAGAGTAGAGAAGAAAGAGGTGAGAAACTAGGGATTCATTCTTCAATCATCAAAATAGGACAGATTGTCCCCTACATATAGGCGTTGAGCCTGAGAGCTAATGGGCCATAACACATAAGTGACGCAAATTCTAAACAGAACCTATTCCTACTGCATCGGCCCACATGGCCTTATTAAATAAGTAAATAGCCTAATAGCTAAGGAGTCGTAACATATAGACAGATTCACTGAATGTCATTCCTACATGATAGACAACACAAAAACGTTGTGACTAATACTCCGGTTAATACCAGTAATCACAGCACGCCCTAAATCCCTCAAGGGTGACTGCCTCGCCCATTCCTTACCTTAAAATGTATGACCGTCAGAAGGGTCTAGCTCCACATCGGCTCCTACACTCAATGTGGGTCGGGAAAACACAGCCTTCTAGGATACTAACGCCTCCAATGTGCGTAATAAACCACCTAGCATCAATAGCTCTGGGGTGGGTGCAGAGCTTCCACCAATGGGAAGATGTAAATGCTCTCTAAAATCCATAAACAAGAAACAAATAGCTTAAGCTTGACCAATAGAATGTGGTCCTCATCATGTACCACTAACACAGAGCTTCCACCATAGGGAAGATGTAAATGCTCTCTCTAATATTCATAGAAATATGCAAACAGCTTAAGCCTGGCCAATAGAAGGTGGTTCTCATCAGGTACCACTGACACAGAGTTTCCACAAAAGGGAAGATGTAGAATAGAAGTGCAGAGCTTCCACCATTAGGAAGATACAACACAGCCCTAACCAGTATCGTGTGATCCTTAGCAGGTATCTCTGTATTACTATCATGAACCGCTCTTAGAGTGATAGCATATAATTCAAGACTGCTGGCTCAATAGCCCAACAGATAATCTGACCTTTGACTTAATAGCCAGTCAGTCGCTTGATTAGTAGTCACTCATACTCATAAACTGACTCCTAATCTCAAGGGCATTTTAGTCTTTATCTTGATTAGGTTCTTCCCACCCTGAAGCTTAGCCCTCATGTCCTCATTTTATTATATTCATAAAATGATTAAGTCTCTAAACCATGTAGGTTTATTAGTTGGGTTTTTCTTATTATCAAAGTCCTCAACTATCAGTCAAATCAACATAAACTCAGGGACAAATGCCTAGAAATATAGCAACATAAAGTACACAAAGATAATACACCAACTGAGTTTGATAATAGCTATCAAAAAGTCTAAAATGATAAAACAAAATGGAGCCTCTGTACTATGATGGTTCGGTATGTACCCAACTGTATTATAATACATAGACGGTCAGGTTCAACCGTCAGTTGTAGATAGTTTTAACTGACGGTGGATGTCCATCGATAGTTCAAATCCGAACTGGGTTCATAATCCGAGTTTGGTTCACTGTCAATATATGGTTCGGTCAACCGGTCGTCTTCCTCACCATTCTGCACCATCTACTCCAGGCCGTCGGACTGGCTTATCCAGCGGTGGACAGCCGCCACGGCAATCAATGTTGGGCCCCGTCGCCGGTTGACCTCACCTCTCTCCCTTTTCATCCTAAGCCATTTGGCGACTCGAGCGCCGACTGCGGCTCCGCCGTCACCCTGGAGCCTCGTGGGCCTTTTCCACCCCATCTAGCTGTGTGCCCAAGATATGGGCAAAATCGAGTAGAAAAAGGATGGGTGCTTCTGCCGGCACCGTCGTCACCTCCATAGCGAAAAATACTCCCCATCGTCGCCTCAATTGGTGGAGATACATTTAAAGCACAAAAATACCAAAAAAACGATGAAACGGTATAAGATCTAACCTTTACGCGCGTTGGGGCTCGATTTGTCGCTCGTTGGAAGGTCGCCGGAATGTCGTCGGACTTCTCCTCCCTGCCGGTGCATCTCCATCGCAAAGTCTGGGCAGAACGGCGACATCACCCATCACCATCGTCGTAGCCACGTGGGTTGCCAGCGGAGGCTCAGTGTTGTTGTTTTAATTAATCTTTTAATTTTACTCGCAAGTGTACGAATCGTATTTGGATATAGTCGCACAATTTTACGAGGTCGAACCCACAAGGACTTGTATGGTGGAACTCAAATCTTAAGATCAAAATTAATTACCCTTGTTGAAGAATTAAATTGATTCGATTAACTACAATTACGACTAATCAAAAAAATAGGTAAAAAGGCATATAAAAATGTGTATTTTTCATGCGTAACACTCGGTCGCCCCGGCTCCCCTTCCTCTCTATCCTTCTCAGCTCACTCTTCTTCTTCCCCGGCTCCCCCTTCTCTCTTCTAAAACCTGAAGATGGGCTGCTGAGTCACCCCAGCTCTCAACAGATGTCCTCTCTTTTATTACAGGTGTTACAAGCCTTTTTCAAAACACCAAGCGAACACGAGATAAAATTAAACTAAAAGGAGGAAAATAACTATAAGCTAACAAACCAACTCCTTCACAAGGAGGACCACATGAAAATGAGCACAGAGACCCTTAGCAAAACAAAGATGAATATTTTAATTGTGTTGAGGAGGTTTGGCTTTGACTTTAGATTTATTGGAATAGTGCACCCCATGACCACTACTGCGTCGTGATGATGTCCTTAGACTTCTTGGTGCTTAGAAAAGAACTAGAGTCAGAATCATCAAATGGATCCACTTCTCCGAAATCATCAAGAGTAACAAAATATTTGCTTTTCATTCACTGAATCTCGAACTGAGATCAACTTACTAGATTTGGATCTCAAGTGGAATTAGAGGAACCTTTGCTCGGGTGTAGACCCTTTCTCACTAATTGTGCCATAGTTCCCTTTTTCTTAATAGTTTGTCATTTACCTCCAGTGAGAGGGGAGACATTGGATACAATGTCCTTCATAGATACAATTTGGACTTGGTGCCCCTGGTTCGAACCAAAGGACATTGGCGACGCTAGACCAACCCAAGCACCCTGACTCTCTTCCGTTTCCATCTTTGGGTGTGTCGCACTTTGCATTAGGATGATTATGGCTAGGATAAAATCTCTGTGGTGATGGAATATTACTTGAATTAGAGGAACCTACAAATCCTTGGGCAAATGGAAATCTTCCAAATTCAAGATTGCATCACAATTGGTGATTATGTTGGTCAAGGAAGGTCAATCCTCTGCAAGAATATTACTATACCCACCACAACATGAGACCGGGATTGGACGACATAATCCCCCTAGGCTACACTTGTCATCTCCCTCAGCACCCCAATAGATGGAGGAAAAGCCATGGTTGTCCCTTGATCAACTTGGCACCAAACTTCATGAAAGGGGCATGTAGATGCTTGATAATCAAATGTATTGCACTTAGAACAACTTAATGGTCTTCAATTGTACTCCACACACAATGGGGAAAGGTGGGTCCATCATCAATCAAAACTGGCACTATCTCCTTGAACTTGAAACCATTCTTAATCTCAACACAATAATGTGTAAATTGCAATCGACTACCATCAACAGTAGGAATGTCACTTCTCAAAGAAGTTCTATGATTGCTAGCAATACAACACAAAGTCCTAGGAACAAAGTATTGTGATGGAAGCTTAGGTAACTTGATTCAAATAGGAATAAATTTGATCATTTCTCCAACAGGTTTCATGCCTAGGAAAACTTTAGACAACCCCATAGGACACCAAACTTTATTGCAATCATCTTTCCATTGATGAAGAATCACGGGTCAGATTCCGACCATGACCTCATGCCATTCAAAACTTTATTGCACCCATCACCGAGGAAAACTTAAACAAGAAGAACCCATTGGCCAGAGATCTCATCTCAATGGATGCAATAGTCTTCTAAAGCCTTTCAAGAGCATTCTTGAGCCACACATAATACAGCCGTTTACCCAAAATATAACCAACAAGAGAGTTTTTCCAACGATCTGCTGCTTTGTCAAGAACTTCATGTGGAATTGGAATGACAAGTGCATCGAGCAACTCTGAAACAGAAGGGCTGTAGACGGAGAGGAATTTGCAAAGAGGCTAGACCAGTATGCTAGAGGAAGACAACGCCATGTCGCCGCTGGCAGGGAGGATGGGGCCGAAGTCTTCCTCATAAAGTCGCCCTCAAAGTGCTCTCTCTCTATAGTAATGACCTGGTGATGATGGTTAAGAACAAAGGTCTCACCTAGGTATCTTTCTTTCAAAATCCTGGGCCGATTCCACATTGCTTATTCCGCTTGCAATTTGTTCAATTCATGTAAAAGAATCGTTTGTTCCCCCACTACATGAAGAAAGGGTTTCCAGGAGGTAAAAGTTTGTCACTTGGGCTCCACAACATGAGGTAATGGCCCACCCTGCTATTACTAGATTCATCAAATGGCCTACTTGAGGATTTGAAAAGAAATCAGTTGGCATTTTGGCAATACTTGAATATGTTCTTCACTCATCCTGATGGCAATACCTTTCCAGATTACCTAGAATCCAATGCATAGTCATACCCACCCTAAGTTAATTTTCAACTTCAACTTTCAAAATTTCAAAGAAAAAACAAACAACAAATTAAATTCTACATATCTTCATGTAGTACGAATAACTAAATCAGTTAGAAGCTGTCAGATGAATTAACTAGCTACATGCATGAATTTCTGAGGAATGAAAAATATGCAAACTAATGCACCTTATGTAGCAATTTTTCTCAAACTAGTGCATATTTTAGTTACCATTACTTTTGTATGCAAATAAACTTTTGACTCCATTAATCAAGCTAATAAGTGTCTAAAAATAAGCTAGCTTAGAGTAACTTATGATGTGAAAACAGGAAAAAAAAATTCTTTAGAAGAAATTGTTGGACATAAACCAAAAAACCCATATGAGGGCTCAAGCCCATAATAAACATTAGAAGCACATGCGAAGCTTATTGACTATGAGGCACAACTAGCATTGAAGATACAAGCCCAAGAGTGAAGAATCTAGAAGCATGGAATATGCTAGAAAAATGGAGCGTGTGGTGTGTAGTATAGAAATTTCTAGAAGACCTAATTAGCTGGCTATATTAAAAGAATTGTCTAGATAAGTCCTTTGTAGAAATTTTTAAAAAGATGTTCGACTCGTATAAATAAGGGATGGTAGATAGAGTTCTAACATATAAGTGGGTAAGAAACCTAAGAGGTGAAATGAAACTGTGTGGGTGTGCTCTTATAAAGGTACCAACCTTATCCCTTGAATTGTTCTTAAGATAGTGAAACCTATGAGAATTTTTTCTTTCATACCATTGTCTAATTTCCTTCCCTTATACTTCCTTCATAGATCATAGTTGTAGATGAATGCTTTACAAAGCCAACATCCAACAAAGTGTATCAAGAGCTAGGTTTAGTGGCCCTTGAGTTTCTTCCTCCCCTCATCCTACATAGAATATGGCTTTCAGTCTAGTCCAACCTCAAATTCCAAAGTTGGTGAAGGACAACTACGATAGTTGGCATATTCAAATGAAGGCATTGTTCGGGTCGCAAGATCTATGAGAAGTTGTTACTGACGGATACGAGGAGCCCACTGCCGAGAAAGCAGTAGCATACACACCACTACCAAATGGCATCACTGAGAGGAAGAATCAGACCATTCTTGACATGGTTAGAACCATGATTAAGGAGAAAATATTGCCAAAAAATTTCTGGGCCAAAGTTGTTGCATGCACAACATATCTTCTCAACCTCCATCCCACAAAGAGTGTGAAGAACATGACACCAGAAGGAGCATGGAGTGGCTACAAACCCAGTTTGATATATCTCAAGGTCTTCGGTTACATATATAGCATATGCCCAAGTTCCTGAAGCAAAGAGAAAGAAGTTGGATGACAGTGGAGAGAAGTGCATCTTCATTGGATACAGTGAGGAGTCAAAAGCTTACAAGCTCTATAACCCACTTACACACAAGGTGGTGGTAAGTAGAGATGTGATTTTCAGTGAGGAGGAAGCATGGAGCTGAGTGAATAAGCACAACAAAGGAGAATCATCTCGAGATGGAGGCAAAGGAGAACCAAGGCATAAAGCTCCATCTTCTACGCCTATTAAGATGAGAAGTCTTAGAGAAATTTATGAGCAAACCGAAAAGGTAAATCTTCTTTACCTTATGCTGACACTAAATCATCTGACCTTCCAAGAGGCTATGAAAGAAGATTGCTGGAAGAAAGCCATGGAAGAAAAGATTCATGTCATCGAGGAGAATGACACATGGGAGCTTACTACATTGCTTAAAGGTCAAATGGGCAATTGGTGTCAAGTGGGTATACAAAACAAGCGGTTGGTTGATGGATAGATTGAAAGGTATAAGGCTAGACTTATAGCCAAAGGGTATAAGCAAAAATATGGCATAGACTATGAAGAATTGTTTGCACCGGTTACAAGACTTGACACCGTGAGGATGCTGATGCTCTTGTTGCCCATCATAATTGGAAGATATATTAGTTAGATGTGAAATCAGCCTTTCTAAATAGGAAGCTTGAAAAAGAGGTATATGTAGAGCAGCCCAAAGGCTTTGTGGTGACAGAAGAAGAGCAAAAGGTGTACCGACTGAAGAAAGCTCTATATGGCTTGAAGCAAGCCCTACGAGCTTGGAACTCTCACATTGATGGCTATCTGGAAGAGAATGGCTTCACCAAATATCCGTATGAGCATGTCGTCTACATCAAGAAGAATGCTCATGGTCAGATACTCATAGTATGCCTATACGTTGATTATTTGCCCTTCAAAGGAAATAACTAATATACGTTTCAAGAGTTTAAGCAAGCAATATTCAAGGAGTTCGAGATGACAAATTCTTGTTTTATGTCTTTCTTCCTTGGCATTGAGGTGCGTCAACAATCCGATTGTATCTTTATCTTTGAGAAGAAATATGCAAAAGCAGTATTTCTTAAGATATATAAAAGTTAGACTTAAGAAATATTTGAAAAAGTTTAGGATGATTGATTGCAATGAAATCAGTATTCCTCTTCCATCTGGTTTAAAGTTGACAAAATAAGGAGAAGGGAAGAGCATGGATTTCACCTTATTCAAGAGTTCGATTGGAAGCTGAAGGTACCTCATAATCACAAGGCCAAATATTGTCTTCAGTGTTGGGCTCTTGAGCCGTACATGGAAACACCAAAAGAATCACATTGGTTGGCTGCCAAAAGAATCTTAAGATATATAAAAGGTACGTTGGACTTTGGTCTTTTTTACACATATAAAGATGGTGCAACTTTATATGGTTATTCAGATAGTGATTGGGTTGGAGATCAAGATGAAAGAAAGAGTACCTTAAGTTATGTGTTCTATCTTGGATCAACTACTTTTACATGGATGTCCAAAAAATAAGATGTAGTGGCATTATCATCTTGTGAAGCAGAATACATGAGCCACATCCACTGTCTGTGAAGATATATGGTTGAGAAATCTCCTAGAGCAGTAAAATTATCCTCAAGAATATTCAACCCTGATATATGTGGATAATAAATCAGCAATTGAGCTTGCTAAAAATCTGGTGCAGCATGAAATAAGCAAGCATGTAGATATAAAGTATCACTTCTTGATAGACCACGTAAAATAAATAACTGTGAAGCTGGAGTACTGCAATAGTAAAAAGCATGTGGTTGACATCTTCACTAAAGCTTTGCCCATTGACACATTCATCAATTTGATGACTATACTTGGAATAAAGAAGTGTTTGTGTTAAGGGGGATATGTTGGACATAAACCAAAAAGCCCATATGAGGGTACAAGCCCATAATAAACATTAGAACCTCATATGAAACTTATTAACTAATAGGCCCAATTAGCATTGAAGATACAAGCCCAAGAGTGAAAAATCTAAGAGCATGGAATATACTAAAAGAATGGAGCATGTGGTATATAGTATAGAAACCTCTAGAAGACCTACTTAGTTGGCTATATTAGAAGAATTGTTTAGATAAGTCATTTGTAAAAACTTGTAGAAAGATGTTGAACTTTTATAAATAGGGGATGATAAATAGAGTTCTAACATATAAGTGGGTAAGAAACCGAAGAGGTGAAGTGAAAGTATGAGGGAATGCTCTTGTAAAAGTAGCAACCTTGTCCCTTGAATTGTTCTTGAGATAGTAAAACCTGTAAGAATTTTTCCTTTCATACCATTGGCTCATTTCCTTCACTTTCCATTATAGATCATAGTTGTAGGTGATTGCTTAACAAAGCCAACATCTAACATAAATACATAACAATCCATGTCTGGTGAGGGCTCAAGGCACCAAGAAAATTGCGGTGCCTAGCTATTCAAGATGGTGAGATGTCGAGGAGGTGGGGGCAGTAGCGCGAGCAGGACTGGTGACAGGGAAACACTCGGTGTCAGCAAGTTCTAGGTTGTAGTGTGGGGGAGATGGGTTGCAGTCGCAGCATCAAGGAGAATAGTCACAGTGTTGGGAAGTGGAGTCCGACGTGAGGGAGAAGATCACAATTGTGGCATTAGGAGAGGGGGGTCGCGACATTCGGGAAAAGGAGTCCGGCCTTGTTGAAGAGGGGTCTGCCGTCGGAGAAAGGAAGCCTGTTTAGTGCCAGAGTGAGGGCAGCAGTAGTGAACTATGTTTAGGTTAGACTCGTGAGTCTGAGAGGTAACTAATGGGGGACATGCGAGCAAATCTTATGAGGTGTAGAGACTGAAAAGATATTCAGCCTGCTTATTTGAAAACGCGGTGCAAATGAAAAAATTCATGTAGATGTGACAGGGGGCTGAGGAGATTTTTTTTATTTAGATTAACAGGGTCCAAATAGCCACGTTTCTAATTTTAAGACATAATAACATTTTTTTTATAATTAAAAATTAATATTAAAAGCAAACGGGATTACAAAAGGTTTATCAATATACAACCGAACCCCAGACACTAAAAAGGAAAAGAAGCCAGACCAAGTTCCCAAAAATACAGAAAGCAAAATACAGAAAGCTATCCAGTCTGCCGGAACAGACTGTCCCGACAAGCGCACAAACAACTGCGAAGAACAGTAGTTCAAATAGTAATCTCAGAACCAAATACCATCGGACTCAGCAGGAAGTACAACATTTATGTTTTGGATACAAGGATGTAGAACATATCGGACATTTAATCCTTAACCAATTCAAGAAAAATATCCATAAATTTTTAGATAAAAAGACAATACATAATTTTTTTTTGGGTAGCAAAGGCAATACATAAATTGAAATTGAACTCCAGGTTCTGGTTTATTCATTTATTTTTGTCCATTCTTTCTTCTCGACACATATTGATTTTTTAACTTATTACAACCTATTATTCCCAGGCAGGCCCAGCTTCAGTTCAAGATCAATCTCACTCTGCGCACTTGGAACTCCTTGCTGCACCACATCATCCCTCCCCAGCACTGCAGGAGGCCGGTTTACAATTTCACCGGTACAAGTCCTTTCATGACCAACATGCATGCGAGAAAATCCCCTCGCCATGTTGCCATGCACCTGCTCATGGACACCATGCAGCTGTTGGGCCCCGAGGCTTCCAAGCTCAGTGATCCAACTCCCCAGAGGGGATACAAACGTTCTGGCCCAGGCAACAGGATAGCCAAAGGGTGGGAGGGGAAGAGGATAGGGCAAGCGGGCGTGACCGGGGATGGGGAGTGGCACCAGCACCGGCACCTGCTGCCTTGGATTACGGGGGCTTAGTAATCCGTTAAGGGTCATGTAAGGGCTCCTAGGGCAATGCATAAGGATATGAAGGCAGATATCCTCACGGAAGAAATTGGTATAGTTACAGTAGGGGCAGATACGGGACCTGATGACCCTCCTGGAACGTCTGAACCTCTGTCTAGCAGCCATGCCCACCTGTTCCTGTGGCTCTGGCTGCCATTGGATTCCGTTGTTTGCTAGCTGGTAAGCCATTGGAAGGCCTGGGGTCTGGTGGGGACTATAGATTGGAGGAGGAAGTCAAGATTTAGGTGTACATACAAAGGATTCATGGCGTGTTTATATAGGAGGAGCTTCTTATGGAGGACAGTTGACTTAGGGCGTGTAGACACGTTTTGACCTCCTCATATGGCAAGCTCATAATGTTGTCGATTAGGACAGCGGACTTTTCTCTACTAGTGTTCTTTGCAAATTGCACCTGAATCTGTACAGCTAGATGTTACCAAACCAAATTACCATAAAAGGCTCAAGGCTACATTGGATAAGACTTTGTACTTGGCATGCATTTCCTTAAGACACGAGCTCTCGTTCGCCAATAAAATAAAGTGGCACGAAAAAGATTACGTTTGGATGTTTGCTCTCCTAAAACAAAAATGGTAAGGTGAAATCAGCTTGGCATATTTGAGAGAAGAAGAACGTCAAGGATGAGATATGGTTTCTTTTTCTTCCATGCTTATCGCAAGCGTGCAGAAGTAAAAGAGTCATGGTATACAGTGGTCGCTTTTTCAGGCCGCTATCTAGGCATTGGGTGGACGTAGTGTTATTTCTTATAAGAAGGGCTGTGATTTTAATTGTTCTAGAACGTTCCTACTTGGACCCCATAAAATCCCAGTGTCCCCCAAACCATATCCAAACTATCTTATCTTTTTATGCTATAACATTCGCTCAAAATTTTCTCAGTATTCTCCATGCCCCACTACCCCATCCTTCTCCTCCTGTACCAGTGATGGCTGCACCTGAAGCCGAACCCAGCTGTGTCCTCCTCCTCTTCTTCTCTTCTTCCTTTTCCATCCTTTCTTCCTCCTCCTCCTCTTCTTCTTCTTCTTCTTCTTCTACGTCATCCCCTCTGGCCAAATCAAGGCTCCGGCCGTGGCTGGAACAACCAACCCAGATTACCCCGGCTGGCGAAACCAAAAAGGCTGTGCTTTTAGCTCTATAGAAGAAGAAGAAGAAGAAGAGGAGGAGGAGGAGGAGGAGGAAGAAGTGAAGAAAGAGAAGGAGGTGAAGGGTAATTGAGCCGCAACGGAAGCGAATTTAGGATTTGAATCCGGTTGATGTGGGTTCTCAAATTTGGGGGTTTTCCTTAAATCAACAAATAAAGCTCAAAGATTATGAAATTAGAAACACCAACCTTCGGCCTTTGTGCCTACGAATCACTCCACAGATTTGATTATGTCCGAGAACACCAAATCCTTCACCGATCGAGTGTAGAACAATGTGAAAAGCTATATTCCTCGAATTAGCTTTTTCACCCAACAAATCAAGGTCACCAAAATCCTTCTTCTTGTAACCAAAAGTCGCCCTTTTCGTATGGTATCGAGGGCGTCCCCTCTCTTCCCCTTAATAAGGCATAAATCCGTTACAAATCATGCCAATTTCGGTTTCCCGAAATTGCTCAACAGATTTTCCAAGATGGTGACTCATATTTGACAATTCCATTTTGGTCGTACCAAAACGGCTAATTCCAAATATGTGATTTCCGGATCGGTGATGATTACAGTGTCTCTTCCAATTTAGTGTGGACCGGGCCCACGGAAGCCTAACTACTCCACATGCCTACACGCGCACGAGAGAGCCGACTCCTCTCAATCAAGACAAGTAAAATGGGACAAATAACCCATATTTACTTACATCCCCCACTATGGGTTCTTTGTTCATATTTGCTATCCACAGTGACTCGTGCACTAGTCCTGTCGTAATCCAATACTATGAACATGTTTTACAAATAGATCCGTCGTTAAGGCCTTTGTTAACGGATCAGCTAACATCTCAACCGTAGGAAGATGACTCACTGTCAACTTTCCCCGTTGTAGCATGTCAAACACATAAAAGTAATGCACCTCTATGTGCTTAGCTCTTGAACTGATCTCCCCATTACGGAGTGTCGACACAGTTGCCAAATTATCACAATAAATTTGGACAGGAGCATCAGTCCAGTGTTCTAGCTGTAACCCAGCTAGAAACTCTTTAATCCAAACTGCCTCGGAAGCTGCTAAACTGCATGCAACAAACTCAGCTTCCATCGTGGACTTAGTAACGCATTTCTGCTTCTTACTAGCCCATGCTACGGCGCCGCCACCAAGCATAAATACATAACCGGCAGTGGATTTCCTGTCATCCTTACACCCGGCATAGTCTGAATCACTATAGCCTTCCAATGACAGGTTATCAGCCTGATATGTGAGTTTCATATCCTTGGTACCCAGCAAGTATCTGAACACCCGCTTTATAGCTTGCCAGTGTTGCATACCTGGGTTAGCCTGATATCGACTCACAAGGCTTACTACAAAAGCCAAATCAGGTCGAGTGCAGTTCATGGCATACATCAAGCTGCCAATAGCCTGCGCATATGGCACAGATTGCATCTTCAGACGTTCCTCGTCTGATGCAGGTGCCATTCTTTCGGACAAAACTGTCCCTTTATAGATGGGCGAATCAATGGTCTTCCAACCAATCACGTCAAAGCGTTTCAATACACTCTCAATGTACGATTCTTGAGATATACTTAGCCTCCTCGCTTTTCTATCTCTCTCAATCTTCATCCCGAGGATGTAAGATGCTTCACCCATATCTTTCATTTCAAATTGGGTCTTGAGCCATTCTTTAAGACTGAGAATCATACTAGTGTCATTCCCCATTAATAATATGTCATCTACATATAGTGACAATATCATAAATCTACTCCCATCTCTAAAGGAGTATACACAATGGTCATAGTCATTGGCCACAAAGCCATATTCACTTATCACCTTGTGAAAAGTGAAATACCATTGTCTTGGCGATTGTTTCAGTCCATACAATGATTTAATAAGCTTGCACACTTTAGTTTCCTCTCCGGAAACAACAAACCCCTCGGGTTGTTCCATGTAAATCTCCTCCTCTAAATCACCATTTAGGAAGGCAGTCTTTACATCCATCTGGTGCAACTCTAAATCTAAGTATGACACAATTGCCAACAAACATCGGATCGAGATGAACCTGGACACTGGAGAATAAGTCTCCTTGAAGTCTATGCCCTCTACTTGTGTGAAACCTTTCGCCACAAGTCTAGCTTTGTACTTCTCTATTGATCCATCAGCTTTGAGCTTCTTCTTGAAGATCCATTTACACCCAATGGGTTTCCGTTCATCTGGTAAGTCAACAATCTCCCAGACTTTGTTCTTCAAGATTGAATCCATTTCCTCTTGAACAGCCTTCTGCCATTCCTTGGAATCTGGACTACACATCGCTTGCTCAAATGTGACTGGATCACTAAGTACAGGTTCATCTATCGATATCTCATCTTCACCAAGCATGGCATAGTAATCCTTCAACAAAATTGAAGGTCTACGCTCTCTTGATGCTCGAGTTTCAACATCCTCATTGGATGTGTTACCTATCACTTGTTCATTACTAGTGACAGTAACTTTCTCTTTCTCAATTTCAAAGAGTTCCACTTTCTGACTAGGAGTTTGTAGGTCTATATCTTCCTCAAGAAAATAAGCATCTCTAGACTCTATAACCCCCACTGTCCCATCATCATGGTGTACTACAAATCGATACCCTTTCGAATGGTCACAATAACCTATAAAATTACATTTTATGGTCTTGGGATCCAACTTAGTTCTTAGTTGATCAGGCACCCTGACATGGGCCTTTGACCCCCACACTCTCAAGTTCGAAAAGTTTGGACGTCTTCCCGTCCATAACTCATATGGGGTCAATTTGATCGACTTAGAAGGTATCCGATTTAGTACATAGACAGCGGTGTCTAGTGCTTCACCCCAAAAACTGCGTTCCTAGTTCAGAGTGGTTTAACATGGACCTTACCATGTCCATCAATGTCCTATTACGTCTTTCAGCGACTCCATTCTGCTGAGGGGTATACGGTAAAGTATACTGATGCACTATTCCTTGGTTTGTACAATAGTCCTTGAACAAATCAGATGTGTACTCACCACCTCTGTCTGTTCTCAGAACTTTAATCTTCCGTCCTAATTGGTTCTCAACCTCAGCCTTAAATTCCTTGAATTTTTCTAAGGCATCGGACTTTCTCGATAACAAGTACACAAAACCATATCTTGAATAGTCATCTATAAATGTAATAAAATACATCATACCCCTTTGAGTCTTGACGTTTATAGGCCCACAAATATCTGAGTGAATGACCTCTAAAAGGTCAATTGCTCGTTGTCCTTTCGGAAAGGGTAGCCTAGTCATTTTGCCAGATAGGCAATCCTCACACGTGCGCAAATTATCACTTATTCTAGGTAGTAACCCACTACCCGACATTCGGTGTAATTTTGTCGCATTCACATGACAAAGGCGTAAATGCCACAACAATGCATTATCAACAGCAACACAAGCAACATACTCAGAATCAATCATTTCATTATTAGCAAAATCATTGGATACATCAAGTTTGAATAAACCATCAACTAAAGAAGCAGTAAATAAAATATTATTCTTCTGCCCCACAGTTCCCTTGCCACCCTTGAACCTGACTTCAAATCCCTTTTGTGTCAGAAGAGGGATTGAAATCAGATTCCTACGAATAGTAGGTGCATACAAGACATCTGTGAGGACCAGGGTGTTTCCTCCTAAGAGAGGAACACGAACAGATCCAATCCCCAGCACGTCACAATAGGTGTTATTTCCCATGTAGATCTTGTGCTCTCCGGGACTAATCTCTTTCATCTCAGCAAAAGACTCCTTTGTCATTGCCACATGACGGGTTGCAGCCGAGTCAAGCCACCAACCTCTAGTGTTAGTGTTCACAATCAGTGCCTCAGAAATCATACAAACTATGTCCTTTCCTCCACCCTGCTGTTTCTTTTTCTCGTTGCCCTGGGAGCCATTAGGACAGTTCCTGCTAAAGTGACCCATCTGGCCACAAGTAAAGCAGGCTCCCTTCTTCTTGTTCTTCGCCTTGTCTCCACCCTGGAATTGAGGCTTCTTTCCTTTCCTCTTGAAGTTCTTCTTTGAAGTGCCAGCATAGGACCCACCTTTCTTAGAGCCAACATGGTGAGCAAGGTTGGCAGATGCATTAGAGGCCCTCATATGCTCTCTCCTTTCCTGCTCCAAGCCCAGCTTGGCAGTAAGGTCATCGAGAGTGAGTTTCTTGTCACTCAGGTTCAACGCCACCACAACTGCTTCCCATGATGGAGGGAGGCTAGTGAGTATCGTAGACACTTGGACCCCCAATGAAATTGGATCTCCAAGCATCTCCAACTCACTAGCAATAATAGTCATGGGCATTTATGTGCTCAAGCACATTCTTGCCCCTCCTCCATCCTCATGTTGGTATAGCGAGTGTGGAGCAACCTGATATGTGCCTCAGTATGCTCTCCATACCTCCTCTCAATGGCCTGATACATTTCTTTTGGCCGTTTTGTGCTTCTCAAAAAGCAACTCCATAGAAGGCTCCATAAAGGTAAGCATCGTGGTCCTTGCTCGTGCATCCTCCTTCCTGAACTTCTCGTACTCTCTCTTTTGAGCAGGAGTACTACTTTCACCCGAAGGTTCAATAACTTGGTCTAGTAAATGACCCAAGTCGTCAAGGAATAGAATGTGACGGATGCGCCTCTTCCAGGTAACAAAATTGGTGGCATTCAACTTCTCAGTCTTTGCCAACTCACTGGAGACCATACGGGAAGCCATTGCAACTTTTATGAAATCAGCAAATGTTTCAATCAAATTGAAGATAAAAATCTACAATCAATGGAACAGGACAATCAGTGTAAAGAATAGCACAGTTTGAATCACTAATTACTATCAACAATTATATAATCAAGTGGCACAAATACTGCTTCAATATTAATTAGTTTTTTCAAATTTTATCCCTCCGATCGATCGTGTCAAATACCCGATCGATCGCAGCTTTTCGCTGTCAATTTTGTTCAACTTCCAGTAGATACGATCGATCGCAATTCGTGCCGATCGATCGTTTCCCTTTTTCAAAGCAAATCTATGATCGACGCCGATCGATGCCCAAACGATGGCGATCGATGCCGAACGATGGCGATCGATGCCGATCGAAGCCGAACGATGGCGATCGATGCCGATCGAAGCCGAACGATGGCGATCGATGCCGATCGAAGCCGAACGATGCCGAACGATGACGATCGAAGCCGATCGATCGTTTTCCCTTTTCAAGAGACTTAACGATCGATGCCGAACGATGCCTGTCGATCGTGACCAGTCGTCTTCTCCGATTTTACCTTAGCGCGATCGATCGCTCTTGACGCCGATCGATCGCGACTGTAAAAATCGAGATTTTCAGTCGGCAAAAACCGCGAGGAAAATTCCCACAAATTTCTAGGAACCCTCACACCACAACGGAATCAAGGCTCTGATACCAATGAAGGGTAATTGAGCCTTAGGATTTGAATCCGGTTGATGTGGGTTCTCAAATTTGGGGGTTTTCCTTAAATCAATAAATAAAGCTCAAAGATTATGAAATTAGAAACACCAACCTTCGGCCTTTGTGCCTACGAATCACTCCACAGATTTGATTATGTCCGAGAACACCAAATCCTTCACCGATCGAGCTGTAGAACAATGTGAAAAAGCTATATTCCTCGAATTAGCTTTTTCACCCAACAAATCAAGGTCACCAAAATCCTTCTTCTTGTAACCAAAAGTCGCCCTTTTCGTAATTGGTATCGGAGGTGCGTCCCCTCTCTTCCCCTTAATAAGGCATAAATCCGTTACAAATCATGCCAATTTCGGTTTCCCGAAATTGCTCAACAGATTTTCCGAAGATGGTGACTCATATTTGACAATTCCATTTTGGTCGTACCAAAACGGCTAATTCCAAATATGTGATTTCCGGATCGGTGATGATTACAGTGTCTCTTCCAATTTAGTGTGGACTGGGCCCACGGAAGCCTAACTACTCCACATGCCTACACGCGCACGAGAGAGCCGACTCCTCTCAATCAAGACAAGTAAAATGGGACAAATAACCCATATTTACTTACAGGAGGTGGTTCCGTAAAACGTAGGCCGGAGGTCTGCCTCGGGAGTGCTGAAGGAGGAGGAGGAAAAGGAGAAGAGAAATGTGGGGTTAGTGCAATATTAACTTCACTTACTTCCAAGTTACGTATAGGTGGGAGATTTTGAAGGGTGGGGTGCCTCAAGGAACAAATAACTTATTCTCTTTTGATCTTTCATTTTATCAAAATTTTAGTTTAATTTAATACTTTTTAGGTAGTTAATGTTGAGATTGTCTATAAAATAAGAGGGGCAAAATACTACAACCGGTTTGACAAAACTCCACAATAATACCATAATTGAATAGAGAGGAATCGGTTCGAGCGCGCTACACGCTGTCCTTGAAATAGATACGCCACCCTCCGTGTATAGGCAATCACTGGTGTTTCCATTCCCGAGATACAACGAACCACACTGTTAGTTTGAAGGTGCACTTAAAATCAAACTGACTGGAACTCGATCAAAGGAGATGCTATTGATCAATGATGGACCAAAAATTCAAGAGAGAGGGAGAATAAGACTTTTTGACTGTGTTCTGTAACCCACTTTTGTGTTTTTCCATTCTCAATATATATGAGAACTCTATTAGGTCATTCTGTAGAGAAAAGACGCAACTTTTTAGAGAGAAACGACAGTTTTCAGGATGGTAACCGCCACAGTGATCGATTGCTTTGACAAGGCGATCGACTCGCCTCTGTTTTCCTTCGTTATTTCAGAGCATGCGATCAATCATTCCTAATGGCAATAGATCGCGTCTCACAATTGCGACTTTCCAGTAGATACGATCGATCGCTTCAAGCCCGATCGATCATGATCTCTTTGACGATCAATCGGCCTTCATCTCTGCGATCGATCGCGGTTGCAATTTTTTAATTTCAAGTCACTATTATACAACAATCCTCACTATGACTTGATATTAAACTAGTCTACACACTAGAATGCAAAAGACTACAAGATTATACATTGAGCAATAGTACTCTAAGTTTTCGGTGATAGGTACCTTGCGGGTTTAAACTACACCTAGTTTGGTAAGCCGCCACTCTCACAAGTTCGAAGTGAACAAAGTCTTAAACTTGAACCTTAAAGCAAGAGATTTGACAAACCTAACACTTTATAGTAACTCCCTTTTCGAGTTCAATCGAGGTAGCACGTTACGGCCTTGCGCCTTGTATCTTTTCATGAGTTGCATGTTAGAGAACAAGCTCATGTTCTCCTTAACTGCGACCTCAGTGGCGCTCATATAAGTGATAATCTCCAAGGGTAATCTACCTAATAATACCCTGCTATATAAGCCTTGACTTCATTAAGATTTTCGTCAACTTGTTTCATATGCAGAGTAGAGTTACTTTCATCATAACACGGGAATGAGCATACAATTTTTAAATAGTGCTCTCCAAGTCACGCATTAGCTTATTTTTACCCATTGAATCTTCGTTGGGGGATCTCCACGCAGAGAGATTAGGTTGCTACTAACGATGACTTAATCATAAGCTTTCAGCCTCATTCCCCTAGATGAGTTTAGGATTTGCCCTGCCGACAATTCTTTAGCGAACGAATCATCCAAATTATCTGCTGATCGTATAACACTTAAGGTAATGACTCCAAAAGTAGTCAACTTGCGCAAGATTTTATACATTAGTTCAATATGTCTGGAGGACCTCTTATTATGATTCTTACTCTTAACCTTATCAAGAGCTGATTAGCTATCACAGTGAATCAAAATCGCAAGAATTAGCTTATTCATCCAGGGTATATTTATTAAAAGATCCCTAAGCCATTCCGCCGTTCCTCCAGTTTTATCAAGAACTACTAATTCACCATCCATAGTAGATCTTGTTATCACAGTTTGCTTTGAAGATTTCCACGCAACCGCCCCACTACTTAGTGTAAACACATAACCACTAGTGGCCTTAGTTTCATCAAAATTTAATACCCAATTTGCATCACTATATCCTTCTAATATAGGAGGGAACCCGAAATAATGTAAACCGTAATTTACACTTCCCTTCAAATATCTGAATACTCTCTCAATGGCAGTCCAATAAGATTCATTTGAGCTCTTAGTGTATCTACTTGCTCTTCCCACAGCATCGGATATATTTAGTCTACTGCAGTTAGTCAGATAACTCAAACTTCCTATCAGCTGTGAATATCTAAGTTGTGACACACTCTCCCCAAAATTTTTCTCCTCTTACACTGGAATGATACGGCATACTAACAGGCTTTCTATCGAAGTAATCATACTTCTTTAGAATCTTCTCTACATAGTGTGATTGACTCACAACTATTCATTTAGAAGTCCTATCAATCTTCAAGCCCAATATGACCTTGGCAAGACCGAAGTCTTTCATATCAAAATTCTCGTTAAGGAAACCCTTAACCTTATTGATATGATCCACATTATCACCAAAAATTAAAATGTCATCCATTTACAAACACAAAATAACATATGAATCACCAAAAGACTTCCAATACAAACACTTATCAGAAGTACACACAATAAAATTATTTGAAAGAAGAACATTATCAAACTTTTGATGTCATTGTTTAGGAGCCTGTTTTAACCCATAGAGAGATCTCACTAACTTACATATTTTTCTTTCTTGACCAGGAACTACAAAACCTTCAGGCTACTCCATATATATTTCCTCCTCTAATTCACCATTTAAAAATGTTATTTTTACATCTATTTGATAGATCTTGAGGTTATAATGTGTCAATGCAATAAACACTCGAATTGTAGTTATCATGATCACGGGAGAATGTGTCAAAGAAATTTTGACCTTCCTTTTGACTGTAACCTTTAGCTACTAATCTAGCCTTGTACTTTTCAATGGATCCATCAGGATAATATTTTCTTTTAAATATCCACTTCCAACCAATTGGTTTAAACCCTAGAGGTAGATCCGTTAGAACCTGCATCCCATGTGCAAGGATAGAATCCATCTCACTCTGTAACGCCTCCTTCCATGAAGGAGCTTCACTAGACGAGATAGCCTCGCTAAAGGTCAAAGGATCCTCATTCCCCACCATGAAAGTATAATAGTTATTCCCAAAGTTCTTCTCTATCCTGATTCTCCTAGATCTCCTAACCTTTATATTGTTACCCGAATTTTCAATTCTGGTAAAAGAAGAGATGTATTATCTTCTTTATGCACAACAACCTTACCATTTTCCTTCATTTGAAACACATTATCAAAGAATGTTGCATCGTCAGACTCCTTAATAGTATTAGGTGCAGAATCCTGTCGATCAGACCCAAATACTAAAAATCTGATATGCTCTACTGTTTTGTGCATAACCAATAAACACTGCATCATAAGTTTTTGAACCTAGCTTATCCATCTTCATATTTGGGATTTTAACTTTGGCAAGACATCCTCAAACCTTGATGAACTTTAAGCTTGATTTTCTTCTTTTCATTAATTCGTAAGGATTGTATTTTGTCATTTATGTTTAAGATCACACATGCAGAAAGAATTGGTTCTCCCCATAAATTCTTTGGTAAACCCAAAGAGGAAAGCATAGAATTTATCTTGTCTATAAAAGTTTTATTTTTTCTTTTTATGCTACACCATTAGATTGAGGAGAGTAAGGCGTTGTGTTTTCATGTATTATTCCTTGGTCTTCACAAAATTTGCAAACGTCAAGGGAACAATATTCCCCACCTCGATCAGATGTAAATCTTTTGATCTGCATCTCAGTTTCATTCTCAACCTCCATCTTATAAATCTTAAACTTCTCAAAAGCCTCATCTTTAGATTTTAATAAATAAACATGACAAAATTTAGAATAGTCATCAATAAATGTGATGAAGTATCTCATTCCACCCTTAGTTATTAATCCATTCAATTCACAAATATCATAATGAATTAAATTAAGCAAACATGTAGACCGATCAACAGATCTATAAGGTTTCCTAGGTTGTTAGCTTGAATACATATTTCAAATTTATCAAGAGATTCACCACTCAATTATGGAATCAAATCAAGATTCATCATTCTCTTAATGGTTTGTGAATTCACATGTCCTAGCCTCCTATGCTACACATCAATAGTATCAACATAACAAACCATAGAGTCATTAACAAGAAATAAAGAGTTATTACATGAAACTAAATTAAGTTTAAAGATGCCATCACACATAGCTTTTACCAATAAAAGTACCATGTCTAGTTATTACAACTTTGTTCGACTCAAACACTAGTTTATATCCTTCTCGACTAAGAAGTGCTCCACTAACAAGGTTCTTCCTCACACTAGGCACATGCAACACATTATGGAGAGTCAACGTGTTCCCCGATGTAAACCAGATGTCCACAGTTCCAACTCCATAAACTCTAACTTCAGAGGAGTTCCCCATGGTCATTGTCCTATCTTTTACTTCCTAATAGAAAGAAAAGAAGAAATATCAACACCGATGTGAACAATGGCCCCTGTATCAACCCACCAATCGGTAGGTTCACATGCCAAGTTAATTTCAGATTTACTAATACTAACCCGTCATCTGAAATAACCATGTTAGCCGGAGTAGAAGATGCAACCCCAACATGGCTATGGCCCTGGCCCTTCTTCTCTTTACACTTGTTTGCAAAATGTCCATGTTTTCCACAGACCCAGCAAACCTTCGACTTCTTGTCATTTTGGATATTATAACCAGGTTTGAAAGACTAATTCTTGAACCTTTTGTTATTCTTCTTATAGTCATGAAACTTAGGTTTCCCTTCCACAACATTAGCTTGAGCACTATCAGTGGCCCCAGAAGAAGATCCTTGCAAGATTTTCATCTTGCCCTTATGCTTCTCTTCAATTTGTATGGCCACCATCAGATCATCAACAGACATAGCATCCCGTTTGTGCTTCAAGTTAATTTAGAAATTCTGCTATGAGGGTGGTAATTTGTCGATAAGCGCAGGAAATTGGAGCCTATTGTCAAGGGAATACATTTTCCAATGATCTTAGTAAATAAATTCTGTATTTCGACCACCTGGTCTCTAACAGACTTGTTATCAACCATCTTATAGTCAAAATACTCGCCTACAACGTATTTCTCTTCCCCTTCATGCTCCTTCCCAAATTTCTTATCAAGGGTATCCCATCATTCCTTAGCAAACTTAGTGTTCACATGCAAATCATACAGTTCATTGCTCAACACACTCAATATTTGTCCATGGCATAGTTCATCATCTTGTTTGAATTTATCACTATCATGAGATTTAGCAATTCAACAACTTCAGAAGAACTAGCAGTTTTATCAAATTCAAATGAAACAGGTTTATCCGCAACAACATCAGAAGTCACATAAAATATATTCAATTGTGTCAACCAAAATTTCATCTTAGTTTGCCATTTCATGAAATTCTTTCCATTAAACTTCTTCGGTTTCAGAGATTTGTCAACACTCATAATTGCAGTAGTATTCAATCAATATAATATATGTTTCAAGATTATTGGGATTGGGATTGTCTATAAAATAAGAGGACAAAATACTACCAACTGGTTTGACAAAACTCCACAATAATACCAGAATTGAATAGAGGGGAGTCGGTTCGAGGTGCGCTACACACTGTCCTTGAAACAGATATGCCGCCCTCCATGCACAGGCAATCACTGGCGTTCCGTTCCCGAGATACAATGAACTACACTGTCAGTTTAAAGATGCACTTAAAATCAAACTAACTGGAACTCGATCAAGGGAGATGCTATTGCTCAATGATGGACCAAAAATTCAAGAGAGATAGAGAATAAGAGTTTTGATTGTGTTATGTAACCCTCATCTGTGTTTTTCCGTTCTCAATAGATATGAAAACTCTATTAGGGTCATTCTGTAGAGAAAAGATGCAACTTTTTAGAGAGAAATGACAGTTTTTAGGACGGTAACCATCGCAATGATCGATCGCTTTGACAAGGCGATCGATCGCCTCTATTTTCCTTCGTTATTTCAGAGCATGCAATCGATCGTTTCTAAGGGCGATCGATCGCGTCTCACATTTGCGACTTTCCAGTAGATACGATCGATCGTTCTGAGGGTCGATCGATCGCGACACAAAGATAAAAAATTACAGTAGATACGATCGATCACTTCAAGCCCGATCGATCGCGATCCCTTTGACGATCGATCACGTTCATCTCTGCAATCGATCACGACTGTAATCTTTTAATTTCAAGTCACTATTATACAACAGTTAATCCTCCTTTAGGAGGAATGTTTGTTTCATTCTAATTGGAAGATGAAGACATGTCAATTGCGCAAACACTTTGTCCATAATGAAAACACTTGTACTACACAAAAGTGTCGATGGCTCCTCGCAATTAGTTTGATCCAAACAGTACTCTAACTGCCCCTCAACCTCCTCCTAAGTCCATCACTATTGAGCTCTGCTGATCCTATTGTGCGGCTAGGTTTTGGCCAATGTTCCTAAATTTATTGGGAATAGACTTGCACAACCTCTCGTTGATCAAATGATTACAACTTCTTTTGATAACTTAAGGATGCATGATGTTGAAGAAAATGAATGTGTTACATTGACTCAGTATATTGACCAATCGATAACTACCACAAGTGGATAAAGAAAAGTAACAGGTAAGAACAAGAAAGGTGGTTCTGGGAAGAATAAGAAGTTTTTATTTGTCTTTCTTTCAAGCCTTTTAGATGTGTAGTTGATTCAATTTTTTCTTCTTTTTTAAATTTTTCACAAGAGGGTTTCTTTTTACACTTTGTTACTATCTTCTCTAATTTCCTTTTGCGCATCTGTAGCCCCTTGATTTACCAATAAAAAAATTATCAGCATCTCAAGGTCTGCTATTGACAATTCTAATCTTTGAAACATTAATTAGATTTAGATGATTTTTGTAGATGTTTAATTTCTATTAGTTGTTGTTGTAGCCTTAGCTTGAGGTCACCGTCCCCCTGTAAATAGTTTTCCTCTAGTAATGCATGTGGAGAAAAAGGAAAAGAGATTTTTAGTTTTTGTGCCATGGTGTTCTAGCCACTCCATTAAATAAGTAAACTGTACACTCTTTCACAATTGGCTAATGACATGAAAAGCAGACTGTAGGGACAAAATGATCCCATTAGGATAAATAACATCCTTTTGTATTGTCCATCTTTTTTTTTTTTTGAAAAACTAACCATTAAAAAAAAGTTATTTTGTATTGTCCTCAGGGGTTAGGTTTTCATCTCCTTGTTCCCATTCCTCTTAATTTCGAATAGACTGGTAGGGGTCTTCCTAACCCCTATGAATGCAGATCTAACATAAATCAGTTAACAAGAAAAAAGAACATAGAGCTAATAAAAGAAAAATAAATCTTTGACGCAAAAATGTACTCCCTCTGTTCCAAAATACTATGTACATTTGAAAATATTCACTGTTCCAAAATACTGTGTACATTTTGCCGAATCACGTGACTTCTTCTTTCCAAAATTGTAGGAAGCTTGGAAGGATTGACTTGAACTTGGTTCGTGGACGAGCGTACGAATTGGACGGGATATCATCGAGAAGGAATCATGTGACTTCCTTGTGGGCTTCATGGTCTAATAAAAATGAGAATTTTCTCAAATGTACATAGTATTTTAAAACAGAGGGAGTAATACTTAACAAAATCAGTTTTCTTAGGCAATCTGAGTGACACAAATTTTGAACTTTAATTCATACGCTCTCCTTTGGAGCATAAACAAAAAAAAAAGTTTATACCGATAAAAAAAATTTGTTTATGCTCCACAGGAGAAAGTTCAACATTTGTGGTCATTCATATTGCCTATATGATTTTTTTAAAACGCAAAATGTAAACCCAAATTGAATGCCATCAAATTATTTTCATGGCTAACATTTTACACCCCATATCAAAACTTCCACCCTATTAAAAGACTACCTTTTATCATCTGTAAAATGGGGGCATCACCTTCTCTACGATTTTACGTTCACAAGAAGGAAGGTTTCTCTGGTGTGCAACTCATTAAAGTTTGGTGTCCTATAGGGTTGTCTAAATCACAATGGAGAAAAATTCTGCTAGTTCTTTGAGCGTCCAGAGGTTCCATTCAATGAGCTAGCACTGGTGGTGGAATCAGCGTAGAAGGAGCTAGTTGGGGCAAAAGGAGAAATCGGTGGCGACAGCGAAGGAGGAGGAGGCGGAGCGGGGTAGGAGGTGGAAGTTTGCAAGGTTGGTTTATGTTCAATGGATTAGTTTAGATGGAAGTAGAATAGAGGAGGGCCATTTGGGTTACTTCTGGACAGGTGTGGATGTTTCATGCATGTAGGGCCATAGCATTTCATAAAAATTGCAAAAATTTCTAGGATATTGCCTTATTAAATGGCCATCTCTGGTAATCGCTCAACACGATATAGGAACATTTTTTTATTGGAGAATATAGCATGCATTTATTTTCTATACGAAAGACTCACGCACCCTTACATATTCCAATGGCATTCGCCCCTTAACCTCGCCTAGGACTACCAGATATCCAACAAGGCCAGATTCTCTTGCACGCATTATTCAGTAATAACAAGAGAATTAACCACTATTACCACCACACCAATGCTACACTTATTGGTTATGCTATTCCATACACAGGCATGCATGACAGTGTCAACAACCTGGATCTATTGTTGTCATTTGAAGAAGAAACATGAAATCAAACAATGACATAACATACTTTTATTTTCTGGTTGGTGCTTGACATAAATTTGTATAATGAACAGTACATATAATATAATCCTCCAGTCTCTCAATTGTCATCATCCTCGGGTAAACAGTTCAGATCAAATTTATATTTCCTCTCTTCACCCTTCGTACTTCCATTACCAACGGATGGTTCACTTCTTGGCGTCTCCACATCAGTTGTCGAATCCTGCTCAGACGATGTTTCATCAAACGAAATAATGAATTCTTTGCACTTATTGCGGGAAGGTACCTTAACATCGACTGTATTTCCATTGGAAGAGGACATGACCTGAGCAGTTTGGGGGACTGACTTCTCTTTGAGGATTTTGATATAGGGATCTTCAAGAGCCTGGTTTTCTTTGGGGTTGGATGGTTTCATCTTCTTGACATCACCGGGAAAAAAGCCCGCAAGGCCATCCTCAGTTATCATCCGGCGTTTGGGATAATTCTTCTTGCCATCTAATAGAAGAGAAACCTCATTCGTCTTGTCTTCATCATGGGGCTGGTTATCCGCCATGGTTCAAAATGTGACCTAACAAACAGTAAGAAAGTAACGGACAACAATAAAAAATAATCAGTAGGAGTGTAATGGACAATAAGCGAAAAACAAATAATAACCAATACAATGTAAAAATAAATAAAAACATACCAGAGGTCAACAGTTTGTTGGTGAATTCTTCCTTACAACCTGCACAGGTATTTATAATGTGGTAAAAGAGAAGACATTGGTCAAAAAAGAAATTAAAAGACGAAGAAAAGCTTTGACCTGTAAACGTAGCTAAGACAAGTTCAAAGTTTTCAGAAAGAAGCTGGGAAAATTGGAACTAAACCAATATTTTTCAAAAGCATAGGAAATAAGCGTGAACAAAAAATATGAGTAATAAATGGGAGAGATTCTGAGAAGCATGAGACTTTCGGCACCAAAATTTTTCTCAGTAATAACGCATGCTTGGTAGTGCTGGAAAATTGAAATTCTCCACAGTCGTTTATATGGGTTAATATCTGGACAAACGACAATGTTTGTCCAAGTTTCAGAAATTGAAATGAAGGGGAAATTGCACTCAACCGAATTTCTCATGGCCAAGTTAATGAATCGGGACTAGAACAAAGTGTTCATGCCGGACAAAAGGGGTAGACAGAAAAGCGGTAAGTGATTGGTTCTACACTCTTGTAAGGGTGCGTTTGGGAGGCTGTTTTTGGGCGGCTTTAGTCTAAAATCGTGGTTTGAAAGGCAGATTTTATATAAAAATAATTTCGCTATAACAAAAGTGATTTTTTCTTGAAACTTGCTCCAAAAGCCGCTTATTAGAAAACCTCTTTATGACGAGAAAATTTTATACAAAAGCAGCTTTTGTGTGGGAAAAAATATGTAAATGATTCCGCTTGCCCATCCATCATTATATAGATGGCAGAGATCAATTCCTTATTTCTCTCATTAAGGGTAAAATCATCACATGAAGCATTTATTTTTTATTCAAAATCTACAAATCCAAACAGGCTTTAGAGGTTGGCTTTTCACAAGATCACTTTAGGGTCACACTTAAGCTTTGCTATAACAAAAGTAATTGTCCAAAATCAGCTTTATACAAAAGCATTGCTGTAACACCTGGCCGCTTCCTGCAGCCAGGTGTGAGAGGGAGTCCGGCAGCTGGCTCTCTCCTCCCCCGAGCCAGCTGCTTATATGGGAAATGAAGGGGAAGCAGGGGCGACCTCGGCTACCAGCAAGGGCGATTTCCGGCGACCTTGACGAATCCGGCGACTGCGGCTTCCGGCGACGAAGGCGATTTCCGGCGGCGACTGCACATTTGGACAATTCCGGCAACCACGGACAGCACCTGCGACGATGGCAACCCCGGCGAGCTCGAGTGTCCGGTGACGACGCCGGCAACGACTGCTAGCTTCGGCGACGACGATTCCGGCAACCCAACAACTTCGACGAACTCCGGCGGGCGGCGATTCGGCGAGGTAGGATCCCATACTGCTCTTGTCATGCTCTGTTTTTTTTGGAGATTTTCGTCAATGGAGGTGAAGGGGGCTCCGGCGGAGGAGATGGGGCTGTGGCGGGTCACCGGAGGTCGACTCGACCACCGCCAGGCTGCCGATCTCGGTGGAAGCAGCAAAAAGGCAGCACCTTTTGGTGCTGCCATTTTCTATCTTTTTCCCCAAATCTGCCCGGATCATGGGCAGATGGGTAGTGGAGGAGAGGAGGAGCAAGGGGGCGGTCGCCGGGTCAACCGGCCGCCAGCAGCGGCGGCGGCGGCGGCGGCAAGCAGAGCTTGCTGCCGCCATGACCGATCGTCTGCCTGGGGAAGACGATCGGTCCGGTTCGGGCACCTGCCGAACCGGACCGTTCCATTGCCAAACCAAACCAGTTCGGTTTAGAGTCTGACCCGAACCCGGTTCATGCCTAGACCAAGCCCGGTCTGGTTCACCTTAAAAATCGGTCCGGTCCATCTTTAGACCGAACCCGGTCCACCTTCAGACCGGAGCTTGAGGGTTGGGAAGAACCTAATCAAGATAAAGACTAAAATGCCCTTGGGATTGGGAGTCTGTGTATGAGTGTGAGTGACTTCCGATCAAGCGACCGAATGACTATTAAGTCAAAGGTCAGGCTATCTGTTGAGCTATTAAGCCAACAGCTGTGAAAAGTGTGTGATGGATTCATACTGGTAATACTGTGATACCTATTAAGGATCACAAGGAATAGATGGGAGTGGTGCTGCATCTTCCGACTGATGGAAGCTCTGCCGTTTGTATCTCTCTATGGATTTTAGAGAGCATTCACATCTTCCGACTGATGGAAGCTCTGCCGTTTGTATCTCTCTATGGATTTTAGAGAGCATTCACATCTTCCGACTGGTGGAAGCTCTGTGTTATGGTACCTAATAAGGACCATCGTCTATTGACCAGGCTTAAGCTGTTATATCTCTCTATGGATTTTAGAGGGAACCATGATATGATATTTTGGCCATGTTTGCATCTTTCTATGGATTTTAGAAAGCCTTTCTATGGATTTTAGAAAGAGTATTACATACTTTATTGGCCAGGCTTAAGCTGTTACCTCTTCTCTATGGATTTTAGAGAGAGCGTGCTTATTCTCTATGGATTTTAGAGAGAGCTATACATCCTGAGCCTTAGTTGCCAGGTGGTTTACTGTGCACAACATTGGAGACGTTAGCATCCTAGAAGGCTGCGTTTCCCGACCCACATCGAGTCTAGGAGCTGTGTGGAGCCAGACCCTTCCGACGGTCATACCTTCTAAGGTAAGGAATGGGCGAGGCAGTCACCCTTGAGAAATTCGGGGCGTGCCGTGATTACCGGTATTAACCGGAATGATAGTCACGGTGTTTTCGTGCTGTCTGTCATGTAGGTATGACATTCAGTGAGTCTGTCTATGGGACAAAGACGTAATGATTGAACTTGAACATGGGAAGCAATAAAAGACTTGCTTGAAAGATTAATAAAAGATTCAAGTGGAATCCTGTAATAGGTTGCATAATATGTTAATGCAAATCCTAATTTGATGTGATGATGACTGTGTTATGGTATCCCACTGAGTATTTTTATACTCAGCATCCTTATGTGATGTAGGTGCTGCTGTGGAAGAGTGACTTCACGTGGCACTTGGGAGCCTGGTGGTGAGGACGTTCTGTTTGCGTAGTATATCTCCTGCTACAGGTTTGTCCTAGAGTTGTATTAAGGCGCGAGCGCCGACTGTTTCTAGTTTATTTTGAGATGGATGACAGACTTGCACTTAGAGGACTTGCTTTAGTTTAATCGACTTTGCATCTTGTATTAATATATGTATATATGGTTTTGTATCCATATTTGTGAACCCCAGTTATCACGGCCTAGATGCTTAGTCGAAAAATTTTCATCGAAAGATTTATCGCTTAGAGGAACAATCCTCGAGTTTTCCGCTACCACTCTGGTTTAAAAATGGTTTCTAAAACCCGGGCCGTGACAGTTGCCAAACGTGTCCTATATTCGTAATGACCAAATCTCAAAAGATTGGGGAACACTATGTCCCCTCGGGTGCTCTTTACACAATAACTCGCCCCACACCTTCCTCATACAGGTGTGGATCGGGGTTCCATCAGTAGTGGCCATTGGATAGGGATTATGGACGGGTGCATAAGCAAGGCATGATCTTTCTTTCATCGCACATGCTCATTGCCTAGGACTGTTTTGCAGCTTGATCTTTTATGATGTCTATGCTTGGTTCTCTTATGTAGCTTTACATAAAATAGAAACATGAAATCAAAGAGAAGTTGATTGAGCGACGTTAAATTTTGGCTTTCAAACATTCAGACACAAATCGCTTAAAAACGTCTAAAAGGTTAAATAATTAGCCAGTATTACACAAAAGACTAATTTGAGGGTTGTTATTCAGATGCATGCCCTCTTAAATTGTTATTCAGATTCAGGCCCTCTAAGGTTCCATTTGAGTGGCTGATGGCTGAACTGAGAAGGCAACTCTCTTTAATTCGAGCGCATCACCAAAATTTTCAACATATATCCAATTGAGATGTAAGTGGATTCATCCCCCAATAAAATGATCAGAATCTGATTTGAATAGCCATTTGTCCACTGGCTTTTCAGTATTCAGGTATGATCCAGAAAATTAAACAAAGCCTAAGTATGCTCTAATTTTGGTCCATGTATTCTGCATACACGTGAACTATTTATTTTAATTGAGAAATTTTATTAGAACAGCCTAGAAAAGGTAAACACAGACAAAACAATACTAAGATGGCACTTTCCCAAATACCAAGCTAACAAGAAAGAGAAAATTGCGCTCCGCCTAGGAGGAGTTCAGATTAACAATGATTAAAAATAAGACACCCAAAGAAATAAATCAAGTATTCATCCTTTTTGTCCCCTATTTTTCTTCTTTATCATTGATTTGTAGCTTTTTCCTTTATTTTTTTAATGCAAATAGGAAAACATAGAGGAGGTGTAACAGCCCATGATGTTAATGAAGGATTCGGTAGCAAATAATCATGTGCCTCATTTATTGGATATATAAAGATGGTAATCTATATGATATCAGGTCACATAAAGGAAGTGACAACGAGGACTAAGTGTGGGTCAAAGTTGCAAAGTGAACCGAGTATGTCCCTAGTGCACAAAGTAACTCGTAATCACTATTTTTGTAATATCTCCTAGAATACTTGGAGTTTATATATTATAATAGTACATATTGGAAATCCCTCAAAAGGACAGGCAACGGTACCAAGATTGCGCGATTCAGTGTTCGGGATCAAAAGTTATGCCTCTCGCAAGTTTTTGCCTGCACAATGGACACCCTCACGAACACCCCTGCTGTCAATGATGGGTCTCTGTGATACAAACAATCGGGTCTTTTGTAAAAGGCTTATTCCAAGGGTGCATTTTTGGAGGCCCTTGAACACCAAAGAAGAGGAAGAGGAGGCTAGGGATTTGGAGGATTCAAGAAGGCGGCTTTGGATTGGGGATTAATTCTCTTCTCCATTTACCAAGGAAGGAAAGCTTTAATGACATAATTATTTAGGTATGCTCACATCATTGGCTTGGGCTACCGCATGCAATGATTTGGATGATGTCTAATTGGTTTAATACTTAATCCATGCATAGATCTCTTCAATTTTTTTTATTATGATTGGTCATGGATGATTGGCAAAGAGGAAGTCCTCATTGAATCCTTTTATGTCAATTTGAGAATGATTCCATGATTGAACGAGACAAAATTTTGATTTTTGGATGATATCATGATGAATATATAATTGATGATAATCATCTATATTTGGGGAATCGTAGAAACACATTTTCATGTTTTAATTGCTTCAAGCTTCGGATTCAAAAGGGACAAGGTAGGTTCTGATTTCAGGTCGGACTATCGTCTTTAGGACTCATCGAAAGCCTCACCGACACCCTGGGTTGTCCATGACACGGAAGAAATTATTATTGTCAGATCAATTGACATCCTAACTGACAGCCAAGGGTGTCGATGGGATAGACAAAGATTTAGATTTTGATCTACTTTCTCACTGTTATGTGGAGCCATAGTTGTATGATGCACTACAACAAATCAGGGCTTTTGCGATAAATTTTTTGCAACAAAACCATTTTTATCTACTACATTAGCGACGAATTTCAGAATTGTCGCAAATCGCTTAGTATTTTGCGACGACAGGGCAAGTAGTCGCCAAAATAAGTACTATTAGCGACCGATGACCAATTTAGTTGCAAAAACCAATGCATATTTGCGACGAACATTGTGTTTAGTCGCAAATGTCATTGCTATTTGCGACAATCTACAGGTTTGTCGCAAATAATAATAGTTTTGTCGCAAAAACAATATATAGCAATTGTTTTGCGGCCAAGTAATGTGGTCGCTAAAGTTATCTTTTTGCAACAACACAATCCTTTGTCGCAAAAGGATGTTCCATTTGCGACGTAAATGTGTTCCTCGCAAAAATGCATTCATTTGCGACAAAATTCGAATTTCCTCGCAAAAAAACAATTATTTTAGCTACTAAAATGGATTCATCGCAAATGACCTCGCAGTATTGTTTCCAACAAATGTTTATTTCATCGCAAATTAATATTTTTTTGTATTTTAGGAAAAAACGAAAAAAACCTTACTCTTTTGCAACAAGAGGCATGGTTCATCGCAAATGGTTTGATATTTTTTTGGGCATGAAAACATGATGGTTTGGTTTTATAAAAGGGTTCTGTTTTGGGGAGTGGCGCCCTCTTGCACTCCTTGCTCTGTTTTCCCTCTCTAGTTTCACCTTTACATGTAGGCAGTCAATTTGTCATTTTCTCAAACTCATTAGATTTTGCTTTTTGGTGTCTTTTTTTTTTGTTATACTGATGGATATGTTCGTTACATAATTGAAATTTAGCTTTTTGCCGGTGTAATTCGGATTTGGTGGCAACTGGAGCTGGAAGCAGTGATTGTTGTATTCTATACTGGAGCTCTTAGTGAAATGGGCTCTGTTATCAATTTTGAAACATGGGTTTTTGCGTTTTGGCGCAAAAATGTTGAATCTTTTTTATCTTTATTTTCTTGCATTGGAGTGCCATATTTGTATAATTATTTTTTCACTATTTTGTTGATTTTGGAGTTTGGGGTTCGGTGTTCTTGTTAATTTAATTGTTGGACTTGTCTCTCAAATTTAATTTTTAGAAATGGAGTCAGGCTTGTTCAATGTGCCATGCTTATTTGCAACTCCATTGAGAATTTGTATTTGTTGGATAAATGCTTGACCTGAGCTTTTATGTCTTTGATGAAAACAACGCACTCCAAAAGTTTTTTTTCCTAATACTAGTTGTATTGGTAGGCATGGAATGTAGTCGCACCGATATATCGCCGATAACCATAGACAACCATAGATGTTAAAAAATAGTCTTAGTTGTCATGAGACACATTAGCTAACTCCTTCAAACACAAAGATTGATGTAATTGTATACGAACAAAATGAAAAATGAAATAAGATATAATAAAATTGAGACTTGATTGAGATAAAATCTATACAAATAGTGTAATATATGCATGCACATATAGGAAAGCTTACAAAGGGTAATTAGCTTTTCTTGAGCATTGAGTTGAGCCGAGCCAATTAGAGGTATGATTGAGCTTGGCTTGACCAACTTCGCGCTCAAGTTGAGCTTGTGAGTCGGCTTTAAAACCCTTAGCTACAGGGTAGGCAACCGTCATATGAATGGGGCCCACATGATCTGACAATTGCTGTCATAAAAGAGGGCGTCTAGCGTGACTTATTTGGGGGACCAGATTGCAGACCCCATGCCACATTGGCATGGGGATCTGCAATTGTGCATCCCGCATGCCAACGTGGCATCGGGCTTGCAATCTGGTCCCCAAAATCGGTCAGCAAAATATTTTCCATCATAAAACGCCCTAGCGCAGGCTAGCCCGACTCTTACTGGATGGAGGGACTAACATTAATTAAAATGCACCACCGGATTGGAATCTGGCGGCCATAAACACGGGGCTCAAATAAACAAAGAATAAAAGGATAATTTGGCTGTGTTGTGTCCTCTTTGCTCAATCTGAATCGTCAGTTTAAAGTGCGATCACGGCAATAGGGCGGGTCTAAAGCAGAATTGCCCATCCCGCCTTCTATATATACTCCCTTTCCCGCTTCCAAAGAGGAATTGGTGAAACACCGCCCCCCACTTCTCAAATCGTAGGGTTCATTCCAGCTTTCCCCTTCAGCTGGAAGTTCACTTTCTCATTTCTCCCTTTTTTCCCTCAGGTAAGCTTATGTTCTCAAGCAAAGTAGAATTTTTTATGGTTCTGACTTCTTAGTAGACCTGCAATTTCTGGATACATGGGTGGTTTACAACTTCATCTTAATCTAACTTCACTTCATATGTGCAGATTCACTGTACACAGAAGGATTTTGCTTATTTGTTGTCTGCATTTTGAAGAAGTTTGAACCCATCTTCATCTGCAACATAGGGGGTTTGCTATTTTACATTTTAATTTCCTCCTTACTTCATGCCTCTCTCTCTACTGCCTTCCTACTCCATGCATCTCTATTGATCCGTTACCATCAATGTCACTCATCTCTCTTATTCCATTTTCACATAATGAATAAAGAAGATGATAACTTTTCATGTATTAATAACTTGCACTAATGATTTGACATAGCTTTTCCTTGCAGTTTTTTATGTGGACCGATGTTTAAAATCTTGATACTTCTCTTAAAAATTGTTGTTGTTTATTGCTTACAAACTGTTTGATGAAATACCTACATAGTTATAGCTAGGTATTTTGACTGAAATAGTTTTTCTAATAGGATCCTTCTACTCTCTGTTTTTGCATTTATGGTCCAGAACCTTGTACCTTGATTTTGTTGTGTTTTCTTAGCAACATGGGTATGATGAAATGAGAGTGAGAAGTTGCATGAGATGGAGGTTTTATAATGGTTTAACTAGTGAATGAAGAAGATAAAATGACCCATTTTAATTACCTACAACTACCAAAATAAAATTTGTAGCATGAAATTTTTTTTTACTTCATGTAGCATGACATACCCACAGTTTGTCATGGCACCAGGTCAAAGAATCATGAAATCAGTGCCACCACCTAATGACGTAGGGACATCTGATCCTCTGGTCCAGGGGCCCACTTTGGGTTATGCCACAGGTACAATTATCTAATTAGCCAAGTTTCACTTGATAAATTGTATTCACATTTGTGTTTATCAGGTATTTATATTGTCTTATAATGATCTCTATCTTTTTTCCAGCATCCACATCTAAAAAAAAACGTGGTATTTCCCTTGGTCGAACGCTATCAAACTATTTGAAAAAGAATCCTAATGCAAAGCCGAAGATTTGTTTCAAACCGGGGAAGTTGAAACCTGTGGGAAAGTGGGCTAAAGAATTCAATAGTGAGGTTGGAAGGATGTGTCGTACATATGCAAAATTGACGTATGAGTACTGGTCCAAAGTGCCTGATTTTGAAAAAGCTTATATACATAAGCTCATTAATGTAAGTATACTACGTGGTCCAATTTATCATTGTTTTATCCATAAAATGCATTACTTAATTTCTTTGTACTTAAACCACTGTTTTATTTCAGTTCAAATTTGACATTGATATGAGTGACAAACATGTTAAGATGGCAGTGGATAATTATTTACGTGCAAGGTATACTTCTCATAAGAATAGAGCACATAAACACTTTCTGAAGGATGCCTCAATCCCGTACCAAGAGATGGATCCTGACCAGTGGAAGAAGTTTTGTGATCACTTTCATTCTACATCATTTAAAGTATGGTGCATTAATATGATTGATAGTGTATTAGTTTTAATATCTTATTTATGGGAAACATTTACAATGCTTTATTTTTTATACAGAACAAGTCTCGTGCAAACAAGGACAATCGAGCAAAATTATTGGTGAACCACACTGCGGGTTCAAAATCATTTATCAGGGTTCTTGAAGAGAGGGTACGTATATATTAAATATTTTTATACAATTAAGAACTATCACTGATTAGTTGACTTGTCTTGTACTACAATGCTAACAATATGTGTATATGGTTGAGCTGAAATAAAAGCAGAAAAAGGGATGCCACATGAACCAAATGCGGGATCTCGAAGAGGAGTTCGATGCAGAGCTTGAGGGGGAGCCCGAGGGGGAGGCTGAGGAAGAGCCTGACCTTGTATCTTTTTATAAGCTTACGCATTTCAGAGAAAAAGAGAAGACTTGGGCGACTGATCATTGTGGAGTTCTATATGTAATGAAAGTGAACTATAATTTTGATTGTTAGTTATCCATTTGATGAAATAGTCATTCTAGCGGTCTTTATGCTTTTTAAATTGTAGGATAAAATGGATGAGATGGTGTCTGCTGTAGAGGAGGAGGGCATTGTAACAAATTCCAAAAAGAATGAAATATTTACTTTAGTTCTTGGACCAAATAGGCCAGGTTATGTACGTGGCCTTGGACATGGAGAGATGCCCTGCGCATCGACCCCTCAGTCCAAAGCTTCTGACCTGCAAAATGCTAATATGAGGGCTGAGGTAGCTGAGAAACGTGCACAAGGAATGGAGATTGACTTGCATTCACTTAGATCGAAGATGGAGGAGATGAAAGAGGGAGCCAACTCTGAGATACAAACTCTGAAATTGACAATGGTGAACTTAGAGGAAGCCCGGGATGATGAGATACAAACTCTTAAATCCAAGATGGTGGATTTGGAGGAAGCTCTTGATGCTAAGATACAAACTCTTAAATCCAAGATGGTGGACTTGGAGGAAGCCCGAAATGCTGAGATACAAAATCTTAAATCAAGTCAAGGGCGCGTAGAGTCGATGTTGCTGAAACTAATGAAGCAACAACTTTCACAGTTAGTTTCCTCCTTTGATGTAGGAAACAACATTTATATTTATTACATGGAAAAATATGTTTACTTTATAATCTCAGTTCAGCATATGATGCAAACTTTAGCCTCCTTCATAAAATAGCATCAACCCTTAGTACTATTCTTAATTAGTGTCAAGAAACAAATTTGCATATGTATAAGCACCTGCATGATTGTACTCTAGCATTTTTTAGGACAAAATCATGTTCATAGTACTCTACTGTTTTAAGAATGAATTCATGTTCACATGGACTCTTTTATTGTTGCAGGTAAAAAGTTCAAAGTCAAGAGGGTGTGATCAGCTTCAAAATGGCTAATAGACTGCGTATAGCAGCTTTTTGTATTGGACAAATGTGTAGGAATCATACTCTAACTTGTCAAGGGATAGTGAAAAATAGATATTTATTTTGGAAAGGGTTGTCATCTTTTGGGTGTTTAGGAGGGTAGTTAGCTTTGAAATTAGTTTTGTGTATGTAAAAAGTATCCTACACTTTGTATGCATGACCTTCAAGTTTATTAAATTGAAATAGAAAGTGCAAGATTTATGTGCATTATCTTCAAAATTTATCTTAGACATTCTTCTATTAACAGGTTAACATGTTTATACTCCAATGTTTTCCAGCCACAACCCAGATGAAATGCCAAGGGAGGTGGGGAATGTAATTGTGTGATTCAAGTTTCATGTCTACCCGATTTTTTTTAATTTTCTATCCTTGGTTTCTTGCAAAGTCCATCAATAGGGGGAACATTATTCCTCTTTGTCTGTGTTTTTATTGTTCCTTACTTTTTTTTGTTTACTAGAACAGTGAGCGGAAGGCTGAACAAAGATACCAAAAGAGTGTTCAACGAAGCTGATTCTTTGCATGAAATTTGTTGTGATTGGCTTTTTTTTTCGATTTTTCTGAACAGGGTGCTAAACGGATTGGTTCTGAGCTTATTGGCAAGGCGTAGATGCCCTGAAAGAGGGTCAAGATGCGTGATCAAGAGGCGGTGCTTCGGTCTGGGGGTGAGCCTTCAAAATCCCCCAAGAATATGCTTCGTTGAATAATGCTAATGATATGATTCTTTGGATTTATAAATGGGATCTTGGATTTTAAGTCCCTTTCAGTGATATAAATTTTTACCTAGCTGTACAAATTTCTTATGGATGACGAGGACATTTAGCCTCGAATTTCATGTTTTGATATCATTTGTAAGGTTTCCATTTTGTAATTATATATGAATCACTACTGTGATAAATGACAGCTTCATCTTTACTTTCATCTTAGATTAGTTGCTAAAAACCATTTTTCTAATGTACTCCATATAGTTCAAAAGAGAATTTCACCAGCTTTAGCTTTCTCATAAGAGCCTGTGGCTAGCACTATCTGAACAATATTCTACGATATTTCTGCTTATTTGGGATGTATTTGCAGTCGCTACAAAGTATTTGTGTAAATAACATCAGCTACTTTTTCTAGTGCATGGTTGTTCTAGTTGAGGCTTGTTACATTATCTGATGCTTCGTCTGAATCCTTTCATACCTACTTATCTCTGTTTCTGCAGATATAAGAATCCAAAGTGTTGAATGCAGATTTTCTAAAGTTGCAGGTCCAAGTGGTTTGCTTAGTGGACTTAATCCAGGAATCATAAACCATCTGAGAAATAGCAAACAGCTTTTTCCAATAATTGAAGCTCTGGTGAAATCTGAAAAGCAAATTGTTTGTAATTCCAGAAGATGAGAAAATGAAGTAAAAGAAGAGGACAAAGCCACAAATGGCACAATTGAAGATGTTGTTTATGAAGCAGAAAATGCACAAACATGTATGGAAGGGCCAATCCATTTAAGTACTATGTACAACCATCCAAACTTAAAGGATGAGGGTGATGTATCAGATGCAGGAGAAGTGTCTCACTATGGCTCATCATTTTCTTTACAGTATAGATCACAGCAGGGGAATGAGAGGTTAAAATTGTCACGCCCCAAAATTTCAAGCCTCGACGGAGTGTGGAAGTCGACCTTAAAGCGAGAAATTCTTGAAGCAGAATTTCGGGAACGCAACTGAATACTCATTCACCAGTCAACCACAACATCTCAAAAGGATGTGTAATTGAAACCACTCAGTCATATGAATCAACATTATTTAACCATATGAAATAAAAAATTTTAATCTCAAATTATCCCAAAATAAAAGTTATTAAAATATCTTAACAAAATCACTAAAACTTCTTGGCACACAGGCCATTAATGTCACAGCTATTTATTTCAAAAGCAACATAAACTTCATAACTTTCTGACTGCAATCCTTGAGCTTTTCCTTCTCCTACAACGTTCTCCAAATCTAATCTTTATCCAAGCCTGCATCACAGGATGCATGAGTATTCCGAAGAAATACCAATAGGATGCAAAACCCACACAAACACAAAAGATACAATACATAACAATGCATAAGATTTCAACAACAACTGACAAATCAGCAATATTGATATCCAATATAAGGAATTGCATTACCAGAAATCATCATCAGTCACTAAGACTCCAAAACAGGTAGAATGTATGGAGAGAATATAATTAATCAATTATCCAAATATTGAGAGTGCATAAGAAAAACATCATTCACAGAGACTTCAACTATCACAAGCGTATGGAGAACTCTCACTCTCATATATCACCACTTCCATGTGGTTTCTTGCCAGACTATCCTAGAGGTTCTCTCCTTGAACCCTCTGTCATGTCTAGAATACTGGCTCTATCAGTACTTATGGAATGCCTCTCTTTGGGCGGGAACCTAACATGGGTCCAAAGATATACTCTCTTAACACAGGGACTTTTGAGTCTTATTAACTCTCATCCTGGTAGGGTCTCTTAACTCAGGGGCTTTTGAGTATTATTAACTCTCTCCCTAGCTGAATTTCTTAACTTAGGGGCTTTTGAGTATTATTAACTCTCACCCTAGCAGAATCTCCCTTAACACAGGGGCTGTTGAGTATCATTAAATCTCACCCTGGCTGAGTTTCCCTTAACACAGGGGCTATTGAGTATCATTAGCTCTCACCCTGGCTGAGTTCTCTTAATCCAAGTGCTTTTGAGTATTCTACAACTCTCAACCGGACAGAGTCTCTCCTAATCCAAGTGCTTTTGAGTATTCTACAACTCTCAACTGGAAGGAGTCTATTATGGCTTTTACCAGCATACTACGAGTGTCTTCACTCAGGTACTATTGAGACTACCCATCTCTCATCCTGGGAAACTAATTTACCTCTCTTGGGCAAAATCTCACAAGGTTCTTATAACGAATCTCTGATGTAACTATTTACTCGAAGGAAAGGTATCCTCTATGAAGAACATATTTATTATGTTAACTAACTCACGAAAGAAGTACAAAAAATATTTCGATACTCTTTCAAAAGTCTGACTCACTAAAGGAGTACCAATGAGATTACTTAATCTCTATCGTCACACAACTAACCATAGAAGTATCAAAATAAAGTGTCAACAACAGAAGTGTCACACATTGCTTTAACATAGGTGGAACTATTCCAATACTCAACTCGGTCATAGAAACATTGATCCAAACTTCAAGGTTTGAGACTTTAGTCAAACGGGATGTTGGATCAGCTTCCAATTGAAAACGCAGTCTAGTCAATATCAACCATGAAACACATAAGACTTACTAAACACCAAACTATCCATCATTAGCCCATGATATTAAAGTATTATACTTAGTCCATTCTGCTGTAATTCTTTCTAGAAGATCTTGCATAACACATATTACTTTCATAGTATACTTATTCTAGCATAGGGTAATGTTTTGCTAAAGTTTCTCCAACTTTTACCCTAATTACAGTATTCTATTTTTACATATCATCTGAATTCCGGCTCTTCCCAGCTTCAGCACAGATTGAATTACTCTTTGAAATTTTTACTGTATATAGTCCTTTGAGCTAGTTTCTAACCCAACAGACGGCATATTTTTTCAGAATTTATTTGAATTAGTTATAAATTATTTACTAAAGACTATCAGCGTAGAAACAGTTCTGGCCGAGATTAATATTCATAATTAAACTCGATTTTTCACTTAATAACACATTATAGGTGATAATATATCATTAACATACATGATTACTCTCCTCCTAGATCAATTATAGACCCTAGGATTGTTTAGAATTACCAAAGTATACCCTTTTATCATGTTACATAGCATATATCAATTGACACATACATCTTCACATATAAGAGCATGATAATAATCAACTCATGAATAGAAATACCACACATATTCATTCCCATACAAGGTCACATATTTGATATTAGAACTTGAATCATAAACATTCATATGATTGAAATAAATCACAAAGAATAGTGGTAAAATCATCCTACTCTTAGTTTCATAAAAGTATCGCCCTTTACGTGTCGTTCGCCTTCTTCGCTTCGTAGCGATGCCTCCGCTCCAAGCTTTGGATGAAGACTCACACCAAGAAGAGGCTTGAGAGAAGGGTGAACGTGGAAAGGAGAAAAGCACAAGCTAGGGTTTGATATGAATCCCACAAGCCCTCCCCTCCCATGGGTTTATATAGAGTTTAGGGTTTCCACCTCTTATACAAATCCCTCCTTATCATGGACTCTTTCCTCTGATAGGAATTCCAAAATCCTCCAAAATCTCCTCATGAACGTCCTCTCCAAGTTTGGTTAGGATTTGGTATCTTTTTCTCAAGAAAATCCACTCAAAATGCAATTTCCGTATTCAATGCCATTGCGATCTATCGCGTACCCCGCCAGATCAATCGCATACCCCGACTGCATACCAAAATTCAAACTAACATAACTTTATGTTCCGAACTCCGATTTGCGCACCGCTGGTGGAGTTGGAAAGCTCTCTTCACATACTTTAACTCCAAAGTATAAAACATAACAAAACAAGCATCAAAAGTTAATATTTTTAGATCAATCAATTTTAGTAAGCACACAAATTTTTCGAGTGTCACAAAAACTGAAGTTATCATCAACAACAGAAAATTTGAGTAGTGTGTTCTCTGATGACATCTCAGCTAATCGAGAAACTGCTTCTTCTCTATCTGTAAAAGGTTAGAGCACTTTCAGTTCATTGAAAGCTTGCTTTTTTGAGACTTACTGCAGCTCTACTACTCTCTTTAGTACACTTTAATTTCAGTACTAGATACTACTTTACCCTGGTTCAGGTCAATGTTGGCATAGTTCCCAACCTCCGGCGTTTCAGCCCAAAATAAGTTCAGATTTCAAACTGCTATTGTGGGATTGAGCACACGATAGGGTGCTGCTCTCACTTGTTCCAACAAAAGATAGCAGGCCGAAACCCAAACTTTTGGAATCGTGGGTTAGAAAACAGAATTGAGAATTTTGGCAACATTAACTTAAACCAGGGTAAACCACTCGTATTAAAGGTGACACTGATATATATGTCTATATGCCATTCTATTATTTGTATGGATAAACAAGAATACTGGGCAGACCTTTTGTCTAATATATCATATTTTGTAGTGGCAAGAGTTGCTTCTCAATGGTTGGAACTTCTTCAAATGGGCATTAGAGGCCGGCTATCTGGTAAATATGTTTTCCATTATAATTTCAAAACAAGTATAAAAACATAAAGGAAAGAAGAAGCATACTGAAATTTACTTCGATTCTGATTTTTTTATTCAGGTAGCTCTAAAACGAAGTGGAAGCGATTCAGGAGCATCACTGAGAGGGGAGTTGCCTCTTCTTCTGCCAAGGGAATTTGCATGCCAGCAGGAGAATGATTTATGTTTGGGGGAGTGCTTTAAATTGTCAGAGGTACATATGGAGTATTGGAGATCCATCTTCCATCAAATAGAGAAAGCTCTGTTTGAAGAACAAAAACATTTGGTAAACTAAACTTTATCGATGTTTTATTTTAACAGCTTGACTTCAGATTTCTAGTATGGCTCTTTGCAACACTAGGCCCAAATGAAATTCACATCATTTACATCTGTAGTAAAGATGATATTAGAATATAGAAGACAATATTAACAATCAGTATGGTGGTATGGACTCTATATTTTGTTGTAATATCTTTTTTCTTTTAAATGACAAACTGACTTTTTAGCCAATCTACTTATGAAACAATCAATCTGCAAAGCTTTAGTTTAGATTGAATGTAATAGATTGGAACTACGTAGCAGAAGTCTCTCTTTTTTTATTGACTTGTCCTGTTTTCTCGCCAACAGGTTGGTTGGCTTTGCACTGTCGACCATGTACATGATACTCTTGTATAGTTTATATGTGTCTGACTGGGAATACCAAATTGCAACAGGGCACTCTGGCAGTACCAACGTGAAATTTTCTGTAAGTTTTGTAGTGTTATTCTAAATTCAGACATCTTGAGTTTGGTTTCAAATAGATGAAAGTGTTCCTGAAATAGTGAAGTTTGTGTAAAGCCACATTAATCCTTCAAATGATCTTTTCATCTGACTTAGTTAGATCTGTGTCTACAAAGGACCTGATAATATATGCCTCTTCTTATATTTAGGTAAAATGTGGAGTTAGGGGTGATACTAGTCCTGCTTGTAATTCTGTTGGAATGATTGATCGAAAAGTTTTTGGTATCCAGCATCTTTATAAACGGTCCGATCTATGCACGTACGGAGGTAAAACTTTGGACCTTCTTGCACTTGTGTTATGATCTGTTTAATAATGGCCCTGATTTTTTCTTTTAGAATATTATAAAAGTGCTCAACTTGTAATTGTGTGATTCAGGTTACCTCTTATATTCTCTCTCCCTCCCTTGTGAAAATTGTACTCCTTCTGTCCTGAAATAGATGCTCCATGAGAAAAAAAATGGTTAGCATTTATTACAGGGTTTTTTTTATTATGAAATAGTTTTTGCGACGAATTCATGTCGTCGCAAAAGAAGCAAGACAATTATTAAAAAAGTGAAAGGTATGTTTGCGATGAACATATCTCGTCGCAAATCCCAAAAACGTTTTTTAAGAAAGGGTGAACTCTCTTTTGCGACGAAATTATTCGTCGCAAAAGGGAATTCGTCCTTTTTAAATAACGTTTTTTATGATTTGCGACGAAATTTGTTCGTCGCAAACATACCTTTCACTTTTTTAAAAACATATTTCGTCGAAATGTTATTTTTAATTGATTTTTTTTCGTGTTTCCAGGTAAATTTGGCGACAAAATTCTAACTATTTTCGACGGCATATTTCGTTGCAAATGTTAATTATATTGCATATAAAGCTCTCTCGTCGCAAATACTTTTTGTGACGGCATATCTCCGACAGAATGGCGATGAGCTATATTTCGTCGCAAATAATAATTTGCAACAAAAATTGAGGTTTTTGGCGACAAAAATGCGCGTCGCAAAAGCCATAATTTGTTGTAGTGATGATATTGCTTGTAAACTAGTAGTTTTGCTGGAATGTAATGTACATGTGTAGAGAATCACATGGTCGTGATGATGAATTAATGTGTCGCTAAGGTCAACCTTGGGAAAGGGAATGTTATGACTAATACATGTAGATACCTTATGGTAATCAGCTAATGATTTAAAAAGGGATTGTAGACTTAATGGATGTGATTTAAAAAGGGATACATGCCGAAGAAATGATGTTGTTGTGTTTTAATTACTCGCAAGCGCACGAATTGATTTTGAGTATAGATATACAAATTGTGAGGTTGATCCCTCATAGACTTGTGTTATGGGAAGCAAGACTTATCCTAAATTAATTAACTCTTAATTTAGTTATTAAGATTTGATTATATAAGCTAACATATAGTAATTAAACAAACAAAGAATTAAAGCAAAGTAAATTGAAAAGCAATTGTTATCCTAAAGCAAGAGAAACAAAATAAAAACGTAAACTAAACTAAAAGCAAGCAATTAAGATTAATTAATTAAAGTATCAATGAAAAGCTTTAAGGCATTAAATTCACACTTATAATCATAGAAATTCAGACTTATGCTTGTTGATTATGGTTCCAAATTATCTCATAGCAAACTACAATTCAATATTTTTGCTATGGAAGGTGTCATCATTAATTAAAATTCAAGGTTATACTTTTTCTTGCTTAAAGAGATTAATTTCAAATCATTCATTGTTTCCACTAATGTAAACTACAACGGATACTAATTCTTAACATTAACAATACAAAACCAATCATTAATGTAGCAAAATTTATTCCAAATCATGGGAAGAACAAGAATAAACTCATATCCAAAATAAATCCACCAACTCAATAGAGAAAAGCATAAAATCATTAAGCACATGAATTGGAATCAACTCACATAGGCATGAAAATTCTAATCATTAACAAGGTTTCATCAAGCCCTAGACACAAGGAATTTAACTACTCATTCCAATTGAATTAATAACAAAAACAAAAATTAAATTCATTAAAATAAAAACTGTAACTTACAAAAAAAAAAGGAAATAAAATAGCTACTTTGCACTATGACAATCCCTCCATCTGTCACGCCCCGAAATTTTCGGTCTCGTCGGAGTGCGGAAGTCGACCTTTAAACAAGCAATTCTTGAGATAGGAAACTCGGGAATGCGACCGCATACTCGATTATTCAGTCAATTACAATATCTCATAAGGATGCATAATTAAAACCACCCAGTCTTTGAATCAACATCATTAATCAATATGAAATAAAAATTTATAATCTCTAATTATCCCAAAATAAAAGTCATTAAAAAAACTCATAATAACATCACTAGAATTTCTTGGCACGCAGGCCACTAATGTCTTAACTATTTAATTCAAAAGAAAATATAAACATCAAAACTTTTCGACTGCAATCCTTGAGCTTTTCTTTCTACTGCAATATTCTTCAAATCTACTCTTTATCTAAGCCTGCATCGCAGGATGCATGAGTATTCCGAAGAAATACCCAGTAGGATGTAAAACCTACACAAGCACAAAAGATACAATATATAACAATACATAAGATTCTCACAACAACTGATAAAACAACAATATCGATATCAAATATAAGGAATTGCATTACTAGAATCGTCATCAGTCACTAAAACTCCAAAATAGTTATAGTATATGGAGAAAATATCATTTAACCAATAATCTAAACATCGAAAGTGGATTGGAAAAACATCATTCACTGAGACTCCAACTATCACAAGCGTATGGAGCTACAATTCTCACTCTCATATATCACCACTTCCACGTGGTTTCTTGCCAGACCACCCTAGTTGTTCTCTCCTTGGAACCTACTGTCATATCTAGGATACTGGCTCTATTAGTGCTCCCGGAATGCCTCTCTTTGGGCGGGAACCTAACAAGGGTCCAAAGATATACTCTCTTAACACAGGGACTTTTGAGTATTATCAACTCTCACCCTGGCTGAATGTCTTAACTCAGGGGCTTTTGAGTATTATCAACTCTCACCCCGGCTGAATTTCTTAACTCAGGGGCTTTTGAGTATTATTAACTCTCACCCTGGCTGAATTTCTTAACTCATGAGCTTTTGAGTATTATCAACTCTCACCTTGGCTGAATTTCTTAACTCAGGGGCTTTTGAGTATTATTAACTCTCACTCTGTCAAAATCCCTTAACACAGGAACTTTTGAGTATCATCAACACTCATCCTGGCAGGATCTCTCATAGTCTAAGTGCTTTTGAGTATCATACCACTCTCAACTGGACGAAGTCTCTTCTAATCCAAGTGCTTTTGAGTATTCTACAACTCTCAACTGGATGAAGTCTATTATGGCTTTTACCTGCATACTATGAATGTCTTCACTCAGGTACTATTGAGACTACACATCTCTCATCCTTGGAAATTAATTTAACTGCCTCTCTTGGGCGAAATCTCACAAGGTTCTTATAAAGAACTTAGGGAAGTAATTTATTACTCAAAGACAAAGACGTAGTCATATATCCTCTGTGGAGATCACATTCTCTCTTATAACTGACTCACTAATGGAGTACTACAAAGGTCTCACCACCTCTTCCCAATCTATAACTCACTAATGAGTACCATGGAGATTCCCATACCTCTTTTAACATCTAGCTCACCCAAGGAGTACCAATGAGATTATTTTATCTCTATTATCACACGACTCACCATAGGAGTATCAAAATAAAGTCTCAACAATCAAGAGTGTTACACAATACTTTACCCTGAATGGAGTAAATCCAATGCTCCAATTAATCATAACATTTATTGGTCCAGACTTCAAGATTAAGACTTTGGGTCAACACAAATCAAGTCAATATCAATTGGTGAAACACATAAGGTTTGTTGAACACTAATCCACCACCATTAGCCCATCATGTTAAAGTATTATACTTGGTTCAATCTACTGTAATACTTACTGAACAGTCTTGTATAATACATATAAAGTTCTTATTACACTTTTCCTAGCATAGTTAGTGCTTTGATAAAGTTTTCCCAATTTTTACCATAATTACAGTGTTCTGTGTATGCGTAATAGTTGAATTCCGACTCCTCCCAGTGCCAGCACAAATTGAAGTACTCTCTAAAATTTTTAATATAGATATCCCTATGAGTTTAGTTTTCAACCCAACAAACGGCATATTTTTAAGATTTTTTTACATTTAATTATACGTGTTTTAGTACAGGTCATCAGTGCAGGAACAGTCCTGACCGAGAACACTGTTTGATTCTAATTTAATTAGTGAGCCTAATTAGTCATCCACCCTATTTAATTCTTAACCATTAGTGATTCCATATACTTAATAACAGTACATCAATTCATTATTACATCACCTTGTTCATCCAATCTTTGACATCTTAACTGGAATTGGTTCTCTTTTATCACAACCCTTTAAGCATTGTTATTACACTTGAATTAGACTCCATATACAATTGGACAATAATTCTTGGACACTCCAGAACGTACCAGTACTTGATTAAAGTTATCATAACTCTCAAACAATTTCTCATCTAGAATCCACATGTGTAACACAAAGATCCAACAAGTACACAATCATAGCCTATATCAATTGATCTATACATCTTCACATATAAGAGCATGATCGTGATCAACTCATGAATAGAAATACCACTCATATTCATTCCAAAACAAGGTCAACATATTTGATATCCAAACTTGAATCATAAAATATTCATATGATTGAAATAAATCACAAAGAATAGTGGTAAAATCATCCTACTGTTTTAAACAATGAATCACTAATCGTCCCGCGTAGTGCTCCGCTTCTTCTTTTTTAAACTGCCTCGCTCCATGGATCGAACGTGGCCAAGACTTGCTGATCGAGCAAAGGAAAAAAGAAGTGCCAAACTCCAAGTGGTTGCACGTTCTAGTGCCTGGGATGGTCCTCTCTTATGGGTTTTTATAGAGATAATACAACTAGGAAATCTCTTCCCATATCTCTTTCCCTATTAGTTACAATGACTTTTAATCTTCACTGTCGATCCGAAACCACCTCCTAGCCATCTAGGATGTTCTCCCAATAAGTATCCTTGATTAGGTAGGATCCTAACTCAAAAATATCTCAAAATCATCAAAAATCGGATACTACACTTGTCGGTGCGATCGATCGCGACATTTAGCAACCGATCGCCGTATTCCGCAGGCGATCAAAGTAAGAACGATCGATCGGGACCCGAGGCGATCGATCGCTGGATTGAAACAAAATTCTAGTAAAAATGATCGATCATCACCTGAGGTGATCGATTGATGATCGATCGCGTAACTGATCTGATCGATCGCGTACTCAAAATTCAAAATACCATAACTCTTTACTCCAAACTCCGAATTACGAACGATCGGTGGCATTGGAAAGCTCTATTTGTGTGCTTTTACATCAATACTATTTTTCTCATTGGTTTGCAAATCCACATTTTCCTTATCCAATTTTTCGGGTGTTACACCATCAAACTGCAAATGACCTCCAGATGAATCTGTGTCGCAGCAACCGGAAAGAATGAATAGAGAAAAATAAAAAAAATTTAAAAACAAGACTTTAGACTCTACTGTGTACCCTATGGACGTTGCCCTCTGTTCTTCTTATATATAATCATTAAGCACATATTGAGCATCTTGTCTTCTCCTCCTTCTGATTGCGTTGAAGCTCCAGATCTGTGTCTATCTTCTTGCAATTTCCAAACCAAAGATGACTCAAAATCCTGTCCAAACTTAGCACAACAGATCATACCAAATCCGACAATCCAAATCGAAGATGAACCAATCCACGCGAACCGAGCTTGACTCCTGTCCGAGCTCTCTAATTGAGCCTTTTCTCCTCAAAACGAGCTTCCCAATTCAGGACGCCTCTTTCAGCAACTTTCCATATTGAAGATGGCTCTACAATCTTCCAGATTTGAGCAACATTCCGCTCTCAGCAAGCTTTTGGGCCTTCCCAAATTGAATTCTAGCATGAACCAAGTACAAATCCCGCATCTTATCATCAATTGAAGCATATCCTAGAGATCCCAATTCCGATTCTAGCTTGTCTTGTTTCAGCTTTTCCAAATCCGACAAAATCTGACCTTTCCTATCCATCGGATCCTATCTGAGTGGCTCTTCATTTTAAATCGGCACTCATCTTTTCTTTAGCGGCAATTAATGGCTTAGAGCGTCTCTACACTTGATTTAAGCCATTACATGAATTTGAGCTTTTAAAAATCCACTTTTGAAATCATCTGACAACTTGAACTCTTGAAACGTACATAAATAAAATTAAGCTCAGTCTTAGACTCGCAATAAAATATAATTCAATTAAAATGACTAACGCATCTAAATTATTTGATTAGAGCAAACTAATTATTAGACCATTAATTACCAACCTAATACAAAAACACATGCTTTTATTCTTGCTTTAAGCAAGAAATGACACTTAAAAATAGGTATAAAGGTATATAAAATAGTGTATATTCTATGTATATTAAATAACCCCAAACCTATATTTTGCTAGTCCTCAAGTAAAACACATAATTAGAAATGTAAAAGTCATTGTCGTAGGAAACACGATTGCATTTAGCGTATGCAACAAGCTTTTAAACCCCTAGATGTTCCTACCTGGACGAGTTTTGACTCGTGAGGGTTTATAGCCATGCTTCCCACAAACATATAACCTGACATAATAAAATATGTCACGTCCCAAATTTTCTCTGTCTTATTGGAGTACGAAAGACTTTTAATAGTGTAAACTAGATCATTGGGACGTGACGGCTAAACCGTGCCATCAATTACACAATCATTAAAGACAAGTAATTGAATTATAACTTGGGAATTAATATATTAATTAAATGAAAAGTTAACCAAGTACCATTAAACATTCGTATTGATCAATCCTTGGCACGCAGACCATTATTTCAAAGTTTACGCAAAAACTTGAATAAATAAATCTTCTAGATTCCACTTTTTGATCTTCCAGCTAAAATCCAATTTAATTCATGTATGCACCTGCATCACAGGATGCATGAGTACTGTGAAGAAATACTCAGTAGGATGCTGATCTATACATGAAATATGCATTTTATTATCTCCTAAGCTTATGATTCTGCTAGTGTTTGATTAGAATAACTACTACTTTAATATAGTTTTTGGTTTTTGTAGGAAACAAGAGTAATACACAAAAATGAAGAGAAAAGTGACTCGAATGGTTAAATTATCATAACTTCGTCTACAAATATCTGATTGGTCTGATTCAAGTTTCATGTTAAAATTCAAGAAGTCAGCTTTCCAACGCCACCAACCACGCGCAATTCGGAGTTCGGGACACAAAGTTATAGCCATTTGAAGTTTCTAAACAGTAACTACGATCGATCGGGAATCACTGCGATCGATCGCGAGAGCCGCAAAAGCACTGTACTGAAGGACACGATCGATCGGCATCAAAACGATCGATCGTATCTACTGGAATTTTTTATCCGCCGAAGACAGTAACTACGATCGATCGGTATCATCCGGCGTCGATCGCAAAGCGATCGATCGGAGGAAAATAACGAAGGAATAGTGATCGATCGGACAGCGAACGATCGTCAATACGTACGATCGATCGCCGTATGCGACAAACCGGAATTAAGGCCTATTTCGACTTGGATTTGGAAGGGATTTTGAGGGTTTTCCTTCACCCCTATATATATGCCTTAAGGGAGAACGTATTGGGCACCACATATTCAACCTAGAGGGCAATTTGAGACCTTGGAGGCTAGAGCAAAGGAAGAAGAAGATGATGAAGATGAAGATGATGGATTCTCTTCCCATGCTTGGCTAAACTCCTATCCAATGCGTAGATGAAGCCCAATAATCTGGTTGTGTAGTTTCTTTTCTCTCATCTTATGTTTTTATTCTAGTTGGTGTATGGATTTTATTGTGTAATCACCGTTAATTCAATAAAGATTTGTTCTTTTTACTCGTGAGAGACAAGAGTGAATTCTTGTGAGTTTCAATCCGAAGAATACTTGCGTATCCGAGAGGAACGTGAGTAGACTGAGGTGTTATATATCAATAAAGTTTTATTGGTTTATACTCGAGAGAGATAGATCACAATTCCATGTTTTAATTGTTTTATGTGTTACATCCGAGAGGAGAGCACTATATTTTGAGTTGACAAGTGTATGTCCGAGAGGAATATGCTAGCCAATTGGAAATCTTTATTCAAAAGAGAGAGGGAAACGATACACTAGTTATTGTGGTGGATTCGAAGCCTTGGTCTTCTCCACATTGATTAAAACTCAGCTAGATTAGATAAAGTTCATTGCTTTCTTTAGAATTAATTAAATTACACCTTTTACTTCTCTTGAATTTAGTAAAGTATTCACCGTCCCTGAGGTTCGACAACCCTTTAATACTCACCGTAGTACAATTGCCTTGTGCACTTGCAAGGGTTTATATTTAAACGATCAAGTTTTTAGCGCCGTTGCCGGGGACGGCACAATAGTTTACTAAATTCTTAGCATAGTTAGTTTTAGAGTAGTTTAGTTTAATTTAGATTTATCTTCATTAGCTTAATTTCGTTCTTCTTCTTTTGCAGGATTAAGGGAGGACGCTGATTTTCGTCATCCCTTCCCACTGTTTGCACTCTCTTAACCTTCTTTTAGAGTAACTTTGGGTGCTTGGTTTTTTTCTTTTCTTTGTGGGATTGTATGACGTGCTAGTTGTCGCTATTAGGTTGCTAGTTGTCGCTATCTAGGGTTGATGCTTGCTAGTTGTCGCTATTAGGATTGCACAGGTTTTGTTTGATTTTTATTGTGCATGCATGGTCGTCCCTCCCTGAACCCCGACCTTGCCTTTGATCCTGATCCTGAGCGCCTATATAGAATCTGTAGAACTCCTAGCAAACCGATCCCTGAAATTCATCCAATGGTGGACAACATGAACCTTGGGGGTGGGAATGGTCTAAGCCAGAATCCGCTAATGCCCCATGCCCGTACCCTGCAAGACTACTACCGTCTCACTGCCTACACCTCCCCTTCCTGTATCCTACTTCCTGCAACCGTGGCTAATTTTGAAATTAAGCCAAACATCATCCAGATGCTGCCCACATACCATGGCCAATTAAATGAGAACCCCTATAGGCACCTACAAAATTTCCTAGAGGTTAACACAACCTTTAAACTTACACTATCTGATGACCAGGTGCGCCTTAGGCTGTTTCCCTTCACCTTAAAAGATAGGGCCAAGGAATGGCTGTACTCCCTTGAGCATAACTCTATTTCCACTTGGGAGGAACTTCAAGCCAAATTCCTCAAGAAATACTTTCCTGTGGGGCGGACCAATAAGATCCGCCATGAAATCATCACCTTTACCCAGACACCTAATGAACAATTCCATGAAAGCTGGGAGAGGATGAAATCCTTACTCCGGTCCTGTCCCCACCATGATGTGCCCAAGTGGCAATTAGTACAGAGATTCCATGAGGGTATGTGTGATCAGCATAAGACCTTAATAGACGCCTCCTGTGGAGGCACATTTATGAAAAAGACTCCGGATGATGCTTGGGATCTACTAGAGGACCTGAGCGAAAACTCTCTACACAGTGCCACCCTCTATAGATCGGAAGGCCATATGCCTGGCAGGAGTGCCTCAAGGGGAGGCATGTATGATGTTAAAGCTACCACAAACCTAGAACACCAAGTGGCATCCCTAACTGAGAGATTTGACTAGTTGTTCTCACAGACTCCACCTTATACCCCAACCTCTCATGATGCCTGCACCATCTGTGCCAGCCCTATGCACACCATTGTTGACTGCCCTTCAGCCTTCCAATATCCAGACCTAGTACAAGAGCATGTCAACAGTGCACAAACTTTTCCCAGAGCCAACAATCCATACTCCAACACTTATAGCCCCGGGTGGCGTGATCACCCTAATTTTTCTTGGAGGCAACCTAATCCAGGGCCTACTTTTAATCAGGCCCGAAGACAGGAATTTCAAAACCAACCTCAACCTTATCAACCATCCTCAGCCCCGCACTTTGGCCAATCTAATAAGAAACCAACAATTGAAGACCAGCTGAGTCAAATAATGGCCACCCAATCCACCATGCTTACGGTTTTAACTGAGCTGACAAATGAACAAAAGTCCCAGGCCCAGCTAGTCCATTCTCATACACAATCTATTGCCAAGATCGAGACCCAATTGGGACAGCTAGCTCAAGCCATGAACCGTAGAGAAGCAGGAACTTTACCTAGCCAACCCCAACAAAACCCTCGAGGCCAGTTTGTAGCTGAGGCCTCCCATTACCCTCCTGAGCAAGTGCAAGCCATAACTACCTTGAGGAGCGGTAAACAAATTGACAACAGGGTTCGGGATCCATCTGTTAGCCTTTCGAGTGAGACACCTTCCCATGAGGAAGACAAAGAACCCAATTCCATCAAAGCTATACCTATTAGTTCTAAAACCCAACCGAATACCCAACCCGAGGCCCAGAAAGAGAGAACTTATATTCCCAGGGTACCATTCCCACAATGCCTGGACAAACCCTCCCCGTTTAATAAATCTCATCATAAGATGGAGGAGATGTTCGAGGTGTTTAAACAGGTTAAGGTCAATCTCCCATTGTTAGATGCCATTAAACAGGTCCCTGCCTATGCCAAATTCCTGAAAGACCTTTGTACCCAAAAGCGAAAAGCTAAATCTAATGTGACTAAAAAGGTCTTCCTTACTGAGCAGGTGAGTTCCCTAATAACAAACAATCTTCCACCGAAATTTAAGGACCCAGGATGTCCAACAATTTCATGTGTTATAGGGAACCATACTATTGAAAGGGCATTATTAGATTTGGGGGCGAGTGCAAATTTATTGCCTTACTCTGTGTTTGAGCAACTTGGGTTGGGGGAATTGAAACCGACTACAATAACACTACAACTTGCAGACCGATCCATTAAAACTCCGCGTGGTGTTATTGAAGATGTTTTGGTACAGGTTGACAAATTTTTCTTTCCTGTGGACTTTATTGTCTTAGATACACAACCTGTACCGAACATTGGTAGTCAAATTCCAGTAATTTTGGGACGTCCATTCCTGGCGACATCCAATGCTATTATAAACTGTCGGGATGGGGTGCTGAAATTGTCTTTTGGAAATTTAAATGTCAAACTGAATGTTTTTAATGCCCAACAACAACATCCACCACCAGATGATTATTACGCAGTTCATCTGATTGATACTCTGGTGGATGGTGCACCCCCATGGTTTTATCCCACTGATTCAATTGCTCCTTCTTTCATTAATTTTAATGTGTGTAGTAGGACCACTGAGGGACTGAACGTTGGATTGAAAGACCCTGGATAAGTTGAACTAAAGGACTTTCGTCTGGCTAAAGACGTTAAACTTAGCGCTTGGTGGGAGGCAACCCACATATTCAGGTGTATTCTCTCCTTTATTTGATTTTCTATGTTATATGCTCATTGTCATGTTATATTTTGTTCACATTGAGGACAATGTTCATAATAGGTTTGGGGGAGGGAATATTACTTATAAAAAAATTAAAAAATCATAAAAAAATCATAAAAATTTGGATAAAAATTTGGTTAGTTTTTAGGTTGTTTGTTAGTACTTTTTCTTAGGTTTTGATAGTTTATCCCGTAATGATGCATGTTACAATTCTTAGGAGATTAATTTGCATTGGAAGTGTGAGTAAGTATACTGGAGGATAGATACACTTAACTGAGCATATCTTTCTGTTACACTCCTCTTGGAATAAGTGCTTGAACTAAGAACATTCACTCACACACACTAGTACATAAAGTAATACCATCTAGAGATTTGTTGAATGCTAATCTACAGTGGGATGTCTTTAGTCATAGTCATTGGATGATGTGTAGTTGTCTGTTGAGCTTAAAAGATCATGATAGACCATTTACTTGGCTATGGCAAGGGATTGGAACCGGAAATAGGTTGAGAGTATAATACAGCCTGGACAAAATAAAGATGTGCTGAAAATATATATGCTGAAAATGAAAATGCGAAAAAATGAAAACAAAATGAAAGAAAAGGGGCTGCTTGACTTTATAGGATTAACTTAGGCTGATGCTCGGGCCCGAAGCGGTCTCTTAAAACCTAATGCCCTAAGCTAAGTTTGCTGGGAGTCATTGGCCTGAGTCATTGCTAAACCTAAGCATCTTGAAGTCAGGTCTTACACAGTCCTAGTGAAAAAAAAAAAGTCTGTGGTGTATTATCCTCTCAAATCTAGAATGTTGGACCCGAAGGAGGCGCGCAGATTTGTGCTATCATGAACCTAAAGATTACGATGACTATGTAGATTCTGATGTTCTTTGGTTAATGGGTAACACTGGATCTGTATAAACAGAAATTTAGAATGTATTGCTACAATATTCTACACTTTCTACTATTTACATTATCATGCTATATAATATTGAGCAGAAATTTCCAAGATGAAAGTGTGGAATAAAACCACTTACTTGAGGGCTTCTATATTCCTGTTGATTATGAACCAAGTACATGTGGTTAATTTTCTTAAGCATTGTAGTGTGTATTTGTCGGGATAATAGTTTGTGTGTTTTGCAATGTTTTAATTTTTATTTTTTTTGCACTTAGGTTAATTAGATTAATAAATACATGTTTGTGGGTAGCATGGCTGCAAATCCTCACGAGACAACACTCGTCCTACTAGGGACACCTAGAGGTTTAACGGCTTGTTGCATACGCTCAATGCAATCGTGTTCCCTACGAAAGTGGTGTTTACTTTTCTGCATTAGTTCTTTTAGTCGATTGTTTGATTTTCTTTTGTTTTTGTTTTGCTAGGGACTAGCAAAATCTAGGTTTGGGGGTGTGATCTATACATGAAATATGCATTTTATTATCTCCTAAGCTTATGATTATGCTAGTGTTTGATTAGAATAACTACTACTTTAATATAGTTTTTGGTTTTTGTAGGAAACAAGAGTAATACACAAAAATGAAGAGAAAAGTGACTCGAATGGTTAAATTATCATAACTTCGTCTACAAATATCTGATTGGACTGATTCAAGCTTCATGTTAAAATTCAAGAAGTCAGCTTTCCAACGCCACCAACCACGCGCAATTCGGAGTTTGGGACACAAAGTTATAGCCATTTGAAGTTTCTAAACAGTAACTACGATCGATCGGGAATCACTGCGATCGATCGCCAGAGCCGCAAAAGCACTGTATTGAAGGACACGATCGATCGGCATCAAAACGATCGATCGTATCTACTGGAATTTTTGATCCGCCGAAGACAGTAACTACGATCGATCGGTATCATCCGGCGTCGATCGCAAAGCGATCGATCGGAGGAAAATAACGAAGGAATAGCGATCGATCGGACAGCGAACGATCGTCAATATGTACGATCGATCGCCGTATGCGGCAAACCGGAATTAAGGCCTATTTCGACTTGGATTTGGAAGGGATTTTGAGGGTTTTCCTTCACCCCTATATATATGCCTTAAGGGAGAACGTATTGGGCACCACATATTCAACCTAGAGAGCAATTTGAGACCTTGGAGGCTAGAGCAAAGGAAGAAGAAGATGATGAAGATGAAGATGATGGATTCTCTTCCCATGCTTGGCTAAACTCCTATCCAAGGCGTAGATGAAGCCTAATAATCTGGTTGTGTAGTTTCTTTTCTCTCATCTTATGTTTTTATTCTAGTTGGTGTATGGATTTTATTGTGTAATCACCGTTAATTCAATAAAGATTTGTTCTTTGTACTCGTGAGAGACAAGAGTGAATTCTTGTGAGTTTCAATCCGAAGAATACTTGTGTATCCGAGAGGAACGTGAGTAGACTGAGGTGTTATATATCAATAAAGTTTCATTGGTTTATACTCGAGAGAGATAGATCACAATTCCATGTTTTAATTGTTTTATGTGTTACATCCGAGAGGAGAGCACTATATTTTGAGTTGACAAGTGTATGTCCGAGAGGAATATGCTAGCCAATTGGAAATCTTTATTCAAAAGAGAGAGGGAAACGATACACTAGTTATTGTGGTGGATTCGAAGCCTTGGTCTTCTCCACATTGATTAAAACTCAGCTAGATTAGATAAAGTTCATTGCTTTCTTTAGAATTAATTAAATTACACCTTTTACTTCTCTTGAATTTGGTAAAGTATTCACCGTCCCTGAGGTTCGACAACCCTTTAATACTCACCGTAGTACAATTGCCTTGTGCACTTGCAAGGGTTTATATTTAAACGATCAGATGCAAAAACAACCTTAGAGGAAACAATAACAAGGGTCTAGATGATCACAAAGGTAAGGATTCAAGAAAGGATAAACCAGACATATGAAGTTCCATGAATAGGAATAAAATAGATTATTATCAAAAGATTATTGATTTCATCAAACTCCATAACAACATTAATGTATGGAGTTATGCAGTGAACATAAATAATTGACTTTCACAATTTCAAGGGATATCAATACCCAATAAATTTCAGAAAAGCCAAAGTGCCTCAAGATTAATAATTTCTGCTCTTATATCAACACCACTCATAAGTAGGTACTTGGCAAATTACCCTAAGGGTTTTCTCTTTGAAACCCTGTCATGTATTTAGGATACGGGCCCCATTGGTGCTCACAGACACAATGGGTAGAGACTATCAGACCTTTCGTGATGTAAAACTGGCCTAAAGACGTACGTATATGACTCTCTTTGGGTGAAAGCCTTGCAAGGCTCCAAAAATTCAGGAGATCTCGCAAGATCTAACATGGCTAATTGAGCATACTATGAGTCCACCTCGAAGAGAGCCTCACAAGGTCTCTTGTGGAGAATTTTTCAACAATGGTGCACAACGCTAGAGGTGTCGCAACAATCCCTTGAAACTAACTTTCTTGGTACCAATCGATTTGCCAATAGCAGACAAGGACTGAAGTTCTCAACAATATAGATATGCAACACATGATTAGGATTTGTGTAAGAACTCTTGAATAAGAACTACTGAATAGCTAACTCCAAGATGTCATGACTTAATTATGACGAACAAAGCATTTAGGCCTTAATGAAGAAATTAGGTCAAAAAGACAAAAAAGCAAAAAGGTTCTAGAGAGACCAAAAGGGTTGATCAAAACGTGTGGTTCTAACTCGAATGACTCGGTTGACCCTAAGAGATTCTTAACTGTGATTTATTGATGTTCCACAACATGTTACTAGATATTTTCTTGTTACAAAGATTTACTTTTAGTCATAGATTAAGTACTTCTTATAAAAAAGAATGTGTTGTTTTGGAACCAAATAGTAGACTTTGAAACTAGATTCAGGACTGGAAAATTTTACAGAGTCTAGATTCCTACAAAGTTTACGGTATATTGATCAAACCCAAGAGAATGTTATCAAGTTGTAATAAAATACTCAGTGAACCAGAGTATCGAACCACATGGAATGATGTAGAATTAATCTATTCTAAATTAAACTTAAAACTACTTTGATTTAGCAACTGCTTAACTCAGCAATTCAGAATTTTTTAGATCAAAGAATAGTGTAGAAAAATTGTAATTAAATTAACTACTAAATTAAAACTACGATTAAGGATCAGTTGGAATCAATTAGAAACAGCCAAAGAGAATCAATGTAATGGCATCAAAGCTTCGGGGATCAGTTATTTAACCAATACTCTATGTCTATTTAATTTCAGCACAATTAGATTCAAATAATGATTTGACCTAATCGGAAGATATAGCATTCAAATTCAGCATAACAATTAACATAATGACTTATTGAACATTCAAATAATCATAGGGAGTCATAAGCATTAGTCGTACCTTTCGTTACCGACAAATCAAACAACTCTATAGATCATAACTATTTCAAAGCATCTTCATTCAATCAAGTAAACAATCAAAGCATCCCTTAAATAGACATAAAAGTATCAATTAAAACTTCACCCCTAGCCTTGACTAAGGATTTAGCCAAGCAGAATAGACAATTCACTCATTAAACAAAAGTATTGAGCAGCCATGTTCAATACACAGAGAATCAATGAAACCAATTGAAGGGAAAAAATCAGATTGCTTCTCCTCACTGAAACCTTTGTCTATCCACTTTGTTCCACCTTCAAATCTGTCAAATCAGCACCTCAACAAGTCGCCTAATTTATTCTACTTGTTGTCTGACATGTACTCAAACTATGCATTTAATTAGCTCCAAAACTTATGCTTATGCTACTATTTGTATGTATTTAGTGTTCTCTAATGTTGTTTTTGGTCTTTTATAGGAGAATAAGGTTGTTGTGACTCGATAGGATCACAAGATACCGAATCGTCAAACAAGAAAGAACAAAAGTAAATTAGAATAACTTGTTTGATTGCATCCGAATGAAGAGGGCGAAGGTTCCCCTTATAAAGACATAAGGGTGGCGCGGCTCCTAGGGGCGCGCCACTAATTGGGCCATTAACGGGCCAGGCTTACAATCATTATTTTACTAATTGATACGAAAGCAAATCTACTCTTAATCATGGACAACCCATCGAATAACTGGCGTGTTGGCGTGTATATGCTGACGTCCTGGGCCTGACATCACAGCAATCCACCACGCTCTGCTATTTGCCTTGTCATCAAGGCGACCACTCTGGAAAGCGAGCCATAATATCGTCTTCCAAATCCCATGTAGCATCTTCTAACGGTTGACCACGCCAAGCAACCAAAATCTCCGTAGTAATTTGCCCAGCTCTCCGTACCCGACGTTTGTCAATGATAGATGCCGGAACAAGTGCGTCTGATCCTGCCAGAGCCTGCAGTGGAAGGGGCCCACCAAGAGTCACCATCGTGGGGTCACCAACAAACCTGTGGAGGCTTGAAACGTGGAAGACAGGATGGACCAGCGAGTCCGGGGGCAAGGCCAGGCGATAAGCCACTGCTCCAACACACTCCACCACAGCGTAGGGTCCATGGTAACGGGGCGCGAGCTTGGCCTGGTCCATCCGAAACAAAGAAGTCTGGCGCTGAGGAAGGACTAGCACATAGACTAGATCACCAACCTGGAACTCCCTGTCCGTGCGCCTTTTATCATATATTTGCTTCATGCGATTCTGCGCCGAGGCCAAATTAGCCATTAACTGCCGAAGTACCTCATCCCTCGATTGAAGCATATAATCCACATTCGCAACTGAAGAATGCTGAGGTACATAAGAAAGAACCGATGGTGAGGGTCGGCCATAGACCACTTCAAAAGTGGTAAAGCCAGTCCGGGTATGGTAGGCCGTATTATACGACCATTCAGCCCATGGAAACAGCTGTAACCATTTGCGAGGCTGATCCCCCATAAAACATCGCAAATACTGCTTCAAGCATCTGTTTACCACCTCCATTTGGCCATCAGTCTGGGGATGATAGGTCGTGCTCATGTGAAGTGCTGTGCCCAGGAAAGCAAAGAACTCGCGCCAGAAATTGGAGAGAAATACCTTATCGCGATCGGACACAATAGTCCGAGGCATGCCGTGTAACTTAGCAATGTTGCTCACATAACTTCCTCCACCGTCCTAGCAGTGAACGGGTGGCTCAGGGCACAGAAATGCGCATACTTCGACAGCCGATCCACCACAATGAGAATGACTGATTTACCTTGCACCACCGGTAGCGCTTCGACAAAGTCCATCAAAACATCCTCCCAAACCCGATTTGGAATAGGAAGAGGCTGAAGCAGGCCCTGGGGAGAAGTAGTTGCCGCCTTGGCTCGCTGACAAGTGTCACAAGCCACCACATAGTCCTGGATGGCGCGTCGGATGCCAGGCCAAAGAAAACTTTGGCTCACCCTCTTGTATGTTCGGAATGTGCCCTCATGACCCGCCATCAAGGTATCATGGAAATGGGAAATGATGCGCCGGCACCCATAACCTTCCTTTCCACAATAATGTGTCATCATGCCACGTGTAGGAAGGCTGCTCTGCGGGCCGCTCCTGAAGGTGAGCTATCAAGCGCTGGGTGTATGGATTATCCTTATACGCCTGCCGGAGGTCTGAAAGGAATGGACAACTCGGTACGGATAGTGTCATACATGTGCCCTCATTGTCCCGAGGTGAAAGAGCATCGGCCACTGTGTTCTCAGACCCCTTTTTGTAGATAATTTCATAGTCATACCCCAATAATTTGCTCACCCAGCGTTGCTGCGCTAGTGTTGATACCCGTTGTTCTAGAAAATACTTAAGAGGCAGATGGTCCATGCGGATGGTGAACCAGCAACCCAGCAAATATGGCTGCCATTTTGTCACAGCGTGAACAACAGCCAGCATTTCTTCTTCATATGCCGACAGAGTCAACGAACGGCCCGAGAGTGCTTTGCTGAAGAAGGCCAGCATTTCTTCTTCATATGTCTGTTTGCAAAAGGACCACCCCCAGGCCCGTGTCCGAGGTGTCCGTTTCCACCACAAACGGAAGACTGAAATCCGGCAAGAGTAATACAGGCGCTGTGATCATGGCCTATTTCAGGCTATCAAATGCAACCTGGGCCTCGTCCGTCCAGGTGAATGCCCCCTTTTTTAGCAAGGCTGTAAGGGGGCTGGCAAGGACACCATATTGTCTGATGAACCGGCGATAATAGCCTGTCAAGCCCAGAAATCTACGAAGGTCTTTTACGCAAGTGGGCGCATGCCAAGAAGTCATTGCCGAAACCTTGGTTGGATCGGTGGCCACTCCATTGTGAGCGATAAGATGGCCCAAGTACTCCATCTGTTTGCTTCCAAAAGAGCATTTTAAACATTTAAGAAATAATGAATTTTCTTGAAGAACGGTGGTATCACAGCCGCTCACGGCTTCCGTGGATGTCTTGCTGGCGGAGTCGCATTTTTCACTGCCCTCCCGAGACCGCCCCGCCCACGTCTCCCATCTCAAGATAAAAAATGAATCTGACGACTCGTCAGTTTGGTCACAAACGATGCAAACAGTGGGACCGATCATGAGTTTAGCAGAGAAGACGAGAGGGAGCTCCGAATCGGCCCTGCACTTCGAGTGCAGTGTCCTTAAAGGACTGGATTACGTCGGCGGCCGAGCGAGGCCGGACCATCATCATCGCTGACGACCGAAGGAGATGGTGGCGCTGGCCATCGATCCATCCGCCGCCTCCAAACACCCCCACAAGGCAGGGTCTTTCTCTGTCCCCAGCCCCTTCCACAACTCCACGGCGCCACGGCATCCCCGCCCCTACATCGATGGATCCCAGCAAGACCATCGCTCCACGGCCATCCTTAATAGCCGCCCGTTCCCCATCAGCGATGCCTCCGCCGCCATGACTACTGCGGGTGTCGTCCATGATCTTCGTCAACGGGTTTCCGGTGAAGATTTCCAAGGGCATGACAGTGCTCCAGGCCTGCGAGGCCGCCGGTATCGACACTCCCCGATTCTGCTACCATAGCCGACTCTCCATCGTCAGTACCGCCCTGGGCCTTGACCGCATCGGCTTGATTTCAAGCCGATCCAAGCGAAGGGCAACAACCGCATCGGCACCGCCCACAAAAGGCTCCTTCCTTTTCAGTCAATGGCCTCCGCCCAGGCTCTCTACCTTGTCCAGCAGCCGGTTTCCCACTTCTCTGTCGAGATTTTTTTCTTTCTGGCCACATCTCAGCTAGGCCCCGCCTCGTCTCCTGCACCATCCCCGCCACTCTCGTCGTCTTCTTCAATGGCGCCAACCTCGCTGAAAATCCTATCAGGGAGGGCATCCGCCTCGGCCTCCTCAGCAAGGGTCGACTCACCTCCATACTTTCTACTGTACGGTCCAAGATTCCATCTTTTGGAGCGGGTGCCACCATCCTCGAGCCTGTCCGATCCAAGGGCTTCCGCCGCTTCGGCGTCGCCCATCTCTGTCCCCACCGAGTCCGCCACGACCTTTGCCACCAGCCTCACGCCCCTCCAGGGCCCTCACCGCCGCCTCCAACCTCTGTCAGACCACCAGCGTACTGACCAGAGGTAACGTGTGCTTCATCCACATTCTCGCCTCCTCAAAGACCCCTCTTATTTTAGGTAGTATTCTATTATTAGGATTAGTTTCCTTTTATGAATTATTATAATAAGCCATGATTAGCATTAAGGGTGATTTAGTTGTAATAGGTTAATTGATGGCGTAGATCGTGGCCCATCAGCGAGCTATGATCTGGCCCACCATCTTGGGAAGCACGCCCTCTTTATAAGGAGGTCGTCTTCTTCGTTCTAGGGATTATGGACTGATTAAGCTATTTTATTTCTATTGTTCTTCTCCTTTGTTTTCCATTTTCTACGTATGGCTTTTGATTTCGTTCGTGTTCCCTACGGGAACACAACAAAGGCTTACACTCATTTTGGTATACAAAGAGGGAAATAAGCTCAAGTTGTGCATATGGCGAAATATGACTCCAATGGATATTCATTACTCTGTCCATAGATCTCTTATTGGACTGATCTAAGTTTCATATTAAATTTCAAGAAGTCAGCTTTCCAATGTCACCAACCGTTCGCAATTTGGAGTTCTGAGTAAAAAGTTATGACCGCTGTAAAATCATTCCACAGTGCAAGCACTGCGATCAATCGTTTTTGCTGTCCAAAATGGCGATCGATCGCTACACTAGATGCGATCGATCGCGGCTGGTGGAAATGTCAAAAATTACCTTTTTCAAGTGAGGCTTGAAGGGGGTATTTTAGGGTCTTTTCTCACCCTAGTATATAAGCCATTGGGGAGCTCGTTCTAGGGTATCAAGGGGGATTTTGGCAGAGTTCTTAGAGCTCCCATTTTTGGAGGTTCTAGTTTTGGGTTCCAAAGAAGCAGAAGATGGAGAAAAGTTTGAGGATGAAGATGAAGATGATGACGACCCAAGAGCTCGCCATCTTAACTACCATGAGTGGCTAGACCTCCGGCATAGGGCTAGGATGAAGCCCTAGAACCCACGATTTGCATCCCTTACCTTTGTAATAGATTTCATTTTGTGTAGAACCAATTGCATGATTGAGTAAATCCTTGTCTTTTAAGTTTAATTTTCTTTTATTCAATGTCCATGAATATTTGTGTTTATGCTTAAATAAATTTATGTGGAGTTGATACACATTCCTCAATTTGTACTTATTGTCTTTTTGTGGGAATTTCATGCAATAGTATTAATTGAAGTAGTGGAGGAATATGGATGAAATATACTAGTGGGATAATCCATGCCTATAAGTAGATTAGTGTAGATGGATTATACTCATTGGATAATTAATGCTATTTAGATTCTATTGCTACATTCTTAAATGTTACACTACTATCATGTCATCGATTACATGATAGCAGTGCTATCGACTTGTTAGGGACATTGGTGTTTTTTTACATAGGATTGGTCATAATCGAGGGTAGGAGTAGAAGTAGTGATCTAACGGTGGATTCTCAAGCCATAGCCACTTATCTTAATTTACTTTTCTCTATTTAATTTCATTGCTTAGAGTAATTATAGTGTAACTAAAAACCACATCTATTTGGTAGTTAATCATCCATCCCTGTGGTTCGACAACCCTAAGTACTCACTTTAGTACAATTGCCTTGTGCATTATAAAGGTTTAATATTAAAACGATCACTGTCCACAAGAGTTGAGAGTTGGAGTAGAGAAATCAGCCGCCAAACAGTTCAGCCAATAAGCACGGTTCTTGCTATTTTTTTACAAGCTTTCATATTTTATTATATATTATCTCAAGATCTTTAAGATATGATCATGAGAAGAAAGAAAGAGGGCCGAAAAAAAGGGTGAAAACGGGAGATATGATTTGTTGAAGTATGTCCCAAAAAAATAAACGATTACTGCTATCCTGTATAATCGGTTAGACGATAGCAATGCTATCATGTAATCGATAACATGATAGTAGTGTACACAAATATCGTGTATAGGGCCATTTTTTGCAACATACTTTAACGATTAATATCTCTCTTATTTCTTATCTGTTTCCATCCATTCATTTTGCGTTCTTCTTTATTTTTCCCCCTCTTTCTTATCATGACGATAGCCTAACTATGTTGAGACACTGTATGCTATTATTATGGATTTTTTATATTTTATTAGATATTATCTCAAGATCCTTATGATATCATCATTATAAGAAAGAGCACTAAAAATAAAAAAGAACAAAAAAAGGGTAAAATAGATCAGAAATGAAAGAGATATGATTCGTTGAAGTATGTATTACTATCATATACACAAATATCGTGTACACAAATACATGAGAGACAAGCTATTATGTACCACGATAACAGTGCTATCGTGTATTTAATTACACAATAGCTATTTTTTGGAACATACTTTAACGATTTATATCTTTAATTTCTTATCCATTTTCACCCATTCTTTTTGCATTCTTCTTTATTTTTCTTCTTTCTTCTCATGAAGATAACTTAACTGTGAAACACAACATGTTATTTATCGTAGATTTTTCTATATTTTATTAGATATTATCTTAAGATCCTTATGATATCATCATTAGAGAAGAGAACAGTAAAAATAAAAAAAAGGGCAAAAACGGATAAAAAATGAAAGAGATATAATTCGTTGAAGTGTGAAACCTAAAACCAAGTAATATGGAAAAATGAGGTTGGGGTTAAGGGTTAGGGTTCAGGAGGGCAAAATGAAAAGACCAATTATATATAGGACTGCTAAACGAGCTGGGCTCGGGTGACCCGCAATTGTTCATCAATAGCCCAAGCCTGCTAAGCATTAATGGTCACAACCCGCCAGGATATAAACAGTCACGGGCTATTTATTAGGTTGTTATTGGGCTTGGGCTTCTTTACTAGTTTAGATTAGTTCTGTTGGGTTGCCACTTATTTGGCCTATTGGAACAGTTCACGAGCTATTTGGCCTATTGTTTATTGTAAGTCTTTTTAGTTTAGATTAGCCCATCATATATCTCACCATTCAAACATTCACATACATAATATGTTATGACATAAAGAGAGATGCAAAAATAGAGCAGGAACAGCTCCAAAACAGGTAAACACCGCGCACAAAGATCCAAACTTGTGAACCAAACGTAAAGAGAAAAGTGCCCAAGATCAAAATGAACAGGAAAAAAACGCATCAGAGCACCTTGATTATGTACTGAGCGGCGGCCGTCCGATTGTTGAGGGCTGCCCACTAAAGCTCATAGTAGCCGAGACGGCCAGGCTCGGTGATGGAGCAACCCTCTCACTCCACCAACCTCTGCAGCTTGTCCAGGTCCCCATACGCCGCCGCAGTGTACACGTCGCTCTGTAGGGGCTCTTCTCCTCCGTCCGCCGCCGCTCTGCTGGCACCATCTGCCTAGTCGATGACCTCGATCTCCGTTGATATTATTCCCGATGTCCTATTAGATTATGCCATAAGGGAGGGCTTTAAGTAGGAGAGCATATCCTCGGGAGCGAGGAAGAGAGAAGGAAAGGAGGGGAGAGTGGTCATTGATTCGGCTCTAATGCGAATGTGGGAAATGGGGAGAAGAGGGAGGCTTTAGAAACAGTTCACGGGAGGTTATTAGCCCTTGTGGTGGAGCTCGAGATCGGCTCACTTTGGGTGAGCCCACTAATAGCCCGACCATTTATGGTTAAATGGGCTCGGACTGGGTTGGTTCAGCGAGCCCTGATATCGTTTACCAGCCCTAATTATATTGTATGAGCCCAAAAAAACTAGGTAATATAGCATGGGCTCATTGGCCAGGTAAATATGGAAAAACCTCCATCCTATGCATATGAAAGCACGACCCGAACCATAACAACCCAAATAAACCAGATCTCTCGAATATCTTCCACGACCACAAGCACAAAAACATCTGACTATCAACAAATGGTCCAACCCTGCGCACACTAGAAAGGGACTGCAACAAAGCTGGCCACACCATCCCGCGAACAAGTGGGAATCACCGCCACCTATATGATAGGTTTTCTGCAACGTAGCACCAAGGACCTCGACCCAAATTCGATAAGGAAAATGGGGCTCGCCCAAGGCACATCCAGGACCTCGATTCACTGCTCCGCCAGGAACCTGCTCTACTCAGAGTGCTCAAGACAAGAAACCGAGGCACGCCCACACCTCTAACATCCGGCATCCGTAGAGCGGCAGCCACAGCGGGGTCAACAGAAAAAGAAAACGAAGGGGAGCCACAAAAACTTGCACACACAACAACCAAAACAAAACTTCCAAAAGCACAGGAGAATCAAGAAATAACTCAAACCCACAAAGAGAAAAAGGCACATAGGCAAAAGGGAGAAACAGGAGCAAAGAACCCAGATGTAGAAGAGAAAACATGAACAACAAAAGCACAAGAAGAAAAGACAACAGAAAATAACAAGAGAGAAAACGAAAAGGAAGAAAAAGGGTAATAGAGGGAAGAAACTGATTAGAAGAAGGAACAACAGGAAAGGATAAAGAAGAAAAGAGAGCAGGAAGAAAGAAAAAACAAAAACCAAAAACAAAGCAGCAACAGAAGAAGGAAAGGAAAAAGATGAGGAAGAGGAAAGAGAGAAACAGCAGAGCAAGAAGAAGAGGCAGAGAAGGAGGCTCTGGCTAAGTGGAGGGGAGTCAACGACGGGCACTCATGAAACTGGGAGGAAAGCCGGCCAGTAAGGGGGAGGAAGGAAGGAGGAGGCCGGCCAGACATGACCAAAGGCCAGAATCCGGCTGGCCGTCCGGAAAAATGAGACGGCGCACACCCTCACGCAAGGTTCCTGAGTTGCCTGGCGAGAACTCAAATCATTTTGAAATATCCAACACTTGTTTTTTTACTAATCTCTGCAGTGGCAAGTGATAATGAATTTATTTTTTTTGGTAACTAGCTAGGATAATTATTGTGTATTTTGTAGTGAACAGGATGTGGAAGTGGGCCACAGTGGTGGTGGTTAAAGGGAAGAAGGTGGGATGAAGGGGACAAAATCCTTCAAGCGAAGCCAGGATGGGACGAAAGGATTAGGGAAGTAGAGGTGTTAAAGGAGGGAGGAGTCTAGAGAAGACTACTCGATTCATTTAATAATGAGGTTTGGGGGCAAACCCTTCCAATATATTGTGATGAGCCGGCCCAGGCAATCGTTATTTGTGAGGGTATCAATTAAGGTTTCTAGTGTTCGTAAAAAAAGGTTGAGTGGAGCTATACTGCAGATGAAATTCTCACGGCAGAGGTCACGGCGTGTGGCAGGAAAGACTTATTAGCCACGTCACCATCCCTCAAAAACATTCAGTTGATCTGCTCCATCGCAAACACAAGGAGCAGTTTTTTCCCCTGCTTCGGTCCCGTCCCAGATTAATAGACTGTTGCCGGAGCTGGGCAGAAAGGCCCTTGCTTTGCAGGCCCGACATACTCCTGCATAGCAGGGCCCTAGCTGTGGCTCAACCAATGAGTGGACTGAGAGTTCCCGCGAAGAGGTGATGCTGGCCGTGGCGCCGAGGTGGATGGGGCAATGATGACGGCGGTTATATCGTTATGTCGACGGGTCGACGCAGGGAGGAAAGGTCCCTGCTTCAAGAAGCCTTCGATCATGGCGCAGGTGACGTTCCGGATCCGGCTCTGATTTTTGCAAAATGTGAGCGGAGTGACGACCATCGGTGGGGAGAAGAAGGCCAGGTGGTTGGCCGGTGGACGGTGGGCCGAGTCCCTAAGCCGGCGCAGTGATGGGTTGTACCCGCGGGCGACCGGGATTCTGTTGGTAGAAATTAATAACAAGATGGCAAGAATACCACCAACCCGTTGATGAAAAATCCACAAAATTACCACAAAGACTAGAGAAGAAATTGGATTCGAGGCACGTTAAACACTGTCCTTGAAACATATACGCCACCCTCCATGCACAGGCTTTTACTGGCGATCCGCTCCCAAGATACAATGAACCACTCCGTTGGTCTAAAGGTGCACTTCAAATCAGACCAACTCGAACTAGACCAGTGGAGATGCTATTGCTCAATGATTGGAGAGATTTAGAGAGAGGGAGAGATTTCGAGTTTTTCCTCGTGTTTTATTCTCTATTTCGATCTCTATTTATAAAGGATATCAAATAAATAATTTTTAGAAGGAAAGGATGCTATTTTTGAAGCCAAAATTGCATTTTTCGAATGAAAACCGCTTGTGCGATCGATCGCGTTCAAAGGCGATCGATCACGCCTCATTTTATAAAAATTACAGTACTTACGATCGATCGTTCTCACAGACGATCGATCGCGGTTCCTTCTGCAATCGATCGCGTCCACTAGGCAATCGATCGCCTAACCCATGCGATTGTTAATTCAAGTCAACATTTTTCTAACAATCCCCACCATGACTTGATATTAAACTAGACAACAATTAGACATTGAGCAATAGAACTCTAAGTTTACGGCAATAGGTACCTTGCGGGTTTGAACCTACACCTAGTTTGATAAGCTGCCACTCTCACAAGTTCGAAGTGAACAATGTCTTGAACTTGAACCTTGTAGCAAGAGCTTTGGCATATCTAACACATAGAGTTACTCCGTTTTCGAGATCATCGGGGTAGCGCTTTATGGCCATGCACCTTGTATCTTTTCATGAGTAGCACATTAGAGAACAAGCCCAAGTTCTCCTTAACTGCAACCTCAGTGGCACTCACATAGGTGACAGTCTCCAAGGGTAATCTGCATAACAATACCCTACCATATAAGCCTTGACCTCACTAAGACTTTTGTCAACCTGTTTCATATGCAGTAGAATACTTTCATCAAAACACGGGAATGAGCATACAAAATATATTTAAATAGTGCTCTTCAAGTCATGCATTAGCTTGTTTTTACCCATTGAATCTTCGTAGTAGGATCTCCACTCATCAAGATTGGGTTGCTACTAACGATGACCTAATCATAGGCTTTTAGACCCATTCCCCTAAATGAGTTTTGGATTTGCCCTGCCGACAAGCCTTTGGTAAACGAATCAACCAAATTATTCATGTTAGGTGAGTAATTAGGAGATTAATAAATAAATGTACTTAATTAATTAATTTAGATGTATTAATTGGATTTAATAGATTTATAATTTATGATGCGTCTAAATTATATTTAACTTTATTTATGTAGGTTTAAGAGCTCAAATGCAGATCGTCAAAAGTGAATGCACATCGAATGAGTTATGTGAAAAGATTAAAGATCCGATGGATGGAGTCACTACGACGGGTTTAGCCAAATGAAAAGAAAAAAAGAAGAAGAAGGAATAGGAACAAAACCGACCCGTTCAGTGGTCGGTTCAGTCTAAAGAAAATAAATAAAAAAAGAAAAGAAAAGACAACCCAAGCCAAATACCCGGGCGTCTGTTTCAGAAGACAAAGCCGGAAGATGATGGGTCACGATGGCTGAGCTCTGGTCGAGAGCCGGTGGAGTGCTGATGGCTGGTGGTGATGACGACGGCCGACAGTCAGCTCACGATGGCCATGGTGGAAGACGGCGTGGTCATGAGGAGCAGTGAAGAGCTCGGAAGCGCTCATGGTGAAAACAGAACAGCAACATAACCGAGCTGGATGACCGGCGACCGGGTCATAGCGAGGCTTATGGAGGCAAAAGGCGATGTTGACGGCGTGCTTTATCGGAAAAACGGCATATGGTGCTCAATCGGGAAAACAGAGACAGACTCCTACTCGAATTAGAAACTCAATTTCGTTTTCGATTGGGACTCGGTTTTGGATAAGAATGGACTTGGAGTTGGGCTCTTGCAAGAGTACTTTCGATCTGCCTATAAAAACAGCAGTCGACCGAAGCAGAGAAGGGAGGCTAGAGAAAAAAAAGGAGAATTTTCGGCCGGAAAACAGAGAGCATTTCGGCGTGGTTTTGGTCGGAAGAAGAAGAGAGGAAGTAGAGGGAAGAAGGCCGGAGGAGAGGAGAAAGGAGTGCTTTTGGACGAGTTCCAGATTTGCTACAGTACGCTACAGTAAACTGCGATTTTAGAGAGATGATGAACAGTAACGGCACGTGAACAATGATTTTGCTACAGGACTGTGAACTGTGTTTTGTGAACAGTGTTTTCGGTGAATTGTGCAACAAGACTCCGACAAATCAGCAGTGTTCTCCTCTTCCGATGGCCGGCTAAATTCGCGTCCAAGGCTTAGATGGAGCCCTAGATTTGTTTTATTACTCTTAATTGTTTAATTTAACAGAGTTGATATGATTTATGCTTAATGAGATTTCATAAGTTTTTCTTTTGAGTGCTTGACGATAGACTTGATTGATTATGAATGAGATTTGATATTGTTAATACTTGTGTCTAACCAAGAATAGGATTGTGTTGATTCTATGCCCGACCAAGGATAGAATTAATACCTTTATAGTGGATGAACTACCATATCTGACAGAGAATGTGAGTGCATTCACTAGTGATTGGTGTGTCTGACCAAGAACACGAGTTACCGTGTCATATCAATTTGTGCACAATAATAATTGAGAGTAGTAATTGCATATTTAGTGGTGGATTCGCTGCCTTGGTATTTCTCCATATTAGTGAAACTCATTTTAAGTAGTTAAAGTTCATTGCTTTCTTTAGATTTAATTAAAACTGCAACTTTCTTTCACTTGAGTTTGGTACATTATTCATCTGTCCCTGAGGTTCGACAACCCTTATATACTCATTGTAGTACAATTGCCTTGTGCACTCGCAAGGGTTTAAATATTAAATGATCAAATTTTTGGCGCCGTTGTAGGGGACGGAGGCAAATAGTTTGCCAAATTCTAAGCATAGTCTAGTTTTAGAGTAGTTAGTTTTAATTCAGATTTTATTTCAATAGTTTAATAACTCTTTATTTTTTGAGCAGGATTAAGAGAGGACATGGAATTCTCGCCAATGTTGGAAGGACCATCCCTTCCCTCTGCTTGCACTCTCTTATCCTTCTCTTTTAGAATAAATTGGGTGCTTGGTGTTTTACTTTCTTTTCTGTGACTGCCTGCTCGTGCTAGTTGTCACTATTAGGATTGCTAGTTGTCTCTATCTAGGATTGATGCATGCTATTTGTCGCTATTAGGATTGCTACAGGTTTTGTTTGATTGTGATTGTGCATGCATGGTCGTCATTCCCTGAACCCTGACCTGGCCTTTGATCCTGAACGCTTGTCTAGAATCCGTAAAACTCACAGAAACTCGATCCTTGAATCTCATCCTATGGCGGACAACATGAATCTTGGGGGTGGGAATGGCCTAAACTAGAATCCAGTAGTACCCCATGTTTTTACCCTGTAGGACTACTACCGTCCCATAGCCTATACCTCCCCTTCCTGCATCCTACTGCCTGACAATGTGGCTAATTTCAAAATTAAACCCAACTTCATCCAAATACTACCCACCTACCATGGCCTACTGAATGAGAACCCCTATAGGCACCTGCAGAACTTCCTGGAATTCAACAGTACCTTTAAGCTAACATTATCTGATGACCAGGTTCGCCTTAGGCTGTTTCCCTTGACCCTAAAAGACAAGGCCAAAGAGTGGCTGCACTCCCTAGAACATAATTCCATTACCACTTGGGAGGGACTGCAAGCCGAATTCCTGTAAAATACTTCCCTGTAGGGCGGACCAATAAGATCCGAAAAGAAATCATCACCTTCACTCAGCTCCCCAATGAACAATTCCATGAAAGCTGGGAAAGAATGAAAACCCTACTCCGGTCTTGCCCACACCATGATGTGCCCAAGTGGCAACTTGTGCAGAAGATTCCATGACGGTGTGTGTGATCAACACAAAACCCTAATTGATGCCTCTTGTGGAGGCACATTCATAAAAAAGATCCCAAATGATACTTGGGATCTATTAGAGGATTTGAGCGAAAATTCCTTACATAGGGCACCCTCTATAGATCCGAAGGCCATATACTTAACAGGAATGCCTCAAGGGGAGGCATGTATGACGTTAAAGCCACAACAAGCCTAAAACACCAGGTGGCACCTCTGACAGAGAGGTTTGACCGATTTTCTCTCGATCTTCACCTTACACTCAATCCTCTCAAGTTGCATGCACCATTTGTGTCAGCCCTATGCACACTATCGTTGACTGCCCTTCAGCATCACAATATCCAGATTTAGTATAGGAGCATGTCAGCGCTGCACAAACCTTCCCAAGAGCCAACAACAACCCCTACTTCAACACACAATCCTGGGTGGCGTGATCACCCTAATTTTTCTTGGAGGCAACCTAATCCAGGGCCCACTTTTAATCAGGCCCCAAGACAAGAGTTCCAAAGCCAACTACATCCTTACCAACCACTCTCAGCTCCATTTGGCTAACCCAATAGGCGACTTTCCTTAGAAGAATAGATGAGCCAGATGTTAGCCACCCAATCTATCGTCCTTACAGCTTTGACCAAGATTAAAACTGAACAGAAGGAGATGAAAGTAGAGCTACAAACCCAGGCCCAGCTTGTCCATTCACACACTCAGTCTATTACCAAAATAGAAACACAGTTAGGACAGTTGGCCCAGGCAATGAATAGGAGAGAAGCAGGATGTAACATCCGAAAAATTAGTAAGTATCTTAAAACCGAAATTTGACCCTCTTAACATTTTATTTGATCGTGTTTTGCCTTGTGCAAATTAAAGTTGGTGAGAAGAGCTTTCCAACGCCACCTATTATGTGCGATTTGGAGTTCGGGGTAAAAAGATATGAGAAATTGAATTTGATTAAACGTGACAGCGATCGATCGCCATAAGAGCCGATCGATCGGCAAGCTGAGCCGATCGACGCCTTATCAAACCAATCGATCGTAGTTACTGGAATTTGTGAATTTTGTATTTCGCGTAAAGCGATCGATCGGCTGTAATAGCGATCGATCGGCAGTAGCGTATAGTGTTAAAACAGTGCATACGACGATCGATCGCCGTATTGCTGATCGATTGCCGATTGCGGTTTTGCATTTTCAAGCTTATCTTTGGGTGGATTTGTTTGGGAAAGATACCAAATCCCATTGGGACTTGATTTGCACGTCTCCTATAAGATTTTGAAGCCTTCCCATTGGTTGGAAGTGTCCATGATTTGGAAGATTGGTTTGAGAATAGATTCTCTCCCAACTCTATATAAACCCTAGAGAATTGGCTTGTTCAAACCCTAGAACGTCCAGAGAGCTTTCCCTTCTCCTTCTGACGTTCACCCATCTCCTTGGAGGCTTGTTCTTGTGGGAGTTTGCGAGAGCTTGGAGCGGAAGCTTTGGAAGAACCCCTAGGGTGGTTCTGGTATATTTTAGTCACTTGCGAGCGAGCAGAAATTGCAACTCCTTTCACTTTCGATGTCTGGAGCCTTTGATATGATTATTATCCTCTCCTTACTCATATCTATAGTAGGAGCCTTATTGTTGTTTTTCCTTACTTGCGAGTTGGAATTGTTGTTGACTAACCTTGCAGGTGTATAGACCTCGGTTAAGTTCAGATGTTGTGGAATGTCTATGACCTTTGTTATTCTTATTCTCTTCTTACTGCTTGTTTTGATTCAGTGGGTTTTTACATCCTACTGAGTGTTTCTATGAAATACTCATGCATCCTCTGATGCAGGCGCAATTGAAAAGTGAGATCAGGAAGTGCAGTAGTGGACTGGCGGATTGAAGGCGCCGAGAAGAGTTTAAAAACGCTTTAGTTATTTGCTTTGCTTTTTATTGATGCTTATGACATTATTGGCAATTGTGTGCCATAGACTTATAGGTTTATTTTATTTGACTTTCGATAAGGGAGTATTATTAAGTAAATTCATTTCATAGTATTCATTGATGTCTATTATTGTATTACACTGATTGCGGGCATAATCGGTTACACGTCCTTTTGAGATGATTGTAATCGGTGGGTAAATCGACATTTCGGTCGGGATCTCTACCTCGAAATGTATTCCATTGATTGGCTTCCACACTCCGATCGAGGTATGGGATTTTGGGGCGTGACACAGGTACCTTGCCGAGCCAACCTCAGCAAAACCCTTCAGGCCAATTTGTAGTTGAGGGTTCTCAATACCCCAACGAGCAGGTGCACGCAGTGACTACCCTTAGCAGTGGTAAGCAAATTGACAATCAGATTAGAGTCTTGTCCGTAGGTACCTTGAGAGCAAAGACTTCTCCTGAAATAGATGGAGCGCCTATTTCTACCCAACCCGGTCCCATTAGTTCTCCCACTCAGCAAGATGCCCAAACCGGACCCAAGACCAATAGATTCTTTATTCCTAGGGCACCCTTCCCACAATGCCTTGACCAACCCTCCCCATTCAGTAAATCCCATCAACGAATGGAGAAGATGTTCGAGGTCTTTAAGCAGGTTAAAATTAATTTACCTTTGTTGGATGCTATAAAGCAAATGTCTGCTTATGCTAAATTTCTGAAAGTCCTTTGTGCACATAAACGGAAGGCTAAAGCCAATTTGACTAAAAAGGTCTTCCTTACTGACCAAGTGAGCTCCCTATTAACACATAATCTTCCACCGAAGTATAAGGACCCAGGATGTCCAACAATTTCATGTGTGATAGGAAACAATATTGTAGAGAAGACATTGTTAGATTTGGGAGTGAGTGTAAATTTACTGCCTTATTCTGTTTATGAGCAACTTGGGTTGGAAGAGTTAAAACCTACTGCCATAACACTATAATTTGCAGACCAATCCGTGAAAGTTCCCCGTAGTGTTATTGAGGATGTTCTTGTTTAGGTTGACAAATTTTTCTTTCCTGTTAACTTCATTGTCTTAGATATACAACCTGTGCAGAATACTAGTAGTCAAATTCCTGTGATTTTGGGATGGTCATTCTTGGGGACATCCAATGCCATTATAAATTGTCAAAATGGGGTTCTAAAATTATCTTATGGCAATCTAAAGGTCAAACTGAATGTATTTAATGTGCAAAAACAACCTCCACCAACAGATGATTTTTATGCAGTACATATGATTGACACTCTAGTGGAGGATGCACCACCATGTATTTGTTCTGATGATCCACTTGCAGTTTCTTTCATTAACCCTGATGTGCGCAGTAGGACCATAGATGGATTGAACATTGGATTGAAAGACCCTGGATAAGTTGAAATAAAACGGAGTTGCTTCTGGCTAAAGACATTAAACTTAGCGCTTGGTGGGAGGCAACCCATGTATTCAGGTGTATTATCTCTTTTTCTTCTTTTCTTGGCTATATTATCATTGTCATTTTCTATTTCATGCACATTGAGGACAATGTTCATAATAGGTTTGGGGGATGGAATATTGCTTGCATAAAAAAAATAAAAAAACCAAAAACTATAAAAATTTAAGTAGTTTTTAGGTTGTTTGTTGGCATTTTTTATAGGTTTTTATAGTTTATCCCTTGATGATGCATACTTCAATTTGTAAGAGATTAATTGACATTGGAAGTGTGAGTAAGTATACTGGAGGATAGAAACACTTAACTGAGAATATCTTTCTGTTACAATCCTCTTAGATTAAATGCTTGAGCTAATAAAACTCACTCACACACACTAGTACATAAAGTAATACCCTCTATAGATTTGTTGAATACTAATCTTCAGTAGGATGTCTTTGGTCAGAGTTATTGGTTGATATGTGGTTGTCTGTTGAGCTTAAAAGATCACCATTTATTTGGCAATATGGCTGAGGCTTGGACCGGAAATAGGTTGAGAGTATAATACAACCTGGACAGAATAAAGATCGTTGGAAAATATAAATGCTGAAAACAAATGAGAAAAAAAATGAAAAATAAAAAGCAAGCTCGGGGCTGCTTGACTTTATAGGATTAACTTAGGTTGATGCTAAGGCCCGAAGCGATCTATCCTTAAAACCTAATGCCCTAAGCCAACTGGTTGGGAGTCATTGGCTTGAGTCATTACTAATACTTAGCATCTTGAAGTCAGGCCTTACACAGTCTCATAAAAAAATATATATGGTGTATTATCCTCTCAAATCTACAATGTTGGACCCGAAAGAGGTGCGCAGGCATTTGTGCTATCATGAACCTAAATATTACGATGACTATGTAGATTATGATGTTCTTTGGTTAATGGGCCACACTGGATATGTGTAAAACAGAGATTTAGAATGTATTGCTACAATGTTCTATACTTTTACTATTTAAATTATCATGCTATATTATATTAAGCAAAAATTTCCAAGATGAAAGTGTGGAATAAAACCACTTACTTGAGGGCTTCTATATTCCCATTGATTATAAACCAAGTATGTGTGGTTGATTATCTTAAGCATTGTGGTTTACATTTGAAGGGATAATAGGTTTATTTGTTTTACAGTGACTTTTTATTTCTTTTGCACTTATATTAATAAGGTTAATTCCATAAGTACATATTTGTGGGTAGCAAGGCTGCAAACCCTCACGAGACACCACTTGTCCTACTAAGGACACCTAAAGATTTAATGGCTTGTTGTATACGCTCAATGCAATCGTGTTCCCTACAGAAGTGGCATTTACTTTTCTACTTTAGTTCCTTTAGTTTGCCTTGCTTCGTTTTGTTTTTGCTCGATGACTAGTAAAGTGTAGGTTTGGGAGTATTTTATATATACAAAATATACACACATTTATATGCCTTTTTGCCTATATGTTAGTCATAATTTTAGTTGAAAGTAAGGATTATTAATGGTTATTTATGTTAGGTGAGTAATTAGGAGATTAATAAATAAATGCGCTTAATTGATTAATTTACATGCATTAATTGGATTTAATGGATTTACAATTTATGATGCGTCTAAATTATATTTGACTTTATTTATGTAGGTTTAAGAGTTTCAAATGCAAATCGTCAAAAGTGAATGCACATTGAATGAGTTATTTGAAAAGATTAAAGATCCGATGGATGGAGTCGCTACGACGGATTTAGCCCAATGAAAAGAAAAAAAAAAGAGCAAGAAGGAATAGGAACTGAACCAACCGGTTCAGTGGCCAGTTCGGTCTGAAGAAAATAAATAAAAAAAGAAAAGAAAAGACAACCTGAGCCAAATGCTCGAGCGTCTGTTTCAGAAGACAGAGCCGGAAGATGATGGGTCACGGTGGCTGAGCTCTGGTCGAGAGCCAGTGGAGATGCTGATGGCCGGCGATGAAAAAGACTGCGATGATGACGGCCGACAGTGAGCTCACAACGGCCATGGTGGAAGATGGGCGTGGTCGAGGAGCAGCGAAGAGCTCGGGAGCGCTCATGGAGAAAACAGAACAGCAACAAAACGGAGCTGGATGACCGGCGACCGGGTTGGCGAGCCTTATGGAGGTGAAAGGCGATGTTGACGGCGAGGCTTATGGAGGCAAAAGGCGATGTTGATGGCATGCTTAATCGGAAAAACGGCTCAATCGGGAAAACAGAGACAGACTCCTATTCAAATTAGAAACTCAATTTCATTTTCGATTGGGACTCGGTTTTGGATAAGAATGGACTTGGAGTTGGGCTCTTGCAAGAGGACTTTCGATCTGCCTATAAAAACAGTCGTCGACCGAAGCAAAGAAGGGAGGCCATAGAAAAAAAAGGAGAATTTTCGATCAAAAAACAAAGAGCTTTTCAGCGTGGTTTTCACCGGAAGAAGAAGACAGGAAGTACAGGGAAGAAGAGGAGAGGGAAGAAAGTCGGAGGAGAGGAGAAAGGAGTGCTTTCGGACGAGTTGCAGATTTACTATAGTATGCTATAGTAAACTGCGATTTAGGAGAGATGATGAACAATTTAGTAATCGCACGTGAACAATGATTTCGCTACAGTACCGTGAACAATGTTTTGTGAACAGTGTTTTTGGTGAATAGTGCAACATGACTCCAGCAAATCAGCAGTGTTCTCCTCGTCCACTGGCTGGCTAAATTCGCATCCAAGACGTAGATGAAGCCCTAGATTTGTTTTATTACTCTTAATTGTTTAATTTAACATAGCTGATATGATTTATGCTTAAGATTTCATAACTTTTCTTTTGAGTGCTTGACCATAGACTTGATTGATTATGAATGAAATTTGATATTGTTAATACTTGAATCTAACTAAGAACAGGATTGTGTTGATTCTATGCCCGACCAAAGATAGAATTAATTACATTATAGTGGATGAACTACCATGTCCGACCAAGAACGTGAGTGCATTCACTGGTGATTCGTGTGTCCGACCAAGAACACGAGTTAGCGTGTCATATCAATTTGTGCACAATAATAATTGAGAGTAGTAATTGCATGTTTAGTAGTGGATTCGCTGCCTTGGTATTTCTCCATATTCGTAAAACTCATTTTAAGTAGTTAAATTTCATTGCTTTCTTTAGATTTAATTAAAACTACAACTTTCTTTCACTTGAGTTTGGTAGATTATTCATATGTCCCTGAGGTTCGATAGCCCTTATACACTGTAGTACAATTGCCTTGTGCACTTGCAAGGGTTTAAACGATCAACAGTGAATCAAAAATTGCTGGAATTGGCTTACTTAACCAGGGTATATCTTTTAAAAGATCCCTAAGTTATTCCGTCATTCCTCCAGTTTTATCAAGTGCTATGTTGTGAAGTCAGCATATACATGCCAACACGCCGGTTATTCGATGGGCTTTCCATGATTAAGAGTAGATTGCTTTCGTATGAATTAGTAAAATAATGATTGAAAGCCTGGCCCTTTAGTGGCCCAATTAGTGGTGCTCCCCTAGGAGCCGCGCCACCCTTATGTCTTTTTAAGGGGGACCTTCGCCCTCTTCTTCTGGATGCAATCAAACAAGTTATTCTAATTTACTTTTATTCTTTCTTCTTTGACGATTTTGTACCTTGTGATCCTATCGGGTCACAACATTGGTATCAGAGCCATTCCGATATGAGATGACGATGCCGCTTCGCAAACAGCCAGTTGCGGCCAATGAGGCGCAGCCGGAGCCAGAGATGGCCAACATGTCTGCCAGCCCTAAGGAGAATGAAGAGAATGCCATGGCTGAAATTCACTCCATGCTCACGAAGCTTCTTCAATTGCAGACCGCACAGGCTCAATCCGCGGCCACCCAGACAGGGGGGGCGCTAACTCCTCCCCCGGCCTTCTCTGCAGTGAACGGTGAAACTTCACAGGCTGCTGGTGCGAGGGTTTTTGGTGGTTCAGTGGCTTGGGTTCCTCCACTACCGTCCCACATGCAAGGGGTCCGATTTGGGTCTCTCAATCAGGCTAAGAAGGGAGGCCGTCCAGGAGGGGGAGCAAGGGGCATACCAGGTGTTCGACTAACTGCCTCTATGACAACACCTCTCAGAAGCATGCAGCAGGAGATAGATGGTGACTGGGAGGGGCCGCTGGGCCATTCAGGAGGATTTCGGGGAGGGCCAGAGCCAAGGTTGGCTCGGCATCAGTTCCCACGTTACAATGGGGAGGATGATCCAGTAGAGTGGATCTACAAGGCGGACAAATTCTTTGATTACCAGGGGACAACTTCGGAGGCTGAACGGCTGCGCATTGCAGCATTTCACTTAGATGGCGACGCTTCGATATGGTTCTAGTACTACGAAAAGGAAGTCCGTTATCCGACGTGGGCTTCATTTGTTGATGAAATCTGTGTGCAATTCGGCCCTAATGAATTCCAGGATTTCAATGAGATGTTGTCTAGCCTGCTACAAACTACAACAGTCAGAGCGTACTATACAGAGTTTATCAAAATTGCCAATCGACTGCCTGATTGGCCAGTGGCAGCGCTCCAGGGTACATTCAAAAGAGGGCTGAAGCCGGAGATCTCAGATGAAATGCAACACTTCCCATGTCACACGATGAGAGATGTGGTACGCCACGCTCGCATCGAGGAGGAAAAGTTGACCAGGCAACGGAGAGGAGGACGCCCAGGTCTGACACTGCGGACCCTTAACAGCTCAGCGCTAGGTCCATAGCCAGCGCCTGGCCCCAACTCTGGCCGGCCTATGTCTGCAAGGGCCGCCAACCCCCAGTTCGATGCTTGACGCCAACCCAGATGGAGGGGCGTCGCGCTAAGGGGCTATGTTTCAAATGCGATGAGAAATTCGTGCCCGGACATCACTGTTCCGTTCGGGGCAATTTGCTTGTCGAGGAGGTTGAAGACGAAGTGACGTACCATGCTGAGGAGGCAACTCAGGAGTATGAGGCCATGCAACCCGAGATTTCGGTGCCTATTCGGGCACCTTTACTCCACGAACTATGCCAGTACCAGGGCTCCTGAAGCACCAGGAAGTGGCGGTGCTGATTCATAGTGGGTCGATGATATATTCAAAATATACATATTTTTATATGCCTTTCTACCTATATGTTAGTCATATTTTTAGTTAGAATAAGGATAATTAATGTTTATCTGTGTTAAGTGAATAATTTGGAGTTTAATGATTAAATGCGCTTAATCGAGTTATTTAGATGCATAATTTGGATTTAATAAGATTTATATTTTATTAAGCGTCTAATTATATTTTAATTTTATTCATACAGGTTTTAGAGCTCCAGGTTTCATATTCACAAATACGCGTCAATCAGCTCGTGTGAAGAGATCGAAGATCCGACGGACGTGGTTGGTACGACGGGTTTTAACCCAAATAAAAAAAAAGAAAAAAAAAAAGAGAGAAAAGAACCGGGCCAGCGGTTCAGCATTCGGTTCGGGTTAAATTAAAAAAAAAAAGGAAAACAAGCAACCCGAGCCCGATGGCTCGGGCGCCTGGAACAGAATAGAAGAAAACAGAGCACGCTCTACTCGAGCGGAGGGAGACGACGGCGAAAGGAAATTCCGGCGGCAGAGGTGGTGGGTCATGCTTCCGACGATGTGACGGTGACAGCAAGGTCCTGTAGAGGGTCACGGTGGCTGGCGAGCTGGATGACGGCCGGCGGCAACTGATGGGTTCGAAATTGACTCATGAACATGAGGAATGGGTCGCCGGAGATGGAGGAGATGACCGGAAATCTGGTGAAGCGACGACGGCGACCCAACAGCTAGACAGAGAATGCTGGATTTGGAACCCATCAGTTGCGAGAATTCTCAGCAATGGGATTGCTCAAGTAGAGTTGACAGAACGTTTCCTTTTCAAAAGAAAGGAGGCGTATATGAGGTTGACAATAATGCACATTTGATCTCCAAGATAGGCAGCCTGACACAACGTTTCGATGCGTTGATGTCTGCTGGTGGGCCCCAGATGCCATCACATGTCAATGTGTGTGCTATTTGCTCTAACCCCTCCCATGTCACACAAAACTGTCCCTCTAACACCTCTGGAGTGGAATACAATAGTGATCAGGCTAATGCTATAAATGCCTTTCCTCGACCTGGCAATAACCCATATTCGGAAACTTATAACCCAGGTTGGGCAAGGCATCCCAATTTTTCATGGTCTAAAGGACCGCATCAAGGAGGACCTCCAGGGTACCCTCCCAATCAATCTTACCCTCAACAAGTTCAAACATTCCCTACACAACCCAAGAAACCATCTCTTGAGGATACTTTGAATTTGTTCATGCAAAGCTCTCTACAATTTCAAAAAGATACCCAACATTCTTTACATGCCAACTCGCAAGCAATTGCGAAGCTGGAACTTCAAATGGGTCAATTGGCTTCTGCATTAAATGAGAGGGAAAAAGGTAGGTTTCCTAGTCAACCTGTAGCTAATCCCAAAGGACAATTTGAAGTGGGATCTAATTCTTGTCAAGACCAAACTCCAGCGCAAGTTAAAGCCATAACTACACTTAGGAGTGGCAAACAGATTGACAACAATGTTGAACCACCTAAGACTGCCATAGAAACAATCGCTAGAAAGGGTGAGGACCAAGAGAGCACCACTAGACGAGACGTGAGTCCTGTTACATCGAAGAAGAGCCTAGAAGCTTCTTCTTGTCCTGAGTCTAGCCATATGCCACCCTATATACCCAAGGCACCCTTTCCCCAAAGACTTGCAAAAACATCTCAAGGGAACAAACTTGATGAGACAATGGAAATTTTTAAGAAAGTGCAAATCAATATTCCATTGCTCGATGCTATTAAGCAAGTTCCCGCTTATGCAAGATTCTTAAAAGACATGTGCACCCAGAAAAGAAAATTGAATGCACACAAGAAAGTGTTTCTCACTGAACAAGTTAGCTCAATTCTTAAGTATAACACTCCTCCTAAGTTTAAAGATCCAGGATGTCCCACAATTTCATGCGTTATAGGAGACCATAAAGTGGAGAGGGCATTGTTGGACTTAGGAGCTAGTGTAAATTTGCTACCATTCTCTGTTTATGAGCAACTTGGATTAGGAGAGTTGAAACCGACTACCATAACACTGCAACTTGCAGATAGATCAGTTAAAGTCCCACGCGGTGTTATTAAGGATGTTCTAGTTCAGGTGGATAAATTTTACTTCCCAGTAGACTTTATTGTCTTAGATACCCAACCTGTGCAAAATCCTGGTAGTCAGATTCCTGTGATTTTGGGAAGGCCATTCTTAGCCACATCCAATGCCATAATAAATTGTAGAAATGGGGTTATGAAGTTGTCTTTTGGCAATCTAAAGGTCAAACTCAATGTCTTTAATGTTAGACAACAACCCCCGGAGACGGATGATTCTTTTGCAGTGAATATGATTGAAAGTTTAGTAGAAGAATCTCTGCAAACTGTTTTAAATGATGATCCCCTCCAGACATGTTTAACTCATTTTGGCTTAGACTTTGACATCGAAGGGTCCATTAGAGACGTTAATGCATTGCTTGACTCTACCCCTATATTGGACCCAACCAAATGGACAGCCAGGGTGGAACCTCTTCTAGTTCCCGACTCTAAACTTGTCCCATCTATTGAAAAACCACCCCAACTTGACCTAAAACCATTACCTGCTACACTGAAATATGCGTTTTTAGGTTCTTCTGATACCTTGCCTGTTATCATCTCTTCAGACCTTAATTCAGAACAGGAAGGCAAGTTGCTTAATGTTCTTCGCGAACATAAGACAGCTTTGGGATGGACAATAGCAGACATTAAGGGTATAAGTCCTGCTCTGTGTATGCATCACATTTACCTTGAGGAGCATGCAAAATCTTCCCGTGAAATGCAATGCAGACTTAACCCTAATATGAAGGAGGTCGTCAGAATCGAGGTGCTAAAATTGTTAGATGTTGGCATCATTTACCCCATATCAGATAGCACTTGGGTCAGCCCCGTTCAGGTTGTTCCTAAGAAGTCAGGAATCACAGTAGTCAAAAATGATAATAATGAACTAGTCCCCACCCGAATGACCACTGGGTGGCGGGTTTGTATTGACTACAGAAAATTGAACTCGGTCACAAGGAAAGATCACTTTCCTCTGCCATTCATTGATCAAATGCTTGAGAGACTTGCTGGTCATAGCTACTATTGCTTTTTAGATGGCTATTCAGGCTACAATCAAATTCCCATTGCTCCAGAGGATCAAGAAAAGACTACATTCACTTGTCCTTTTAGAACATATGCATATCGCCGCATGCCATTTGGGTTATGTAATGCACCCGCCACATTCCAGCGGTGCATGATGAGCATATTTTCAGATATGGTTGAGCGATTTCTTGAAATTTTCATGAATGACTTCTCGGTGTTTGGATCCTCTTTCGATGAATGTTTACACCACTTGTCTCTTGTCTTGGCAAGGTGTAAAGAAATGAATCTTGTGCTAAATTGGGAGAAATGTCACTTTATGGTTCGTCAAGGGATAGTTCTGGGGCATGTTATTTCTAATAAAGGAATTGCAGTTGATAAGGCCAAAGTTGACTTAATTTCAAGTCTGCCTCCACCAAAATCAGTAAAGGAGGTTCGATCTTTTCTTGGCCATGCTAGGTTTTATAGAAGATTCATCAAAGACTTTAGCAAAATTTCAAGACCTTTGTGCAATTTGCTTGCTAAAGAAACTCCTTTTGTCGTTGATGATGATTGCTCTAAAGCGTTTGATCAACTCAAGCAATTTCTTACATCTGCACCCATCATCCAACCACCGGACTGGAATTTACCTTTTGAGCTCATGTGTGATGCATCCGATTATGCGGTTGGAGCGGTCTTGGGGCAGCGGGTGAATAAGATACCCCATGTCATCTATTATGCAAGTAGAACTCTCAATGATGCTCAGCTCAATTATTCTACTACAGAAAAAGAGTTGTTGGCTGTAGTTTTTGCTTTAGACAAGTTCCGATCATATCTCTTAGGATCCAAGGTCATAGTGTTTTCAGATCATGCAGCTTTGAAATATCTTCTTTCAAAGAAAGACACTAAACCTCCTTTAATTCGTTGGGTCCTATTACTTCAAGAATTTGATATTGAGATAAGAGACAAGAAAGGTTCTGAAAATGTTGTTGCCGATCACTTGTCTAGACTTATTGACGAGTCTGCTGAGGAACCCCTATCTTTGAATGAGTCATTCCCTGATGAACAACTTTTTGTTGTCTCTCAATCGCCTTGGTATGCTGATATTGTTAATTATCTTGTCACAACTCAACTTCCTGAACATTGGACAAAACAAGATAAATCCAAATTCTTCGCCGAGGTTAAGCATTTCTTCTGGGATGATCCATACCTGTTCAAGTATTGCCCAGATCAAATCATTAGGAGATGTGTGCCGGAGCATGAGGTTGATAGTATCATTTCTTTTTGCCATGCTCATGCATGTGGTGGCCATTTCGGTGCGAAAAAGACCGCTGCAAAAATTTTACAAAGTGGTTTTTATTGGCCTACTTTATTCAAAGATACTCATGAATTTTGCACAAAATGTGACAGATGCCAACGTATGGGTACACTATCACGTAGGTCCATGATGCCCCTTACTAACATTCTGATTGTTGAACTTTTTGATGTTTGGGGTATTGACTTCATGGGCCTATTTCCTCCATCGTTTGGTTATCTCTATATCCTTGTTGCTGTAGATTATGTTTCCAAATGGGTGGAGGCCATTCCCTGCAAAACAAATGATCACAAAGTAGTGGTTCGGTTCTTGAAAGAAAACATATTTTCTCGTTTTGGAACCCCTCGTGCAATTATAAGTGATGGTGGTACACATTTTTGCAATAAAGCTTTTGAATCACTTCTGAAAAAGTACTCCATTACTCATAAAATTGCAACTCCATATCATCCGCAGACTTGTGGACAAGTAGAAGTTTCAAATAGGGAAATTAAACGCATTCTTGAGAAAATGGTTCGTCTCGATCGAAAGGATTGGTCTGACAGATTAAATGATGCATTGTGGGCTTACCGTACTGCATTTAAGACACCAATTGGAATGTCTCCCTATAGACTTGTATTTGGAAAACCTTGTCATTTACCTATGGAATTAGAACATCGTGCTTATTGGGCCATCAAGACTTTTAACTTTGATATGGACAAGGCTGGAACACTTCGCAAATTGCAGCTCAATGAATTAGACGAAATTCGTAATGAGGCTTATGAGAATGCGAAGATTTACAAAGCGAGGACCAAAGTTTTTCATGATCAGTCAATATTGAGGAAGTCATTTGAGCCTAGTCAAAAAGTTTTGCTCTATAACTCCAGGTTACATCTCTTCCCAGGAAAGCTCCGTTCCCGATGGTCTGGACCTTTCATTGTGCACAAAGTATTTTCCCATAGAGCGGTTGACATTCAAAACCCTAAAGATGGAACTATTTTCAAAGTTAATGGGCAAAGATTGAAATCATATTTAGAGGGTATTACTGAAATGGAGGAGATTGTTCTAGATTTGGATGAACCTAATGCTCCTACATGATTTTTGGTTACGTATGGCTGAAGACGTAACACTTAGCGCTTTTGGGAGGCAACCCAAGTTTTTGGTTTTTGATAGCTTTTTATTTGTTTAATATTTAGGTTGTTGATTCATGTGTGGGGATGCTACAATCTAGGTTTGGGGGTGTATTTTCTTTTTCCATATTTTGTACTTACTCCTCATTCTTAGTTTGTGTGTTTCAATGCTCTATATCTACCCTGAGGCATCTCCATTCAGGTGATTTCTTTCCTTACACTCCTTTTCTTTTTACTCGTTATTGTAATATTTATTTTAGTAAACATTGAGGGCAATATTTCGTTTAGGTTTGGGGGTGTAGAAAAGAAAAGTAGTATTCCTTTGATTTCTATTATTATTAAAAAAAATTAATTAAAAAAAATTTTGAAAATTGAAGAAAAATAAATTTTAAAAAAAAAGAAAGAAGAAAAACCATAAAAATTTACTTAGTTTTAGGTCGTTTGTTAGTAATTTTCTTAAGTTTTGATAGTTTATCCCTTTATAATGCATACTTCAATTTTTAAGAGATTAATTTGCATTGGAAGTGTGAGTAAGTATACTGGAGGATAGAGAACTTAACTGAGCAATATCTTTCTGTTACAGTCCTCTTGGAACATGTGCTTGAGCTAATAAAACTCACTCACACACACTAGTTACATAAAGTAATACAGTCTAGAGATTTGTTGAATGCTAATTTACAGTGGGATATCTTTAGTCAGAGTCATTGGATGATGTGTAGTTGTCTGTTGAGCTTAAAAGATCATGATAGACCATTTACTTGGCTACGGCAAGGGATTGGAACCGGAAATAGGTTGAGAGTATAATACAGCCTGGACAGAATAAAGATTGCTGAAAATATGAATGCTGAAAAGAAAAAATGCAAAAAATGAAAATAAAATAAAAGAAAAGGGGCTGCTTGACTTTATATGATTAACTTAGGCTGATGCTCGGGCCCGAAGCGGTCTACTTAAAACCTAATGCCCTAAGCCAACTGGCTAGGAGTCATTGGCCTGAGTCATTGCTAAACCTGAGCATCTTGAAGTCAGGCCTTACACAGTCCTAGCGGAAAAAAAAAACAAACAGAAAAAAAAAAGTCTGTGGTGTATTATCCTCTCAAATCTAGAATGTTGGACCCGAAGGAGGCGCGCAGATCTGTGCTATCATGAACCTAAATATTACGACGACTGTGTTGATTCTGATGTTCTTTGGTTAATGGGTCACACTGAATCTGTATAAAACAGAGATTTAGAATGTATTGCTACAATGTTCTACACTTTTACTATATAAAGTATCATGCTATATCCTATTGAGCAGAAACTTCCAAGATGAAGGTGTAGAATAAAACCACTTACTTGAGGGCTTCTATATTCCAGTTGATTATAAATCCAAGTACATGTGGTTGATTTTCTTAAACATTGCAGTTTGCATTTGAAGGGATATTAGGATTGTTTGTTTTCTACTATTTCTTTTTACACTTAGATTAAATAGGTTGATTTCATAAATACATGTTTGTGGATAGCATGGCTGCAAACCCTCACGAGACTTCACTCGTCCAGCCAGGGACACCTGGGGGTTTAAAAGGCTTGTTGCATACGCTAAATGCGATCGCGATTTCCTGCGAAAGTGGATTAGTTAGATTTCTTTGTTTTGTTTTGTTTTGTTTTGCTCGAGGACTAGCAAAATGTAGGTTTGGGGGTATTTGATATATGCAAAATATACACTTTTTTATATGCCTTTCTACCTATATGTTAGTCGTATTTTGAGTTAGAATAAGGATAATTAATGTTTATCTGTGTTAAGTGAATAATTTGGAGTTTAATGATTAAATGCGCTTAATCGAGTTATTTAGATGCATAATTTGGATTTAATAAGATTTATATTTTATTAAGCGTCTAATTACATTTTAATTTTATTCTTACATGTTTTAGAGCTCCAGGTTTCAGATTCACAAATACGCGTCAATCAGCTCGTGTGAAGAGATCGAAGATCCGACGGACGTGGTTGGTACGACAGGTTTTAACCCAAATAAAAAAAAGAAAAAAAAAACGGGTCAGCGGTTCAACATTCGGTTCGGGTTAAATAAAAAAAAAAGAAAAAGGAAAACAAGCAACCCGAGCCCGATGGCTCGGGCGCCTGGAACAGAACAGAAGAAAACAGAGCACGCTCTACTCGAGCGAAGGGAGACGACGGCGAAAGGAAATTCCGGCGGAAGAGGCGGTGGGTCATGCTTCCGACGATGTGACGGTGACGGCAAGGTCCTGTAGAGGGTCACGGTGGCTGGCGAGCTGGATGACGGCCGGCGGCAACTGATGGGTTCGAAATCGACTCATGAACATGAGGAATGGGTCGCCGGAGATGGAGGAGATGACCGGAAATCTGGTGAAGCAACGACGGCGACCCAACAGCTAGACAGAGAATGCTGGATTTGGAAGGGCAGATGGACGGCAAGCTCTGATTTGGCCGATGTCTGAAAAATGGAAAAAATTCCTGTTTTGAAAAGCTTGAGGTTGCGCCCGGAAAGGAAGGTGCTGGGATTTCTTGGACTCGATTTTGCGACTATAAAAGGAGGAGCTTGCAGAAGGATTGGCATCTCTGGCGGGCGGTTCGAAAGTGGGTGGCTTTTGGGCGGTTTGTCTGTGGAAGAAGGGAGAGACACGGCTGTGGAGCAGAGGATCGGCGGGGTGCTGATTGGCGGGTCGGAGAGAAGGGGAACGGCCGTGGTGAGAGAGAGGAGGCTCTGTCGAGAGGCAGAGAGTGGTCGGAGAGAAAGGCTGTTCTGCTGTGTTGAGAGAGGTCATCGTGCTGTGTAGAGAAGGTCGAGAGAAGGGGGTTCTGGACAGTCGGTTGTGCAAAAGGCTAGGCTGCTCGAGAGAGAGGTTCTGTCAGTTCAGAGGCGGTGGTGAGAAGGGAGATGGCTGTGGAGAAGGGGGTGCTGTGCAGACGGTGGTATCGGCCGTGGTGGTCAGAGAAAGGGGGTTCTGTCTAAGAAAAGAAGTGCTGTTGGTGGATTGGAAGGGGGGCTGCTCGAGAGAGAGGTCTGCTGTGGAAGAGGGTCTGTTCTGTCGTGGTGGATTTGAATCGAGAGCAAACCAGAACTGTTGCTCGAGAGGGGGCAGAATTGCTGGTCGAGATTGGGAGTATAGTACTGGCTTTGGCTGGAATTGGGGACTGTCTACTCTGTTCGAGAGAAAGAGTAGAACTGTTGAGGCGTGCAGTTGAGAGACTGTTGCTGAAGGTGGAGGAGAGACCAAAGTAGGACGGAGAAGCAAGACAGACTGAAAGCAGAACACAAGCTTTTTCTTATTTTATTTTTATGTTTAGATAACTTCTGTGTTTTAAGATTAGTTGGATATTTGATTGCTTGAAAAGAAATTAAACATTAGAACTTTTCATTACATTGTCGCTTGTTACATGCTCTTAGAATTAGGTTAAATATTTTACTAAGTCTCTGTGGGATCGACCTCGTAGCCATTATTCTACATTAGATTCGTGCGCTTGCGAGTATTATATTAAAATTTACATCAGTCGACCCACAACTTCATTAACGACAAGGTAGCACAACGACTGGGATGCTACGTGTTAGATGCCAAGCCCTTTGACGTCCTTATTGGCGATGGCAAACATCTCCGGAGCTCGGGTGTATGTGCTCAAGCCGCCCTCACTATCCAAGGTCACACATTTATCACTGATCTCTTCTTATTACCGACGAAGGGGCGGATGTGGTTCTAGGAGTCCAATGGCTCCAGGACCTAGGCGACGTGGTGTGGAACTTCAAAGAATTAATCATGGATTTTGAAGTGCATGGACAGTGTGTGCGTCTACAAGGAGCACAGCCTGGCGCGTTACACACAGCCCAGGCAGTGGGCTCATTTTTCAGATTTGCACCCCACGGGTTCATGTTGCAGCAACGGGCCATTATGGATGTTGAACAGATAGATCTTCCAGAGGATATGCGCCTATTGCTGGCCGATCATACGGACCTCTTCTCTAACTGGCCTTCCACCAGCCAGAGATCATGACCACTCTATTCCTATACTTCTTGGTGCCGCCCCGGCTAATGTGCGACCATACCGCTACCCACATGTTCAAAAGACAGAAATTAACCAATTGGTGCAAGACATGCTGAAATCAGGTATCATCCAGCCTAGCACTTGCTCGTTTTCCTCACCAATTTTATTTGTGCGCAAGAAGGATGGGACATGGAGACTTTGTGTCGACTATCGAGCTTTAAATGTTATTACTGCTAAAGACAAATACCCTATTCCGGTTATTGAAGAACTGTTGGATGTGTTGGCTGGGGCCATGGTTTTTAGTACACTCGACTTATGGTCCGGGTACCATCAAATTCGGATGCAATCGTCGGATGTGCACAAGACGGCCTTTCGCACTCACGACGGTCACTTCAAGTTCCTGGTTATGCCTTTTGGCCTGACAAATGCGCCGACGACATTTCAAAGTCTGATGAATGATCTTTTTCGTCCCATCCTCTGGAAGTTCATTCTGGTCTTTTTCGATGATATTCTCATATATGCTAGTCGTGGGAGTCCCACCTGGACCATCTGAGGTTGGTTTTCTCTGTTCTTCGAGAAAATTCATTATTTCTTAAACATTCAAAATCCTCTTTTGGAAGCAAACAGATGGAGTACTTGGGTCATCTTATCGCTCACAATGAAGTGGCCACCGATCCAACCAAGGTTTCGGAAATGACTTCTTGGCCTGCGCCCACATGCGTAAAAGGCCTTCGTGGATTTCTGAGCTTGACAAGCTATTATCGTCAGTTCATCAGACAATATGGTGTTCTTGCCAGCCCCCTTACAGCCTTGCTCAAAAAGGGGGCAGTCACCTAGACGGACGAGGCCCATGTTGCATTTGATAGCCTGAAACAGGCCATGATCACAGCGCATGTATTACTCTTGCCGGATTTCAGTCTTCCGTTTGTGGTGGAAACGGACGCCTCGGACATGGGCCTGGGGGCAGTCCTTTTGCAAACAGACTGACATGTGGCCTTCTTCAGCAAAGCACTGTTGGGCCGCTCGTTGACTCTATCGGCATATGAAAAAGAAATGCTGGCTGTTGTTCACGCTGTGACGAAAGGGCGACCATATTTGCTGGGGCGCCGGTTCACCATCCGCACGGACCATCAACCTCTTAAATATTTTCTAGAACAGCGGGTATCAACACCAGCGCAGCAACGCTGGGTGAGCAAATTACTGGGGTAGGACTATGAAATTATCTACAAAAAGGGGTCCGAGAACACAGTGGCCGATGCTCTTTCCTGTGGGGACAATGGGGGCACTATCCGTATCGAGTTGTCCGTTCCTTTCAGACCTCCGAAAGGCATATAAGGATGATCCGTACACCTAGCGCTTGATAGTGCACCTTCAGGAGTGGCCCGCTGAGGAGCCTTCCTACACGTGGCATGATGACACGTTATTGTGGAAAGGAAGGTTATGGGTGCCGGACATGGAAGATTTGCGCCAATGCATCATTTCCCATTTCCATGATACCTTGATGGCGGGTCATGATGGCACATTCCGGACATACAAGAGGGTGAGCCAAAGTTTTCTTTGGCCTGGCATCCGACCAGCCATCCAGGACTATGTGGCCACTTGTGACACTTGTCAGTGAGCCAAGGCGGCAACCACTTCTCCCCAGGGCCTGCTTCAGCCTCTTCCTATTCCAGATCGGGTTTGGGAGGATGTTTTGATGGACTTTGTCGAAGCGCTACCGGTGGTGCAAGGTAAATCAGTCATTCTCATTGTGGTGGATCGGCTGTCGAAGTATGCGCATTTCTGTGCCCTGAGCCACCCCTTCACTGCTAGGACAGTGGCGGAAGTTTATGTGTGCAACATTGCTAAGTTACACGGCATGCCTCAGACTATTGTGTCCAATCACGATAAGGTATTTCTCTCCAATTTCTGGCGCGAGTTCTTTGCTTTCCAAGGCACAACACTTCACATGAGCACGGCCTATCACCCCCAGACTGATGGCCAAACAGAGGTGGTAAATAATGCTTGGAGCAGTATTTGCGATGTTTTGTGGGGGATCAGCCTCGCAAATGGTTACAGCTGCTTCCATGGGCCGAATGGTCGTATAATACGGCCTACCATACTCGGACTGGCTTTACCCCTTTTGAAGTGGTCTATGGCCGACCCCCACCATCGGTTCTCTCTTATGTACCTCAGCGTTCTTCAGTTGTGGACGTGGATTATATGCTTCAATTGAGGGATGAGGTACTCCGGCAGTTAAAGGCTAAATTGGCCTCGGCGCAGAATTGCATGAAGCAAATATATGATAAAAGGCGCACGGACAGAGAGTTCCAGGTTGGTGATCTGGTCTATGTGTCAGTCCTTCCCCAGCGCAAGACTTCTTTGTTTCGGATGGACCAGGCCAAGCTGGTGACCCATTACCATGGACCCTACGCTGTGGTGGAGCATGGTTGAGCAGTGGCTTATCGTCTAGCCTTGCCCCCGGACTTGCTGGTCCATCCAGCCTTCCACGTTTCACGCCTCTGCAAGTTTGTTGGTGACCCCACGACGGTGACTCTTGGTGGGCCCCTTCCACTGCAGGCTCCAGCAGGATCAGATGCACTTGTTCCGGCATTTATCATTGACAAACGTCGGGTACAGAGAGCTGGGCCAATTACTACGGAGATTTTGGTTGCTTGGCATGGTCAACTGTTAGAAGATGCGACATGGGAGTTGGAAGACGATATTATGGCTCGCTTTCTGGAGTGGTCACCTTGAGGACAAGGTGAACAGCGGAGCGTGGTGGATTGTTGTGACGTCAAGCCCAGAACGTCAGCGTATACACGCCAGCACGCCGGTTATTACGATGGGCTTTCCATGATTAAGAGTAGATTTGCTTCCGTATCAATTAGTAAAATAATGATTGTAAGCCTAGCCCATTAGAGGCGCGCCCCTAGGAGCCGCACCACCCTTATGTCTTTATAAGGGGGACCTTCACCCTGTTCTTCCCAATGCAATCAAACAAGTTATTCTAATTTACTTTTGTTCTTTCTTCTTTGACGATTCGGTACCTTGTGAACTTATCGGGTCACAACATGCTACTAACTCAGCATCCATAGTAGACCTTGTTATCACAATTTACTTTGAAGATTTCCATGCAACCGCCCCACCACCTAATGTGAACACATATCCACTAGTGCCTTAGGGGCTGTTTGGATAGTGAAATAAGAGTGAATGTGAAAGTAAATTCAGGTGAAAAAATTCATTAACTTTCACCATGAATGTGAAATACGTTTGGAATGAGAAATTTTTTTGACGAATGAAATGGGCAGTCTGTTTGGATAGTGAATGAGCTACAGTAAAAGAAATTTTTATAATCTTTCCATTTTACCCTTCACCTAACCTCCTCCCCCTCTCTCCCCATCAGTGTTCACCTCTGCAAGAACCCCATTGAAATTTGACATCTTTTTTTTAGAAAGTTGAATTTGGCTGCTGCAGTGGCTTGTTTGATCAAGTTTGGTTGATGGAAGGCAGGAGATGGTGATAAATTGAGGTATGGAATTTGGAGACGTTTATGTTGGAGTCTTTAGTTTTTAATTGTGGAAAAGGGCCTTCTTTTCTTACTCTGGAACATTGATGAGTTGACTTGAGGATTCCCCAGATATGGTATATAGATTTTGGTGGAGACCCATAATCAAAATCGGATTTGAATTTGATATGGTGTTATGAATTTTGTTTGAGAAGTCATAATAAGAAGTTAACCGTGGCTGGGGGCTCCACTAGGAGGATTTATTAGGTTATACTGTGTATCCACAGCAGAAATGGACGAATTGTATGATCTAGAGGGAAGTTTTTTTGTGGATTCCGACGGGGAAGATGAAGAATTTAGAAGCTGTTTTGCAGAGGAAGAGGAGTGGAGGAATCAGGAAGGTGCAATTGAAGAATCTTTAGAAGATACTGATGATCGTGTTACGTTCAATTTGTTCTCAAAAGGTGTGTCAGTTCTAAAAGAGGGCGAATCAGAGATCATGGTTTCTGGTATTGGGGTTGTGATGGAGAGATCACACAAAATACTTGTCCATCAAGTGCAGAAAAAACTTGATTTTTATGTTGAGGAATTAGTTGCCGAGCACTTAGCTTTGATGGATGGACTCTTGGAGGCTCTGAAATCTAATGCTCACTGGGTGTTTGCTTTCACAGATTCTGAAATGCAATTTGCATCACTGTATCCTGAAAGTGCTCTTAGGTCCTAGAGGGGGGTGAATAGGACAACTACTTAAAATTTTAAGCAAGTCTATCATACAACTTAAACCCCGATGGACAACAATGACATTGACTATATAAGCACAGAGTGTGAGACAGAAACTTAGTGTGTGTGTGTGTGTGTGTGTGTGTGTGTGTTTGTGTAAGTGTGTAAACAAGGCAAACAATAACACAATCAAACACACAGAATTTATAGTGGTTCGCACCCAAGCAAATCGCTTCAACGGGTATGTCCACTCTCGGAGCACCTAATCCAAGGCCCTCTGACTTTTCACTGAGGGTTTTTAGTTTACCCACAACTTCTTACAAAGGTTTTCTTGGCTCACCTCTAACCAGAGATTTTCATAGTTAATCTCAAACCAAGGGTTTTACTCATACGCTAACCCCAAACCAATAACTTAATGGTATGTCCCGACCAAGGGTTTTATGCAGAGGCTAATCCCAAACCAATCTCAGTGAGTGTATTCCCACTCACTACGGGTTATAAGAACTCGTCTCTCTCACACATGTGTCTAAACCCTACGGTTTACTACACTCAATCAAGCACAGAGAGTTGATAAGAGTATTACTCTAATTAAGAGGATAAGTTAGAGTACATACTCTTATCGGGAGGATGTAGGAAATCCTACCCGAAGCTTGAATGCAGTGTCAAGCTAATGGCCGCTCTATGTCCACCCTTGGATATTTGAATGGTCCTCCAATGTTGGTGAGGCTATATGGACTAGAGATAGGTTTTCTATAGGATGGGTCCTAGTAGTCTAAATTTATGGCCAAAGATGGAATCACTAACACATTTTCCTCAAGGAGGATTCTATGCCTCTCTTGATGTATAACGATAGTCAAGAGATTAGTAGTATTGTCATTCAAGGATACACACACATATCTCTAAGGATAGAGAATATGCTCTCTTGTTACTAAGTATCACAAGAGACTAAGTATCGATCATTGAAGGCACCACGCGTATAGCTCTAGGAGTATAGAGTTATACACTCCTTTGGGTGCTTAAGCTCTAGAAAGAAAAGAAGCAAGCTTAAGGCCAAATGATTAAGTGGATTCCATCGATGGATTTTGATCGTTTAAAATTAAACCCTTGCAAGTGCACAAGGCAATTGTACTACGGTGAGTATTGATAAGGGTTGTCGAACCTCAGGGACGGTGAATACTTTACCAAATTTCAAGAGAAAAGAGTTGCAGTTTTTGTTTAATCTAAATAAAGCTATGAACTTTAACTACTAAGCTGAGTTTTAATCAATGTGGAGAAGACCAAGGCTTCGAATCCACCACAATAACTAGTGTATCGTTTCCCTCTCTCTTTTGAATAAAGATTTCCAGTTGGCTAGCATATTCCTCTCGGACATACACTTGTCAACTCAAAATATAGTGCTCTCCTCTCGGATGTAACACATAAAATAATTAGAACATGGAATTGTGATCTATCTCTCTCGAGTATAAACCAATGAAACTTTATTGATATATAACACCTCAGTCTACTCACGTTCCTCTCGGATACGCAAGTATTCTTCGGATTGAAACTCACAAGAATTCACTCTTGTCTCTCTCGAGTACAAAGAACAAATCTTTATTGAATTAACGGTGATTACACAATAAAATCCATACACCAACTAGAATAAAAACATAAGATGAGAGAAAAGAAACTACACAACCAGATTATTGGGCTTCATCTACGCCTTGGATAGGAGTTTAGCCAAGCATGGTAAGAGAATCCGTCATCTTCATCTTCATCATCTTCTTCTTCCTTTGCTCTAGCCTCTAAAGTCTCAAATTGCTCTCTAGGTTGAATATGTGGTGCCCAATACATTCTCCCTTAAGGCATATATATAGGGGTGAAGGAAAACCCTCAAAATCCCTTCCAAATCCAAGTCGAAATAGGCCTTAATTCCGGTTTGCCGCATACGGCGATCGATCGTACGTATTGACGATCGTTCGCTGGCCGATCGATCGCTATTCCTTCGTTATTTTCCTCTGATCGATCGCTTGGCGATCGACGCCGTATGATACCGATTGATCGTAGTTACTGTCTTTGGCGGATCAAAAATTCCAGTAGATACGATCGATCGTTTTGATGCCGATCGATCGTGTCCTTCAATATAGTGCTTTTGTGGCTCTCGCGATCGATCGCAGTGATTCCCGATCGATCGTAGTTACTGTTTAGAAACTTCAAATGGCTATAACTTTGTGTCCCGAACTCTGAATTATACGTGGTTGGTGGAGTTGGAAAGCTGACTTCTTGAACTTTAACATAAAGCTTGAATCAATCCAATCAGATATTTGTAGACAAAGTTATGATAATTTAACCATTCGAGTTGCTTTTCACCTCATTTCTGTGTATTACTCTTGTTTCCTACAAAAACCAAAAACTTATATTAAAGTAGTAGTTATTCTAATCAAACACTAGCATAATCATAAGCTTAGGAGATAATAAAATGCATATTTCATGTATAGATCAGATTTACCAACATATACTCTAGACTATCGAGATATATGCTCCCTCGTTCCTTGAAGCAGGGTTTGAGGGACTAAGTGGAATCCATGCCTTGAAGGAAGAGGAGAGGTCCCTATTTATAGGCAACAAGGCTCTAGGATTGGGCTATCCTATGGCATTAGGATTTTCCTACAATACCATTTCCTAGATTGCCATCTCCCAAGAGATTTGGATTTTACTAAAAGCCCTTGGTCCTTAAGAGATTTGGATATTACCAACAAGGACCTTCTCTTCTTAGGGATCTTAACCTTGGGTTGGGTAATTTCATTGAAGGACCAAGGTCAAGAATGTCCTTTCTTTAGAGCCTTTGCACAATCCTAGATGTTTTGGAATTTACCAAATGTCATTCCTAAGATTGTGGTATTTCCCAATTGCCATTATTAGGATTTTGGCAATTCTACGATTTATCCTACCTCAATCCTAGGATTTTGTCATTCTAGGATTATCCAATCTCAATCCTATGATTTTAGTTATTCACCAAAAATGTCAATCCTAGGATTGGGCTCTTACCCAAGGATGTGGGTAATTACCAATGTATCTTAGCACAAAGGAAGGTGGGCTTAGATGGTTGGGTCAATTGTGGGCTTTATTGGCTTCTAGGAGATAGAGCTAGGGATCAATTCCTATTTGTCTTGTGGGCTCTTTTTGGAGTGACATGTGCCCAACTTGTGTGATTCCATAGCCATGTGATGTGGGCTCTAGTCTAAAGTGTTTTATTATGAGCCTAAGAGAGTCTTCATAGGCTTTGGTGTGTGCTCCCACATTGTCTTGAGCTTTTGCAATCTTTATTTTCCTTGAGATGCCGTGAGCTGCACCTTGGTGTGCATTCCTCACCTTGGTGGATTCATCTTGTGGTGGCTTCCTCTTCAAGCTCCAACTTTGTGTTGGCTTTATCTTGAGATTGTCAATCTCTTCACATAGCCCAATTTGTACATGTACCTAATTTGTACATATACCCCATTTTCCTCTCACATACCTCATACATTTTTGTACATTAAATTGACATAGAGACAAAATCTCACTCCCAAATTTTGCCCTAACATACTCCCCCTTGTCAATTTGAATGACAAAAATTCTAATACAAATTAAAGGCTCAATTTGCAACTCCCCCTAAGTTACATTTCCCTCAAATTATGCAACTCCCCCATAATTGCATTCCCCTCTCATTTAGCAACTCCCCTAATTTGCATTTCCCTCTAATGGAGCAACTCCTCTTTTGTTGGGCATGCCAAGTTTAACCCTGCAAGATAATCACATTCATGTACACTAGGTGGAAATTTCTTACTCCCCCTTTTTGTCAAACAAATTGGCAAGTTAAGTAATTGGCAATAACACACATGTAGTAGCATGATGAGAAAGCATCACTACAAGCATAGTTTACTTAACATAATCCATCCACCAAACACATAGACATACAAGCATTACTAACATACCAATAGGACCAATCTTGACTACTAACGCATAGTTTAGCCTCAATTATTTGTCCTAAGTGCCCAAAAGGTTAGTTAGAACTAGGAGTGTAGCACAACCTATGTAAGGTCATAGCATGACTTGCTTCATGGTGCCCCATGAGAGAAGAGATCTCCAAATGCTTCTAAACCTTCATGAGAGTGCTCAAGCAAAGTGACTAAGGACCCGGAGGGGTAGTCACAAATGAAGTCATCTACACTTAGGTCCATATTAGGAGCTTCTTGATCAACATGGCTCATGGCGGCATTTGGCACATTCAAATCATGACAAGTCTCCATATTCAACTCACTTGAGAACATAGGTGAGAAATTGGCTTCAAGGCTAGCAAGACGATTAAGAATAACACATTGGGAGGCTCGAATGTCTTGGATCATGGACATGATTGAGGCCAATGTAGGAGCTGCCGAAGAGGAGGCAAGATGTGTCAAAAGAGGAGAGGTAGTTTTTGACAACCGGGCAACTTCCATACTCTCATGGACATGGTTTTCAAAGAGTTTTTGACAAGATGACTCAAGGATAAGTCTGGGGTCAATAAAACTCAATGGGAGCAATTGTTCTTGTAATGGAGGGGTAAGTTTTGATTTGATTAAAAATCAATGAAGGTATGCACACATTTTTCCCAATGCCTAAGTAATATATGAGGATAGCCATTCTCAAGGTAAGCTCAGATTTGTTGGTAAGACGAGAGAAGACAGACTTTACCAGGATGGCATGGAGAGCTTTGAAGAGAGGTTTGAGGCAAGCAATAGGTAAAGCATGCGGCTTCTTCCACTAGAAATTAGGTTCGCATATAAACTCTGAGGCCTCCAATCGCAGAGCTTTATCCTTAGGAATTTGAGTGATGATTCCATCTCCTGTTGCCATCTTGATGTCCATTAAATCAGCAATCACTTTAGCTGTTATCTCATGAGGTTTTCCCCAAGATGTGATGAGGAACCTCGAGGAACTAATGTTGTCTATTGCAGCATATACTCCACGAACAATTGATCTGGAAACAGGCCCTCACCATTGCATTAGCGCCTGTGTGTTGTGGATGTTCAGTAGCTTCTTCACTTCAACTAGAGCTCCAAGGTTAAGCAAATCTTCCTCTTTGAAAATTTCTTCACATATGATTTGCCGCCAATTTCACGATGCACACATGAGTGACACTCTGTTTTCTCTCGAAGGTTGTAGCCCAGGCATTGTGACCAAATGGGTATTTTCCCCATATTCTCGAGGTGAACGAGCTCTCTTAGTACCATGGATCATGGAGGATTGAACAAGAAAGGAGAGCATTTTGAAGAACAATGAAAAGAAGCAAAGGATGCAACTTGAAGAAACAAACAGAGAGGAGAAGCAGTTTTGGATACATAGCAATAGAGAAGGGGCTTGCAGTTTTGGATACAAAACAATTGGGTTTTCCTCTTTGCAGCTATGAATTTCATCTTGTCTGGAACTGAGATGCATTTTTTTTTATAGGCTAGTTTTGGACATAGGTATTTTTAGGAATTGGGGAATTGAAAAAAAATTTGGCCAATTTTTGTTTGAATTGAATCAGAGAACCAATGCTTAGTAAAGTTGATTCTGAATCATTTTGCAGGTTGGGCAATGGTGGAGCAGGTTGGTTTTTCTCATAACAATCTCATTGGATAGAATCAGCAGATTTTAGTCTTAAAGGAAAAATCAAATTCAGCATAGAAATGGTTTTTAATATGACCAGAGAATACAAATAGCTTTTCTCATATTGGCAATTTTGTCATGAGCAGATTTTTTTTAGTTTTTTTTTTCGAACTGAAACGGGTAATTTTTTTTCATTTTTATCAAGGAGTGTTCTGAGATTGGGAGTCAATAAAACAGTAACGAGGTGTTTGCTTGAAGTTAAACAAGGTTGGGAAGGATTAAAACAGAATGGGACAAGTTTGAGCAATGGAGGGTTGTTGAATCAACTACAGACATGAGGAGAGACAAGCAGCTTTAAGGGTCTGCCATTTGATTTGCTGCAGAAGGAGTAGGAAAAAGACAAAGTAGAAGTTGGAGAGGAGCAGAGAAGGGTAGAACAGATGCAGAGGAGAACGGGAAAGATAAAGCAATAAGCAGAAAAGTAGTTCAAGTGAACTATTTTCACAGGAAATTAATTCTATGCTTCGTAAACAGCCGGTGACGGCTAATGAGCCACAACCAGATTTCGACAGGACCAACAACGCCACTAGCCCGACGAAGACCGGTGAGAATGACATGGCAGAGATCCGGTCCATGCTTGTGCAGCTAGTGCAGTTGCATACGACGAAGGCATCAACCACGGCCAACCAAACAGGGGGGCGCTGACTCCTCCGCCAGTTTTTTCTGCACCCAATGGTGAAACATCACAGGCGGGTGGTTCGAGGGGTTATGGTGGATCAGGCACTGGGATTCCTCCACCGAACCACACCATGAAAGGGGTTCGATTTGGATCCCTCAACCAGGCAACTGATGAAGGCTGTTTGGGAGGAGGGGTACGAGGCATACCAGGAGTTCGAGGCATGCCTCTATGACGACACCTCTTCGAAATATCCAACGGGAGATCGATAGGAACTGGGAGGAGCCGCTGGGCCCTCAAGGGAGCTGGTGTGGAGGGGCCGAGACCCGACTGGCTCGTCTTCAATTTCCACGCTACAATGGAAAAGAAGATCCCACGGAGTGGATCTACAAGGCGGAGAAATTCCTTGACTACTAGGGAACTTATTCGGAGGCCGAACGGCTACGCATCGCTGCGTTTCATCTGGACAGCGATGCCTCGATGTGGTTCCACTATTACGAAAAGGAGGTTTGTTTTCTGACATGGGCGTCCTTTGCTGATGAACTCTGCGTGCAGTTTGGCCCCAATGAATTTCAAGATTTTAACGAGATGTTATCCAGCCTGCGCTAGACCACAACAGTACGGGCATATTATACCGAGTTCATGAAGATTGCCAATCGTCTGCCTGATTGGCCAGTGGCTGTCCTCGTGGGTACATTCAAGAGGGGATTGAAGCCAGAGATAGCAGACGAGATGAGACACCCATTCTAAAACAGTAGCTGAGCTTTTTCCTTTGAGAGGCAGCAACTTCCTCTCAAGAGAAGCACCCTTTCCTTCACCAGATTTTCTTTTTCCACATATAGCAGTAGCTCAAGAGAACACCCGATTTGAGTAGATAGTGGACAACAGCTTCCTCCCTTCTTTTTACTTTTTGAATTTTTACAAGTCAGCAAAGGTTAGAGGATGTCAAGCAACTAGGAATAGTTGGGTTAGAGTTAACCACAAGGCTTGTCATGGTTTGAGCCTTGCCTCAGCTAACTTGAGCCATTTTGACCACTAATTTTCCCTTTTCCATCGAGCTAGAGCATTCAAAAAGGATTGGACATATATCCATGTCACAAGCTCATACTTTCACTAGCTGTGCACACTCCTTTTTTTTCTATGTATTTTTTTTGTGTTATAACATGAAAACAAATGTAACAGATCTAATTATCTCTAAGCAATAATTTTTTTTGTTTTAGAGAATTATATATAAGTTGCGTAAAAGAAAACTTAACATCTATTTTTTTTTTACTATTCAATTTTTAATTTTTTTTTAAATAGGCTATTCAAAATTGAAGTATTCTAACACACGAACAAAGCAAAAATAAGCTATACAAAAATAAAAAAATAAGCAGAGATAACTTAACTAGCACAAATTCCAATGGACTGCCTCAGATTTGTAAATCTCAGGGAGCCGAGGGGTTTTGTCATGATGTCTGCCAGTTGGTTGTCCGTATGGACATACTCTAGTGCAACAATATGATTTTCAACCAAGTCACGTATAAAATGATGCCTAATGTCAATGTGCTTTGTACGTGAGTGTTGAACTGGATTTTTGTGGAGATGTTGATTGCACTAGTATTGTCACAGTAGATGCTCATTGTGCCTTGTTGGATCCCGTAATCCAAAAGCATTTGCTTCATCCATAAAAGTTGAGCACAACAACTACATGCGGCAATGTATTCAGCTTCAGCCGTAGACAGAGATATAGAGGGTTGTTTTTTGCTATGCCAGGCCACTAGGCAGTTTCCAACATAAAAGCACCCTCCACTTGTTGATTTTCTGTCCTCTATGTTGCCTGCCCAATCTGCATGTGAGTATCCCGCCAAAGATGTGGAGGTGTCATAAGGATACCAGTGACCTAGATCTGGGGTTTCTGCAACATATCTAATTATTCTTTTAACTGCAATTAGCTGGGATTCCTTTGGATCTGCTTGATACCTGGCACAAGCTCCTACACTAAAAGAGATATCAGGTCTGCTAGCTGTTAGATAAAGTAAGCTACCAATCATACTCCTGTACAGGTGTGAGTCTACACTTCTTCCTTCATTGTCTTTGCTCAATTTGAGTGTAGTACTCATAGGAGTAGATATATGTCTCCCAGAATCAAGACAAAATCTCTTAACTAAATCTTTTGCATATTTAGTCTGAGACACAAAAATTCCTTCTTTTAATTGCTTAACTTGAAATCCCAAAAAGAAGGAGAGTTCACCAACCATGCTCATTTCAAACTTAGTTTTCATCAGGTTGGCAAACTTGGTAGCTATACTTTGCTTTGTGGATCCAAACACAATGTCATCCACATAAATTTGGGCTATCAAAATGGAGTCATTGGTCTTTTGAATGAAGAGTGTTTTGTCAACACTTGCCCTTGAGAACTCATTGTTGACCAAGAATGAGGTCAACCTCTCATACCAAGCCCTGGGTGCTTGTTTTAGACCATAGAGTGCCTTCTTGAGTCTGTATACATGATGAGGAAAGTTTGGTTCAACAAACCCTTTGGCTTGTTCCATGTATACTTCTTCATTAAGAACTCCATTTAGGAAGGCACTTTTGACATCCATTTGGTACAGTTTAAACTGTAGATGGCACGCAATGGCCATGAGGATTCGAATAGACTCTAACCTAGTTACGGGGGCAAAGGTTTCCTTAAAGTCTATTCCCTCAATTTGGGTGTACCCTTGGGCAACTAGCCTAGCCTTGTTTCTAATTACCTTCCCATTTTCATCACTCTTGTTCTTGAAAATCCATTTGGTTCCAATGACATTAATGTTGGTTGTTCTAGGCACTAGGTACCACACCTCATTTCTAGTAAACTAGTTGAGCTCTTCTTTCATGGCATTAATCCAATACTCATCAGAGAATGCTTCATCGACAATTTTGGACTCAATGTTGGAAGTGAAATAGAAGTGACCGTTTACAACTTCAGCCCTTTTCCTAGTTAGGACAGGACCTCTTGGGTCTCCTATTACCTGGGAGATGGGGTGATCTTTGACTTCTTTCAGATCATTGTCAGAGTGTGATGGGGAGGTTATGATCTGATTGTCTGGATCTTCCACAGGTCTTCCTTCTTCTTCCTCTAGAGGAGTAGAAGGGACAGAGTTTTCTGTATTATTCACAACCACATTAATAGACTCCTAGATTGTGTTAGTTGTAAGAATCAACTCTGTATGCTCGACTATTGAAGGAGTATCTAAGGAATATTCCTTCATCACTTTTTGAGTCGAGTTTTCATAGTTTTTTTCTATCTTTCAGAATAAAGCATTTACTACCAAAGATTTTAAAATGCTTTACACTAGGCTTCTTATCGTGCCACAGCTCATATGTTGATTGATCCTTACCTACTCGAATGTATACTCAATTGATTATATAGCAGGCAGTGTTCACTGCTTCAGCCCACAGATTTTTTGGAAGATTCTTGCTAGTCAAGAACACTGTGGCCATATCTTACAGAACACGATTTTTCCTTTTAGCAACCCCATTTTGCTGAGGAGTCTTGGGTGCAGAGAATTCATGATGTATTCCATACTTGTTACAAAACTTATCAAAGTGACAGTTTTCAAATTCTCCACCATGATCACTGCTAATTTTGATAATGGTCATACCTTTCTCGTTTTGAATTTGCTTTGCAATTCCTTTGAATTCAAGAAAAGTATCAGACTTTTCTCTAAGGAAGGCAACCCAAGTATACCTAGAAAAGTTATCCACTATCACAAGAAAATACTTCTTACCTCCTATACTTTCAGTTCTCATGGGTCCCACTAAATCCATGTGAAGTAATTCTAGAGGTTTTGAAGTTCTAAGGGAATTTACCTTCTTGTGGGCGGCTCTAATCTATTTTCCTATTTGACATGCACTACTGATACTTCTAGCCTTCCTCGAGATGACAGGTAAACCCCTAAGATGTCCCTTTTTACTGAGACGGGCTAAGTCTCTGTAATTTACATGACCAAGCCGCTGATGCCAAAGCTCAGCTTCATTTGTTTGGACCATGTAACAGGTAGGACCTGGTTGAGATGTTCCTTCAACCACATAGCAGTTGTCTGTGGTACGAATGCCTCTCATGATGATTTCACCATCCTTGTTGGTGATCATGCAACTGCTACTTCCAAACTTAACTCAGTGATTTTGATCACAAATTTGGGAGATACTTAAAAGATTGTGTTTCAATCCATCAACACATAGTACTTCATCAAGGTGAGGCAAGTTTGGAACACTCAAGGTTCCTTTGCCAACTATTTTAGCAGTACTACCATCTCCAAAAGTGACACGCCCTCCATCAAACTCTTTTAACACGGAAAAATTTCCTTTTTCTCCAGTCATATGCCTAGAGCACCCACTGTCCAAATACCATCTAGAAGAGTTTTCATCTATGAGGGCAGCGTGAACAACTAAACTCATCACTTGGTTTCTAGGGTTCCACCTAGTGGGATAGGAAGGTCAACCTAAGGTGTTCCTAGAATGAGAAAAAGTTGTTTTTGCCTTGCTTTCCTTTTTGAGTGTGTTCTTATTAAATTCCTCAAGGAGATGGCCCATTCTAGAGGTTAATGATAAGAGTTCAGTATACTTATTTTCCCTAGAAATATTCCATGACTTTCTTTTCCCTTCAATTGGTAATTTTCTAGAAAATGTTCCTAGGTTGGATTGTTCCTTCTTTGAGTTAAGGATCCTAGGATTAATCTGATTACTCCTTTCTACACTCTTGGGAGATGAGATTAGGATTTTTTTCTTCTCTCACAAAGATAGTTGAAGACTTTGATCGAATTTTCCCATTATATCCAAGACCTGTTTTGTTCATAGGATTCCTTCCTATTTTTAGCATTCTTCTTAATTTTTGGTCACTTTGAGAAAATCTTTTAGCTAGACTATCTTCTAAATTTTTAATTTCTTCCCTTAGATTCAAACTTTCAGAAATAGCCTTTTCTAACTCTTTTTTACTCTTCTCTTCAACATCTTTTAGGTCCTTTTTAACCTTACTGATTTCATTGGTTAACTCCTCATTTTTTAACATGACACCCTCAAGCACTCTCTTAAGCTTAATATTTTCTTCTTTTTGCCTAGAAATCTTCTTAGCTAATTTGTTGCTTAGAGAGTGTTGAATGTTGTTATTGTCACACATATCATCTTCACTCTCATATGACTCATCTTCAGATATTTCTTCCTTAGATAAGTTATATTGAGGAGTGAAGGATGAGGCGGTCATACGGATCTTCACTTTTCCTTTTTCCTCATCCTCAGAGGATTCAGAAGAATCCTCCTCCGATTCAGAGGACTCATCCCATGATGCCTTAGCTGCCATTTTCTTCTTTCTGGGTTTTTGCTTTGATGGACAGTCATTGGCCATATGTCCTCGACCATGACAATTAAAGCATTCAATCCCATTTGAATTTGATTTTTCTTTCCCTCCAAATTTTCTTGCAGTTTTGATCCTAGAAAACTTTTTTCTAAATTTTTCACCAAAAGTTTTAGCAAACTTCTTAGCAAGGAAAGCAAGTTCATCTTCTTCATCATCCTCGCTACCTGAGTTTGTACTAGACTGTTTGCTAGACCTAGAGGTTTTCAAGGCAACTGACTTTTTCTTTTGAGTGGGAAGGTGTAATTCAAAGGTTTGTAGGGAGCCTACTAGATCTTCTACCTTCATTTCGTCTATGTCCCTACATTCTTCTATGGCTGTCACTTTAGGAGTGAACCTATCAGGGAGAGACCTAAGGATCTTTCCTACAACTTCTACATCAGGTAGCTTCTTTCCTAGTCCCCACATGGAGTTAACAATATCAATGAGTTTTGAATAAAACTCCATGAATGTTTCCTCTTCTCCCATCTTGATATTCTCAAACTTTGAGATCAAGAGTTGAAGCTTTGACTTCTTTACCAAAGAAGTTCCTTCATGGGACACCTCCAAAATGTCCCAAGCTTCTTTTGCCTTCTCACACATACAAATTCTCTTATACTCATCCGGAGAAACGGCACAGGTAATTGCACTAAGCGCCTTGTTATTACCCATACACAATTTCTTATCCATCTCCAACCACCTTAGAATATTGATCTGAACCTCATTTCCATCTTGGTTTCAGTGGGAGGAGACACACCATTTTCCACACAAAACCATGACAATTCGTCAAGAGCCTTAAGAAAGGTCTTCATTCGATTTTTCTAATAGCCATAGTTTGTCCCATCAAATGGGGGTGGTTTGGTGGTGGATGAGCTTTCGAATCTAGCCATTAAGAGCAACTTGGATCGACACTACATGTGCAATCACCTTCAAGGAGTAACCGTGCTCTGATATCACTTGAAAGTGCTCTTAGGTCCTAGAGGGGGGTGAATTGGACAACTACTTAAAATTTTAAACAAGTATATCATACAACTTAAACCCCGATGGACAACAATGGCATTGACTATATAAGCATAGAGTGTGAGACAGAAACTTTGTGTGTGTGTGTG